>CM062392.1:17079520-17526587 GCA_031304145.1 Cardiospermum halicacabum
ATATATATATATATGTATGTAGAAATAAATATAGTTTTAAAATTTATTTGATTAAATTAGAATATAAAATTTTTGTGTTTATAAAATAATTTATACTTTAAAATTTAGAGTATATGCGTTGGAGTAGTTTAAAAATTAAAGGGGTAATATTTTATAATGACTTTTTTTTGGGATTTGAAAATAGGGTGAGGGAGTGGGATTTTGAAGTTTTTGGGTTGGAGAAGGTCTTATCTAAGAGATTAGGAGTCGCCAAGATGGCAATAGGGCGGGTTGGAGCGGGTTTGTGGTCAACCCGCACAAGTGGTTTTATAATTAATCTTAACTTGCCCCAACCCGCCCGCCCAATTCTTTTCCTATTAAAAAAATTTAACTCGCACGGAGCGGATTTCAGCCTTTCCACCCCATCCCAACCCACATTATTATCCAAAATATACAAATAATAAACAATAAGATCATCTGCAAGTCTCTCATTCCAGTCTCTTATGTGGGCCTGTGTATGCCACATTAACAAAGAAACTCATTAATAATAAATATAAGAATTTCACTCCAATGCAAAGTCTCTCCTATTTATTCCTCTTTTCTCTCTTCACTTTCTCTTACTTTTTTATGAACTTTTCACGTGTCTTCTCATTGTAAAAGTTTCAATTCAATAATATGCTCATGAGGTGTTTGTGAAAATAACAAAAAGAAGCAGATAATCTGGAACAAGAAATCAGAGAAAAACAGAGAAAGTAAAACTCGTGATCTCACACACACACTTTCATTGTAGTTGCGGTTACAATTTTATAATAAGACTTTGAACAATCTTGACCGTTACATTCATATATAACTAATCCCGTTGATGATTGCCACGTAGCACTGAATGTTGTTGGGATGATCTTTATCTATTCAGCTATTGTGATGGTTTTTGACTATTCTGCTATACACCCCCTCAAACTGAAGTCTGGTGGTATTGCCAGGTTCAGTTTGAAACATAAAAACCAAAACTTATCAGTGGTAAGAGGTTTGGTAAGAATTTCTGCTAGTTGATCCTCTGTAGGAATATACCTTGGTTCAATAAGTTGAGACGCAATCTTCTCACGCAAAAAATGCGTATCGATGTCAATATGTTTTGTTCGGGAGTGAAGAACAGGATTAATAGCCAATGCATTGGCACTCATATTATCACACCACACAACTGCAGGTTTTATAAGAGGAAGTTGAAGTTCTTGAAAAAGTGACTGCAACCACAATACCTCAGTTACAGCAAATGCCATGGAATAATATTCTGCCTCAGTGCTAGACCGGGCTACAATTGACTGCTTTTTAGAGCTCCAGGAAATCAAATTACCACAAAGTAGAACACAAAACCCACTAGTACTTCTTCTATCATCCAAGGAGTCTGCCCAATCAGCATCGGAATACACATCAAGTTTAAAAGATTTAGTTGGAGAGAAGTGAGGTCCAACCTTAGAAGTTCCCTTGAGATAACGGAGCACCCATTTACAAGTTTGCCAGGGTAGATCAGTAGGCTGTTGAAGAAACTGACTAAGCTTATTAACAACATACGCTATGTCCGGTCGAGTGTGAGTAAGGTAGTGAAGAGCACCTACTGTACTTCTATAGAGAGTAGGATTGGAGAATAAAGTACCACTTGTAGATATCAGTTTTGTACCTTTTGAGATAGAAGTATTACAAGGTTTACAATTAGCCATGTTTTTTTTTTAAGAAGATCAACAATGTATTTAGTTTGACAGAGAGTGATCCCAGTTGTATCACGAACAGCCTCAAATCCAAGAAAGTAGCTTACTTCACCAAGATCTTTCAAAGCAAAGACCTTGTTAAGTTGAGTGATCAAGGACTGAATGGTAGAAGCATTTGTGCCTGTGATCAAAATGTCATCTACGTAAACTAGTAGATAGATCACATCAACTCCTTTCCTCAGGATGAATAAAGAAACATCAGAAACTTTATTAAAGCATCATACCAGTATTGAAAAGGCATGTGAGCATGAGCTAATAAAGTCAATCCTTTTTCAACAATGGATTTGTGTTTTTGTTCAGCTAAGCCATTCTGAGAATGAGCATATGGGCAAGAATACTGGATGTGAATACTATGATTAGCAGCAAAGTTTTCAAGAGCTCTGAATTCACCACCCATATCATTTGAATGATTTTGATTGGGGTATCAAACTGATTTTCCACTAAAGCTTTAAACTGAACAAACATTGAGAACACTTCAGATTTTAGTCGTAGAGGATATAACCAAGTAAAGCGAGTGTAACCATCAGTAAACGCGACATAGAATCGATATCCCTCTGTTGACAAGATAGGCGCAGGACCCCATACATCACAATGAACAATTTGAAGAGGTTTTGTTGCTTCTGTGCATGTTGAGGGTAAGGCATTCTATGACTTTTACCCATTTGACATGAATCACAAAAATCTGGATATTCACTTTTGAATGGAAAATTCATTACTTTTAGAATATGCTTGAGTATAGCAGATCCCAGATGCCCAAGCTTGGCATGCCAAATATTACAGTTCTCTTTAGCAGCAAGCAAAGTATCAAATGAATGTTTATAACCAAGAAAAGAAGAAATTCTTTTATTCATATATGCTGGAGAAATAGTCCTAGTATATAAAGCTGACACTAGAACATACTTCTTCTTTAGGCAAAGTTGATACAAGCCTCCTTTAAGCTGACCTCTGAGTAGGATTTCCTTGGTAGTTCGATCCTTAAACACACAAAAATTTTCATAAAACTCAACATATGCATTGTTATCTTGTGTGAATTTAGAGATGCTCATAAGATTCTTTGTAATAGTTGGCACATGTAGTACTTGTCTAAGGAACAATTTTTGTTTTAGGTGAGGTGAACGTTGCAATTCAATATCACCAACATGATGAATTCTCAAACTAGCACCATTACCAACAATAAGAGAGTCATTACCTGTATAGGGTATGGCTACAGATAGATTCTCAAGTTGTGATGTAATATGGTTGGTAGCGCCACTATCCACATACCAAGCTGGATCAGACACTGTGCTAGGTATGGCTATGTATGCAGAATTTTGGATGAAGTTTCCTTGAGGTTGATAGCCTGTATTACTGACATTAGAGAAAGTAGAATCAATAGGTGTCATACTAGAAAAATAACCCTCATTGATCTGTTGGTCATTGAAGTCATGCTGAGTGGTCATTTGTTGTCTAGTGGGTATTCTATTTCCATAGTAGCCTTGTACTAAGTTTCTGCCACCTCTAAAATTAGAATTCTGGCCTCTGTGACTGAAGACACCTCCATCAGCTATATGTGGTCTTTGAAAAGTAGAATCAAACCTTTTATAACACTGCCAAGCACCATGTCCTGCTTTTGTACAAATTTGACAGTACAACCTCTGTTGATTTCTACCACCATATATACCTCGTCGGCCTCTAGATCTTCCATTAAAAATACGTCCACCAAATCTTCCTATACTGTTAAGTTCTGCTTCCTCAACTGAGCCAACAAGTCCTTGTTTGGAGACAGTGTTAAGATCTTCAAGCCTCTATTCATGCAGCATCAGTTGAAATTGAGCATTATCCAAGGTAATGAAATCAAGTTGAGAAGATATCATTACAACAACTGAATCAAACTCATGACCTAAGCCACTCAATACACACATGACTAGATCTTTCTCTTTTATAGTGTCACCTGCAGCTAACAACAAATCTCCAATCTCCTTGACTTTCATCACAAAATCAACTATTGATTCTGAACCTTTTTTGATCGTTTGCATCTTCTTTCTCAATTTCATGATGTTTGCCATAGATTGCTGATTGAACATTCTCTCTAGTTTGATCCAAATCTCTCTAGAAGAAGAACATTGAGTTACTTGCCCAATAAGAGAATCACCAATACACGATATTAACCAGCTCATAAGGAGTTTATCTGTTTTTCTCCAAACAACAAAATCAGAGTTTTTCTTCAATACAGTGAGCACTTGTCCTTTATCATCAGTAATCGTATCTTCAACATATTCAACTATCTCAGATTTATCTTTGAGAATAAAATCTTCAAGATCTAGGGCTTGGATTATAGGTAGTATTAGTGTTTTCCAAAAAAGATAGTTGTTACGATCAAGTTTGATCCGTTGAATGTTTAATACCTTTACCAGACTCTGTAATTCAGAACCTAAAAGATGTGAGTTAACAGGCTTACTTGTGTGAGATGTGCTTGACATGTTTAGAGGCCGATTCGAATGCATATTCCCATTATTCTGTAGTTGATTTGATATGGTTGATTCACTAGTTTGTTGATCTGCCATTGTCGTGAGACAAAAGCTCTGATACCATGTAAAAGTTTCAATTCAATAATATGCTCATGAGGTGTTTGTGAAAATAACAAAGAGAAGCAGATAATCTAGAACAAGAAATCAGAGAAAAACAGATAAAGTAAAACTCGTGATCTCACACACACACTTTCATTGTAGTTGCAGTTACAATTTTATAATAAGACTTTGAACAATCTTGACTGCTACATTCACATATAACTAATCCCGTTGATGATTGCCACGTAGCACTGAATGTTGTTGTTGGGATGATCTTTATCTATTCAGCTATTGTGATGGTCTTTGACTATTCTGCTAATACTCATTATTTGTTAATTTTTCTAAAAATGGCTCTCATTTGAAAAACTATTTGTTAATTTTTTTAAAAATGAATCTCTCATTTGAGAAACTAACTTCTAAAAAACTAGTTGCTCCAATACAAAAATACCAAACATGAGTCTCTTATCAGAAGAGAGACTCATCAAGACTCCCACTGCAGATAATTTAAAATACTACATCATATATAACATTAAAAAATTCATAAATAACATTAAATTTTATATAATTAAAAAATAAAATATGAATAAAATCAAATTCAAAATTAAAATAATATAATATAATATTATATTATAAAAATATATTTTTTTAATATAATATTATATAATTAATATATATACATATCTATCGGTACAGAATAGGTTGGATTTTAATAGAATTCGAACCTATACCGCTTTTAAACCGATTTTTAATTAAATTGAATACATCACTACCCGACCAGATTGAAGCCGCCGAAAATCCGGATGTAAATTGTCATTCCTAGTTGGCATTTGACCACGCACACATGACGTGGACTTATTTCCGGTAAAATCTTCAACTCTTGTGGGAGTTTGTGACCAAATTCGATTTTGTTTTGCACTCCTTAATAATTCGAATATAATAAGACAAATTTACAACTAACCATCAACTTTAGGATTATCTATTCCATTCTATCTTATAAGTAAGACAAGTATCACTTTTCTACTACTTTACTATATCTATATTATAGAATTACAAGTCAGACTACACTAACTTAAATGATACATCATCATCGCCATCTTTACTTAATGATCACACAAGGAAACTAATAAAACAATTTCAATTTCAACGGTTAAGAGGTTAATCTTATGTGTGTTTTTTATAAAATTTTTTAATTAGCATTTCAGATGGCGGTGAGTAGATTATATTTTAATTTTTTTTTAAAAAAATGTGTGTTTGGTAACAGCGTTTAATATAGTATTTAACATTTTAATTAGCGTTTAAGATAGCGTTTAAAGAAGCTATAAAAATAACTTTCAACCTCTAAACACTAATAGTGATTTACTTTATTAACCTTTATTTTATAATTAATTACATCATTATTTTTTGAATTATATTTATATATATAATAAATTTTAGTAATTTTATATTCAACAGCTAATTTAAAAACTAAAATTAATACCAAAAGTTCAATCTAACAGCTATTGCTAACGTTATCCGAAATGCTAATTTAACAGCTAATTGAAAATCTCATGCCAAACATACTCTTTATCATGAGAGTGATGGATCAATATAATTTTCATATTTTTTTAAATAAATTACAGTTATATTTTTTATATTTATAAATTACATATATAAAATAAATTTCACATATCCATGTTATAATTATATAAAGAATATTTAAATTCGAGTCTGAAACTTAAATGCACTAATAAATTTTAGAAATATATATTAAAATGAAAATATAAAAATAAGAATGGAAAATTTAAGAGTATTTATTTTTAATTTAAATTTATTTAAAAATATAAAAATTTTATTTTAATAGATATATATTGATTTATTTCAATTTATCATGGTTTGTTTTCAAAAAATAAAAAATAAAATAATTAAATTGTATAATATAAATTTACATAATTTTTTTAATGGATTACTTTAAATTAAAAAATATTTTAATGACCTATACTTTTATTTTTTAAAACCAACTAAAAGGATATTAAAATTTCAAAATATATCTAAATGTTTGCAATATTATAAATTCATTTTAATTTTTATTCGTGTATTATTATATATATATATAGAAATTAATAATTAAGTTGTCAGATGGTTCTGATATATTTTATATTTGAGTACCAAAATTCAATCACTTGCATAATTTAATTTATATTTTAACTATTATTAGATTATATTTATTGAATAATATAAATGGTTGATTTAGCAAATAAAATTTAGTTACATTCAATCTCAATTTTATTTTAAAAGAAAAAAATTGAAAATTTATCTCTAGTACTCTCGTTCAAAAATCAAAATTTTTTTTTTTTTTAAGTTTAGAAAAGTGAGTAGTTTTTCTTGGTCAAAATCTAAAATAACGATCTTACTTTTAGTGAGGATAATATATGATATGGGTTCTAAGGAATGCTTATAGTTGGTTTTCTAGTTGAAACCATAACTTCTATGTAAGATTAACTATTATCCAATTATACTCAATTTGTTGGATTGAGTTCCCTCTTATGTGTGAGACCTAACAAGTCTTAGGAGCCCTAATATAAAACCTAAGGATTTGATGGTTTATTGGTATCGAAAACAGCCCCCGAAAGAAAAGAAAAATGATGGAGAGAAAAAGAAAAAGTTGATTGTTCTTCTTCCACGTAGTTTGAGGGTTTTGACAACTGCTTTTAAACCGACTATTGGATCGTGCTCAAATTTGGATGTAGATAGTACATACATAGTTCAGAAGATTGACCATTGGATCATTGATTGGAGTTTTCAGGAAGAAGTTATACAGCCGGACAGGAAGAAGTTATATAGTCGAAAGTGAAGGCTGTCGGATTTCTGTCACAACACCAAGCCATCAGATTCAAAGAGGATTATCTCTTTCATTAGCTGTTGGATCGAGCTGAATTTCGGATATGTAGTCGATGACACATTGAAGTTTATACTAAATGGTGGAGATTAGATTTGAAGACTTTTGTAGAGAGCGACATTTATCAGAATGTGGGTGTTGGTTTGGTTTGCGTTCTTTCTCTTGTTGTTAGATCCTTGGTGTTATTAGGATTGCTGCTATTGTTGGTTCCCTACTTGGTGTTGAAACATTGTATAATATCTTTCTTTGATCATAGTGGAGTTTTAGAGCGGACTACAGTCCCGTGGTTTTTACTTCTCACATTGATGAAGTTTTCCACGTAAATAACTTCACACATTGAGGAGGTTTTCCACGTAAATAATGTTAGTGTTATTTATATTACTTTGTTGTGTGAGCTTTACTTAGGTTGATTAGATCGTATTCATCTTAGGGAGAATGAATTTCCGCTATTTATTTGATTGATTGTGTGTATTTCTCCCAACACAATTCGTGCATGTTGTTGGCTTCTAAGTCGACACCATAATAACCTTTAACATAATTCGATTGACTTTTTTTTTTCATCATCAAGCGATAAAAGAAATCATATAGTTGTTACTCCCCTTCAAATCTCAAATCACTTACAACTTTTATAATCTTTTCAAATATAGTGCGATCGGCAAATTGAAATAAAATTGACAATGAAAATGATTAATGAACATAACGACCACGAACGATCAACAACTTTAATCGATGACAATAATGTAACTGGACAAGCTCAGTTGATAGGGATTGACCCCTAGATAAAAATGGATGGAAAAACTGTTTGAAAAAAAAACATTGTTTGCACACAACTCTTTAGATAAGCATACCGTAATACTCCCTCCGTCCCTAATTAATTGTTAAGTTGAAATTTTGTAAGGTAGTGTAATAAATTATGAATTATCAAATTTACCCTTACAATAACAAATAAATTACAATTGAATACAACATGGAATGGGCCCACCTAGAAAGTTGTGAGATAGTGTGAGAATTTAAAAAGTTTTTAAAAATGGAATAAGTGATATATTATATTGATTAGTGGGGTTGAGTGGTTGAAAAAGTATAAGGGTAATATTGTCTTTTCTATTATAAAAATTTACTAAAAATGGAAGTGTAACAATTAATTAGGGACATCCATTTTTAGTAAGTGTAACAATTAATTAGGGATGGAGGGAGTAACATTTCTCAACCAATGGAAAATCAGCGATAGCATTTCAAATATTAGAAATCAAAACAAAAAATTAAATGCAGGTAACTTTAATTAAAATATTATTTTGGGTTAGAGCATATATATATATATATATAGCGGAACTTCAAGCGGGACCCACATATCTGACGTGGACGCTTGAGAGTTCCACTTTGGGTTGAAAAACTTCAAAAATCTCAAGTTTTGAAATTTTTGAAGATATTGTACCAATTAAAAGTTAACACGTGTTTACCTTCTTTCTATTCCCACTTGCTATCTCCTGGTCTTTTCTCTCCCATTCATCAATGAAAATTAATTTCGTGTCTCTTCCCTTCCCATTCAATAGAATTTTATTATCACTCTCTCCCACCTCTCCCACTTCCGTCCATAATAATAGAAACCTAAAATTGCTTTAGAATCCTCTTTCATTTTCAACGAGTTCAACACCATCTCACGCGGCGCGCCGTTGTCTCTGCCTCCCCTTCTCTTATCGTCGGCTTTCCGGTGGCCAAAACCAGATAATTTGTTCCATCGATTTGGTAAGACCCAAGTCAATTTTTTACCATGGACCTCAATATTTGCTTTTATGATAGAGGGTTAATGGGGTTTGATCTGAGAAATTTGTTTGCTTGGAATTGTGTGTCGGTGTTATGATGGTTTATTGCTCTCGGATCCTCTTTCATTTTCAATGAGTTCAACACCATCTCACGCGGCGCGGCGGCGTCTCCGCCTCCCCTTCTCTTACCGTCGGCTTTCCGCTGGTCAAAACCAGATAATTTGTCTCATCGATTTAGTAAGACCAAGTCAATTTTTACCATAGACCTCAATATTTGCTTTTATGATAGAGGGTTAATGGGGCTTGACCTGAGAAATTGATTTGTTTGGAATTGTGTGTCGGTGTTATGATGGTTTTGATTATTTTGTGTTGTAGATGTGATGGTCTCTACTCTTTGGAACACTCTCCACTATACAGGATACTATAAGATACGATCCTCTTCTTTTTCATATTTCTTTTTTTTTTCATATTTCTTCTTTGTTTCTCAATTTAATTTTATTCTGTATTGCAGTTGAATATCCCCAATCTCAGCATTGGAACCTTTGATTCACTTATTGATTCCCTCAAGGTAATTTGTTTTCATCTTTCAATTAAAGCACATAAAAAAGCTGAAATTCAGGTAAAATCAATGAAATTTATTGGAACATTAAATCTAACTGCATTCTATTTTTTGCTTTTTAGTTTTTCATTTTTCCTCACTTTTCTATTTTTTTTATCTTGACTCATTTCGTTGTTGATGTCAATTTTGGGTATGATTAATATTTCACATTTGAACTATAATTCGCGTTTTAGAATTTAGTTTGATATCTGAATTTTAAAGTTGCAGATTGTGTTGATCTGTATATTGTGCTGAATTTTGTGATATTCATTTACAGGTTTTGTTTTTTTTTTGCATGCGAAGAGACAACCAGCTGACCGTCAACTATGGAAAGAAGTGATGTCGATTTTGGAAGTTTCATTGTTTAAAGACGACTCACCAAAGGGGATATCCAGAGAAACTATGCAGAGAAGATATCTAGAAAAACTATACAGTATTTAACTTTTTACTTTAGAGCTATATTATCACTGGCAGTGTCACACACAATGAGGGAATCTACTGACAAATGTTAGTATTGTAAAAAGTTAACATTTCATTCACTTATACCATCAAATCCATGGAGCCATTTTTTACTGTTTTATAAGTTGTGGTGTTCCTCCGTGAGGTAACTGACAATCTCTACTTCTCTGATTTTCAAGTTCTCTTAATTTAAATATGCTAGATTGCATGAACTTTTTGATTCAAATTTGATTTTTTTGTGTTCAGAGACTAACTTTGTGGGTGGTTTCTTTGGAGTTGCTAAGCTGGTGAGAGATAAGTGGACCAAAGAACTTCTTATTGTCAAGTTCATTGAGAGAGGTCAAAAGGTCTGTTTTCATTTTCATGGGATGTTGTTTATCTTTTTTGAATCTTACTTGGTTATGATTAAACTATTTTTGTTGGATTTGCAGATTGATGAACATGTGCAGAGGGAAATCATGAACCATAGGTCACTCAAGCATCCCAATATTATTAGATTTAAAGAGGTTTGGTTTTGACTCTCTGTTTGTTCTGCATTTTTTTTGTTAACATATAGTACAACTGTAACTATTTTTGTGAGATCTCAATCATTTAGGTGCTTAAATAAATGTTGAAATATCATTTTTTTTTTTAGTGTATTGAATTGTTCATTGGCTAGCTTGAGTTGATAACTAAGCATATGTGGTGGTAATATGAAATGTTGAAGAAGTAAGTTGGGAATTTGTGATAATAGGTGTTAACTACTATATCAGTTTGTCCAGAAATTTGTATCAGTCAGTTAGATTTCCAGCACTGAACTTTAATTTTAAATACTACCACTTATAACTTTATTTTCAAAAACTTGTAAGCCCAAGTGATTCGAGAATTTATTTTCTTGGTATATACCTTAATAATGTTAAGAGTTGTCCTTTTCTAACAAAAGAAGCGAACAAACAAAACAAAACACACTCCAACCGTTGACAATAAACACAAAATCAACGGCTAAGATTCACTCGCTCGTAAACACTCGTGGGAAGTGGACCCCACGATTCTCCCAAATGTCAACTATATCCATCTATCGAAACTCTCCATCTGGCGTACATAAAATGTCAAACAAATCTAACATTATTTTTCTTCGTCTATAAATAATACAAACAAAACACCTAGTCTCTCTTCTCTCTCATTGATACAAAAATGGAAGCTCGACTTTGACTCTGTGTTTTCCTTGCTCTCGATGAAACGCTGCGTTTTAGAGAACGCAAATACAAAAGCATTTAAGGTGATTGGATAATACGGAGAAATCTTGAAAAGCAAATAACTAATCTAGTTGTGATAGGTGGTGATGTAAATTCTTTTTTTGTTAAATTATTATTTTTTACCTATTTTAATTTTATTTAATTTTTGAAATGTATTTAAATTATTAGTAGAATTTTTCCTTTTATTGTGTTCTATTTTCATAAAAAAAAATTATTAATTTCACAAATTAAATATTATTATTTAATATATTTATTTTTCATTTATTTACTTTAAATTTATTTCATAGAATCTAAATCATTTAATAAAATTATATAAAATATAATTGTATTTATTGGTCACTTATATTTTTACTATATATAATATAAATATAGAAATTTATGGAAATTAAATATTATTTCCATAAATTTATATAACGTTTTCGAATCTTATATAAGTTCATCTGATTTTCATCCCACACTAATTTTTTACAAACAAATTCAATGGTCAACATGAAGTTTTATGTTGATTTGACCATAAACTTAAGACACGTCATCAGAATACGTGCAGCGAAGAGTTATACAATTAACAAGCTTCTGGATGAAATTTTTTCAAGAGGTACACATGTATTAGCCCCTCCAAATGATAAGTGCTTTTTACTTGTGTTTTACCCATGGAATTGAATTGAATTTTACAAATAAAAATGCGACACGTATATCATATTCATTGATGTATATTTTAAATTTCATTCATTTTCTCATATACTATCTATTAATTTTCATTAATAATTCCTGACTCCGTTGCCGCCGTCTCTTCAGCAATAGTCACGATCACCACTAGTGTAACCATGAAAGGGCGATGTCCCAACACGCCGCTCTTCTCTCTGTTGCTTTACTCAAGGACTACTCCGTCATTCTTTCATCGCCGGTGATACCGTCATTGCTGATGTTTAGGTCGACATCACTGTCGTCAGGTTGACCAGTCATGGAAGAGGAACCACTAACCATGGAAATTGACTGCTATTATGATTCAGACTGTTTTTAAAGGCTTTTTGGTAAGTTTAAATATTTAAAATCAAATGGGTGTATGTATGTGTTTGTTTGATTGTCTTCATAATAGGCAAGGAAAGTATTGAGACATTTAGATGTGTAGTGATGTTGTTGATGATTTTGATAATATTGTTTTACAACTGGAGTTTGTAGTGTTGAATCTGATTGTGACTCGATGATCTTTATATATATATATATATATATATATATATATATGTTAATGGTGTTTTACAAGTGAATGTTGTCTTCTCTGACGTCTATTTCTTCTTCCAGTTTTCGTTTTTGCCCCTTGCTCACCAGGATGTGCTCAATACGAAATCTCTTTTTCCTTTTCTTTCTATTTTCGAAAATATTAATAATAAATATATATTATTCATTCTTTAAAATTATTATTAAATTAAATAAAATATAATGACAACATAATTTACTTAACCATTTAAAATTTACTCAGTAATTATTTTATAATATAAATTTATAAAATTTCAATCTATTTTCCATAATAAATAGAAAAATTAAAAAATATATTTTATTTTATTTATTTTTTTAATCATATAAAAGTACATTCGCCGTCCAAACTCCCCCCCTCTTTTTCATAATTTATTTTAAACAAAATTATATAAAATACATACCCGCGCATTGGGCATGTTCCCTAGTCTCCAATAGAGAACAACTCCTGTTTCTGAAAAAGTTAAAAAATTAAATAAAATAAAATAAACCATATGATGCTATTATTACAACTTTTCTCCCTCATGAGTCCCTCTAAATTTTGACGATGACAATTCTCCCACACACAATCATTTTTTTCCATCTCATTTATTATCTTTTTTCTTTCTTTACAATTTCATTAATTTTTAATTTTTTATTATTTAATAATTAAACTTATTTTATTACCTTATATACAATCCACGTAATACGATTGAGACTTAATGTATGTTTGGCACTAGATGTTGGGTTAGCTGTTGAAGTAGTGATTAGCTGTTAGCTGTTAAATTAGATGTTGAGGTAGCGATTTGGCATAAGTGTTTGGTAATAACAATTAGATGTTGAAGTAGCTGTTAGATGTAAAATTATGTAAACAATACAATATATTATTTTTACCTTACAATATAATTTTTTAGTGTTAGTATTCATTTTTTAACAATTTTTTCTTTCAAGATTTTTAATTTAAAACCAATCATCCTTTAGTTATCAACTGATTAAAAAATAAATAAAATATAGACTAACTAAAAAGTTATTTAAAGATATTTAATAAATAAAAATATTTTTAAAATTAACAAATTTTAGTGCAAATAGAAGCTTTAAATATTATTAAGGGTAGTTTAGTAATATTCATAAATTGGTAAGGGTAAAATTGGAGCTTTTTGATAAGCGATTCGTGGAAAGCTACTTGAAATAGCGTTTTGAAAATCGCTAATTAAAAATCTAATCGCTAATAAAAAAGTTTCTCCCAAACGGTTAAATTGTCAAATCGTTAATGAAAAATCTAATCGCTACCTAAAAATCTACCTACCAAACATACTCTTAATTGTGGATGCTCCTATATTAAAATTTAAAATGACTATTAATATAATTTAATAAAATTCTTTGTAACAATAATTTTCTATAATAATAATTTATTATAACAGTTATGTTTAATTATAAAATTTATTTTAAATAATTTATATATATGGATGGTGTGGTATTTAATGAAAAAAATAATATTTTAATAAAAGAGTTAGTTTCGACGCGTACAATTTTTACCTGAAATTTATATATTTTTTCTCTTTTCAACCATCCACGATTGAGATTAACTTCTTATAGACCTACTTTGTTTGCTGGGTTGGGATATGATTGGATAAAAAATTAACCCATTACCATGTTTGGTGCACATGAATTTACTTAACTTTATACCATCCACTTAAATTTATCTCACTCTAATGAGTTAAATACAGTGGATTAAATATAGTGGGTTAAAATTAACCCATCATCTTTCACTATTATTATTATTATATTATTATTATTATTATTATTATTATTATTATTATTATTATTATTATTATTATTATTATTATTATTTTTCTTTCTCTCATTTTATTATCTTTCATCTTTTATACTTTTATTCATATTTCATCAATTTATTATTTGTTCCTTTTTGCTATATATTTTTCACTTCAATTTTATTTTTTATTTTCTATTTTATTTTACCACATTTTTAATTTCTCAATATTTTTATTAAATTTTTCTATTTTATTTCCTAAATAATAATGCTCATATGAGAATATGCTCCCATTAATATATATATATATTTATATATTTGAAAATATAATAAAATATAGTATAAATGGATGAGATGAATAATAGGGAGATATAGGGATAAAATTTGAAAAAATAAAATAAAATTGAAAAAAATATAAAATTATTTAAAATAGATTAATTTAATTATTTTTATTTTTAGCATCAATCCTATCCGATATAACCTAATACAACATTACTTTATAATTTATCCAATCCGAACCTAATTCAATCCTATCACTTAAAGTTATCTAATCTGATCCAATGAAACAAACTAGGTCATACAGATCAGTTCTACAATAGTCTATATATATATATATATATATATTAATTATACTGTCTCTATATTTTTAGAGGCCCCGATAAACATGATATAATGGGCCCCTTTAATTTTATTTGTTTAAAAATATTTTAAACTCACAATTAATATAGTAGAATTCAATACCAATTTAATTAATTTTTTTTATTAAAAAAAACGACGTTAAACAACATCGTTTTATTAAAAAAAAGAATTTAAAAAAAAAAAATCTCATTCACCTCCGGCTCTGTGGGCCCCGGCGGTCGCCCCTCCCGCCACCTCTTAGAGCATCTCTAATAGGAGGGACAAGTTGAGTCCTAGTTTACTGTATCTGTATATTACAATATTTTACTTAATAAATTTTTTAAAATCATTAAAATTAATAGATTAAAGATTAAAATATAAGAAAGAGAAAGAAAGAAAGTTAGTTTTTAAGTGATGTGTTAAAATTATATTGGATATCATGAGTTGTCCTCCGATCCCAACTCAGGATACGGTAGGAGTGAAAAACAAGAGAGAAGAGAGAAGAATGATGTGATTGAATTTAAAAAGTATATATTCTAATTTTTGTCAGAGTTGGGACTTCAAATCGGACTCCACTGTGGATGCTCTCATAGCCGGCCATATACGTATATATCCTACATTGATCGGAGGGATTCATATATGTAGATTTAAATATTATTTAATTACAAGATTATCTTATCATCTTGGTATTGATTACAACATATTAACTAAATTTATGATGCATATGTCCAATATAATGGTAAAAATACCCAATTGCCTTAAAAATCAAAAAGGCATTTATGGTAAAGGAAAATTTAGAAAAAAATAAAAATAAAAATAAAGAAAGAAACAAAATAAGTGCAGAGACTAGGCCCACTTTGTTGCAGTATTGTCGTTATCGTTGAATATTCATATTTGAGGCATCAAAATCGAATCATAAAACCCAGTTTTGAAATTTCTCACTCTCTAACTGCAAAAATGGTCATCAACACCATCCTCAGATCATCATCCTCTCTCAAAGCCAAGGTCCTCTCTTCTTCATCTTTCACTTTTTCCTTTTTGTTTATCTGCTGTTCTTGTTGTTGCTATATTGTCTTCTTCAATCGATTTGTTTTATACAAAAACTTATCCGTGTCTTTTTGTCTTATGTATTGTATGTTTCATTCTCTTTTCAAATTTTGAGCACTATCATATTTTCTCAAAGGTCTATTTTTGTTAACAAGAGAAGTTGGAGTCTCCTGTTTTTTTGGTTTTCTGTATTGCATGATCATCTGCTGAATCTCTATAGTCACCTAATAGTGTGGATTATTGCCTTTTTTTAAAGTTTTAATAGTATTTTGTTTTCTCTTTGGGTGGCTTTGCTGACTCTTGGAAGTCCAGTTTTGTGGTTAAAAAAAGGTTGATGCTTTTTTGTCAAACATGTGATGGGTCCTTCTGTTGCTCATTTTATTTTTTTATTATTATTTTTAATAGAAGAGATCTAGTTGATTTGCATGTTATTTATTTGAATGTGATTTTGAGATTTGTTCATGGTTTTCTTTTGATTACAGCTTGGTTCAGTCGGTAGAAATGTTGCTGCTCATGAAAGTTTGCAGGAGTACGCCCGTCAGACCCCATTACTTGCTAGATTGTATGGGACAGAGGCATCTGCCCGAAAGCAGGATTCAGACGATAATGGTAAAGGGTATGTTAATCATGCTTTTCTATTGTTTGATAAAATATAATGTGTTTAGATCACTAGTCTTGTGATTATAGTTTCCGGTTGTGAGTATTGGATTGAGGCGCGGTTGTAATGTATATTCCTTCTGTCAGGTATAAGGGGCATGATATGTTGGCACCTTTCACTGCTGGGTGGCAGTCTACGGATTTACATCCCTTAGTTATCGAGAAGTCTGAGGTATATGCTTAGTGTTTGATACTTTTTATCTTTGTAGTTGTCTGTTTGTTTGTCAGTAATATAGCTTGAACTTGTTCGATGTACAGGGTAGCTATGTTTATGATATCAATGGGAGGAAGTATCTTGATTCTCTTGCCGGTCTATGGTGCACATCACTAGGTATTTTCCCAAAGCTTGAGGTTTAACTGATGTCTCATGGTTCAATTGTTAAATGTGTAGTATGAGTGTCTGTCTTGTTGTTTGATTTTTGTTTTTGGCTGGTTCACATTGACCAGAGGATGGGGGAAATTATCTTCATAAAAAGTATATTGAAATTTGGTATTTTATTATTTACAGAAGTATGATTTTCCATTTTCAAGTTACATGCTCATCTTGAGTAGCTTGACAAACTTCTTGTATCTTCAGTTTGGAGATTAGCAGTTTCACATTAGACTATGTTTACATGAGCCTGGTTTTTCAATGTACATGCCTTAAATGTTGTGTTAAACATTTTCAGGCGGAAATGAACCGCGTCTTGTTGCTGCTGCTACCTCCCAGTTGAATTCCTTACCATTCTACCACTCCTTCTGGAATCGTACAACAAGACCATCTCTGGTATTCTAACTTTTGTTTCCTGACTATTGTGAACAAATGCTGGGCTTTTACCATTTTTTTTGGGCTGCGGTTTCTTCTGTAGTTATTTTGCTTTGAGCTGTTCTGTAGCATTGCTGCTATATTCTATTCGAACAATTAATAGTGCATCTTTTTTTTTTTTTCAATAATGGAATTTGAACATACATCTTACAGGATCTTGCTAAGGATCTTTTAGAAACTTTCACTGCACGTAAAATGGCTAAAGCTTTCTTTACCAATAGTGGATCTGAAGCCAATGACACCCAGGTTTGCTTGATTCGTATAAACACCTTATTTTATTTATTTATTTATTTCATATTTATTTTATTTTGTTGTTCTTGTCGTCGTCATCCGTCTCTCCTTGTAATGACTATACCTCCCCACTTTTACTTTAATTAATATTTCATGATGAGGTGCTGGAAAGTCTGCCTCTATATGCTAATGCTGATAATCTATTATATTTCAACTTTATAGACTGATGCAATGTTATCCATTTAAATTGCATGCAATGTCAATAAGTTGGGTCATAAAAAGTATAGACTAGTACTACGCTCTCACTGAAACTATGGGGCTACTGAGTGGCCTCAACCATGGTTTCCTTTGGTCATGTTTGTTCTTCATGACGAACACTTACACGCTTTGTTTGAGAAAAGGAGATAATACTCATATATGCAGTCCTAACCCTACTGTGCCAAATCTTCACATTATTTTTAAATTTGTGCATGAAGCTGATAGTTTTATATGGATGCAGTCAAATACAATGGCATGAATGAATGGATGGTGTTGATGTATCATTATTTTGCTACAGGTGAAGCTGGTTTGGTATTATAACAATGCGCTTGGAAGACCAAACAAGAAGAAATTCATTGCTCGAGCTAAATCGTAAATATCTTTTTTGTTTTTCTTTTTCAATAAATGTTTATACAGTAGTATTTCTGAGTTAAAGTTTCATACAATGTTTGACATATTTTCAGGTACCATGGCTCGACTTTGATATCAGCTAGTCTTTCTGGGTAGGGAGAATTTTTGAGAAAAACTTTGACTCCTATAATGTTAACCATTTTGCTCATTGATGAGTGTAAAACTTTTGCAGTCTCCCAGCTTTGCACCACAAGTTTGATCTGCCCGCTCCATTTGTTCTGCATACTGACTGCCCTCATTATTGGCGTTATCACCTTCCAGGTTACCCAGACATAGTGTTCTTGGAATCCTTTTATGATAGTTATTTTCTGTTGATATATATGCATGTCATTTCATACTTCAGGTGAGACAGAGGAGGAATTTTCGACCAGATTAGCTAATAGTTTAGAGGAACTCATTCTCAAAGAGGGACCAGATACAGTAATTTAATTTAACATTTCTTTTATGCATTAATTGAAAAGAGATGTTAAGTGGTGGCTTGTTTTTAAGGTGCATTTTTCTTAATCTCAGATTGCTGCATTTATCGCTGAGCCTGTCATGGGTGCAGGAGGTGTGATACCTCCTCCAGCTACTTATTTTGAGAAGGTGAGATTTGAGTAGATTACTACCCTTATTTAATTGAAATGCTTGTAATCTTTTCTTTTCAGAGCTTGGCTGCATGACTGTTCAGGGAAGTCTCTATTGTGTCAATGCAAGACTTCTATTTTTTGAGGAATTGGCGGACACATTATTCAGCTTTAGTTTGTAGAACCTCTATTTTAGTAGATGACAGATGGTTGCTATAATAACATATGTCAACAAATTTCCCATGTTTACGTGCCTGCTTAGATAACTCTTTGTATGTTTCTGGCTTGTTCTTTGTTATGTATCTGGTAATTTGGTCACAAACTTTTATCTAGGCAGCCATGAAGTTTATGGGCATTTCTTCTATCATATTTGGCTTAAGTTAAGGAATTTGCTGAGAAAGCTGCTGCTCTGTTGTTTCCTTTTTCTTTGTGTAGCAAAATTATGCAATAGCAGACATATGTGTTCCCTCCTCTGTCTCTCTCACATATTTGTTAATTGTTCCAATTTAAATTGATGCAGGTTCAAGCAGTTGTGAAAAAATATGACATTCTCTTTATTGCGGATGAGGTAATTTTTCTGTTGTTTCTAGCAATGTCGCTCGATTTTACTTCTATTGTACTTTGTTTCACTGTGTTATGGGAGAGCTCTTCACTGTTTGTGGTGTCTGTTGGCTCAATTTTTCTGTTCGTATTATGTTAGGTGATTTGTGCTTTTGGACGACTTGGAACAATGTTTGGATGTGATAAATACAACATCAAACCAGATCTTGTGACACTAGCGAAGGTAATACTAGACCATCTTTAACTTGAGATAGCTCGGTAATATTTATTGGCAAGATTTATATGCAATATTGCCATTTTATTATGCCTTTTAGGCCCTATCTTCTGGATACATGCCCATTGGAGCTGTTCTGGTCTGCCCTGAAGTTGCAGATGTCATCTACTCCCAAAGCAACAAACTTGGTAGGAGAATTGTGATAATAAAATATACAGAAAAAAAGTTTGAAGTTGATTGTTCCTGAATCTTGTTTTTATATTTTTTTCCTCTTGTCAGGTTCATTCTCTCATGGATTTACTTATTCTGGGCACCCAGTATCATGTGCTGTTGCCATTGAAACTCTCAAGATTTACAAGTGTGTTCCTTTCTGCTTGCCTAATTTTCAGATCCAGATTGATATTAACATTTAGATAACACCAAGCATATTCAACAGTTTCATGCTTGAGTATCACAACTTAAAATTTATGGACCTTGAAAATTAACAAGAATGCATGGCCGTATAATTGCAAATAATTGAAGTATACTATCTCCAATTAGAATAGTGTTCTTATAAAGCTCATAATTTATCTGACTTTAGAACAACGCGCTGCTATGACGACTTACAAAGCATGACCTTAGTACTATCACACATTTCAACCCTACTTGTCTGAGTGTTAAACCTGCTTCGGCAAATGAAGAAATTGAACACTCCCAAGTGCTTTTAATTCACTAATCTGATTCATCTTGCTTCATATTTCTTTTGCAGGGAGAGAAACATGGTTGAGAAGGTCGCAAAAATTGCACCAAGGTTTCAAGATGGTTTAAAAGCATACTCTGACAGTCCCATCATTGGAGAGGTATGTTATGTTTTCCCTTTGTTTCAATTAGTTTTGTTAAGCAGAGAACTTACAAAAAGACATATAACTCTCGTACATTCATACGGACCTATAATTCTGCTTAAATGACTCAGTTACTGCCTTACGATATTGCAGATAAGAGGAACTGGTTTGATTCTAGGTACAGAATTTGCAAACAACAAGTCTCCAAATGATCCATTCCCTCCAGAATGGGGTAAGTTATGTTCTTTTACTAAATAATTTAGGGGTTTGAAGGGATGTTTGTTTTAGGACCTACACTACAACCATCCAAGTCTGTTCTAGGAGATGTAAATAGAGTGCATGCTTATATCTTTCTGTTATGAAAGTGGCTGGTTGTTAGCCATTCATGAGAGGAGGCTTTTGGTTATTAGTAGAATTCTTTTGGAGATGTAAAGAATCTTTTGGGCTAAGGCATCTGACATTAGAATAGCGGTCATGTGAGAGCAGAGAGTACCGCCTGCCATAGACACGAGTCTTCTTTCTGCCAACGGCAGCTGGGCAGCTAAGTTTACACGGACACAATTACAAGCACACAGACAGATGTGAATATTCTTCTGATGAGTCATAGCAGTTGGTCTGGCCATTGATTGATAGAAGTTGTCTGAATGATTTATAACAACCTTCTTCATTTATGTTTCCTTACTATGGCAGGAGTTGGTGCATATTTCGGAGCAGAGTGCCAAAAGCATGGAATGCTAGTACGTGTTGCAGGGGACAACATAATGATGTCTCCTCCATACATAATCACACCTGAAGAGGTTGATACGGTATGTTTCAAGGATCTTATTCGAACCATAAACACCATAGTAAAGTCTTTTCTATCTTTGATGGTTGAAATTCGAACAATCATGTTTTTCAGTTGATAAGCATATATGGGAAAGCTTTGAAGGCAACAGAGGAGAGAGTGAAGGAGCTCAAGTCTCAGCAAAAGCATTGAACAGACAGACAACTGGGTGGTTGGTGGATGATGCTGAAAAATCATTAGACTTGCTTGTATGCGTTGTAGTATGTGAATTGTGCACCATTTTATCACCTTAATAAAGCATAATGCTTCTGATTCTATTTCATTTTCATTTTACCTTCTCAAGTCTTCCAAGAGTAAAAATCAGTTCAAAAAAATACTCAAGTATACAATACAAACCAAGACTATACTCTCATTCAACAGTGAAGAGATGGGTTATGAAGATTTAGCTTGTTTATCAGCTTTTCTTCTGGCTCTTCTCTTTCTAGAGCTGAATCTTCCATTATCGTCGTCATCTTCGTCGTCTAATTCTCTGAAAGATTTCTGAAAGCAACAAACATTTGTTTTACTTTTACATAAAAATTGTTTTGAAGAGAGGAGAGACGAGAGAAGAGGGAGTTACCTCTCTGAGCTCAGAAAAGCTAACAGCGTAGTAAGTAACAGCAGCAGCTCCAATGATGGCCATCACTGGTACGCCTAGTTGCATTATCCCATCCATTTCTTCTCTTGTGGTTGTCATTCACACTCTCTCTCTCATTCTCATTCTCATATATGTATATGCTACTCTGGGCCATTTCTAGCCCAATAACTATCATTTAGGCCCAGTTCAATTCCATTCAAAGTTGGAAAAATGAATATTGAGAATGAAAAGTGATCAAATCGATATTAGTCTTTTCATGGGGGTGAGCACACAAGCCAATCAGATAAACATTGGTATCAGGTCATGTCGGCTCAAAACACAATTCCACGTCAACTTGCTACTAGTCCTCTTCAAAATGATATTATGAATTACATAAGAAAAAGAGGAGTAGATGAAGACGTAGATACAAACCAAACAAAACAGACTTCACAAATAAAGAAATGTTGTGATCCACCTACTATTTATTAGTGCTGTGAATTTTCGATATGTGACCATGGTAATTTTTGTTTATAGGGACAATAAGTTAGGTACCCCAAATTCTACCATTCATTCTCTTCAATATTTGAAATGTGCGGGATTCAAATAAATATTCAAACTTACCAAAAATAAGTTGTTTGAATAATTTGTTTTGAGGTAGAAAAGCCATTGAGTCTTTGTTAAAAAGGAGTGCGTTTGATATTTTTATGCTCGCTGGACAATTTTCGATTCAAATACCCTACTTGAAAACCGGTTTCAAATTGAAAATCCTATTTTTTTTTCATCTTCTTTTTCAAGACAGACGACTTGCTCTGCTCTACAATGTTATTATTCTTACTTACAACTCCAAAGTCTCAGCAATCATAATACTCCTAAAAAAGATAAAGATCATTGAGAAAGTCCCTAGAAGACTATTTACCATTTCTTTAATGACTAACTATATGAAACAAGATAATCATTATGGCTTGACTTGGATGATAACAAATCTATAAACAGTGCATCAGTTTCCACTACTAGACTCTTAATTTTCATTTCCCTCTGGATGTCGATATTTTAGTTTAAGTTTGGAAACATCTCAGATCTCCGTACTTGATTTCTTTCTTCATTATTTACCCACCGATACAAGAGAAATGTTTAACCGGTAAAATTTGAAATCTCATATCATATGTCATAAAAATTGAAAGGGTTAATCAACACCCGGTAGAGTAAAGAGATAAGTTTAACCGGAAAAATAAGAGATAAAGCTTCAATTCAACTTGGATTATTTACCAACCAAGTGAAGAGACAAATAATAAAAGAGAACACAATCCTGTTTCAGATTGTTATTGTAATAGACCGTTTTCGAGCCTAGTATCTGGTGTCTTAATTTAGGGATTTTATTGGGATTTGTCAAGAGTCTTGATTTAAAATTGTGATTTCCTAAGTCTGGGGGGGGGGTTCTATTTGTCACCCTATAAAACTATAAGTAAACCTTAGTTTCTCATTCGTACATCTTTTCACGAATTAGAGTTGAGAGCAATCGTTAGGAGCCAGAGTGATCGTTCGATTGAGTCTCCGCCACAGTCTCTTTCCGGTAAGTCTTGTCTGTTTTTGTCTCGCTTATGTTTTCTCTATTCGTATTCTAACATCAACTCGCTGGACTCTACGTGTAGGTGTTCCGTCTTGCGGTTCTGAGTTTCTGTTAAATTTTCATTCGAGTTCCATTTAAGGCCTCGAAGTTTGGTAAGTTTGTTCTGCCTTACTCTCGAATATGGGGTTATTTTGCTGATCTCGGTCATTGATATCGTGATTCTATCAGTTAGGTTTTCTTCTGTCGGGGTTCTATTTGGTAAGCGTCACGGATTGCGGTGGCTCTACGGTCTGAGTCGTTTGGTAAGTTTCATCGCTCTATAGAATCGGTTCATAGATCTTTATGGACTGTCCGTTCGGTTAGGTTAAATTTTATCGAGTTCGAATTCAGTTAGAACTCTATAATCTGTGAGTAACTTTTCTGGTATTATTCTATAGAGGGTTAGGAGGAAGGAATTGTTTGGGCTGAGGAGAAGTCGTTTGTTATTCGCGTGCTGTTGATTTTGCCGCCGTTGGTTAGTAGTTCATTTTTAGTCCGACATATCGCTTGATAAACTGTTTTGGTTATTGCATGATTCTGATTGAATGTTGTTGGTATACTCGAAAATCAGCCTACTTAATATATATATATATATACCTGAATGTGATTTTATTGCGTATTATTATTATCAAACTGTTGAAATAATTAAGTAATCACTGAACTCGATAACTAGACTGTTAAATAATGTAAATAATTGAAATAATTGCCTTAAGACAACTTCAGGTAGAATCTATGGCATGCCTAGGAATAGAGGATCCTCACACTATTTTTATCGGCTTAAAGTTCCATTACTTATATTGAACTGATGGGCTTCGGCCTTACTGAATTACTAATACAAGGCTTCGACAAATACTAATAATGTACTGTTGTATTCCGTTTTCTGCTGAATAGCTACTTGGGCAATATTCTAAAACTATAAAGTTAAAACTATGTTGTCTTGGTGTTGCTGGTTATTTTGTAGTGTCTATTGGATTGTTAAACGGTATGATTAATGCTGTTTGTTTTGTATGAATTGGAATTAATGAACTGGTCACAATTTGGATGCCGTCGGGATGGGTTTTAATGGCTAAAATGGACAAACCGGATAACTAGACTAGTATAGCCGAATATAAAATTTTTTGAATCAAAACTGTATAGGGACTTAATAACAAAAATTCAGTATGATAAGACCTTAACCTGCGAACTTTAGAAGCCTATTTTAGTATGATAACGGAACGTACAGAAGTGTATTAAATGGACTATTGAGTTCTGGCTAATGAAAGAAATAAATAAACTAATGATTGATAGGATGTTTGGTTTACTGTCTGATATAGTGGACTCTAGAGAGTCTGTAGAGCCTTGCATTGTGTGCTCCCATTATTAGAGCTGAGTCTAGGCCATCCTGTCTGTGTATGTTTGGAACGTGAGCGCTAACTTAGACTTATTCATCGTCTAACGTCTTCTTTATTTTCTTCCTATTCTATAATCTGGGAATAAAACCCCAGGTAGAATGCATGTACTCCGATTGTTTAGGCGCTGTCTCATACCTGGATCATGTCATGCATCATCAGCACTTTCATATAGTTTTGTTACTTTATTTTTGGACCTTTGTATTGGACTGTTTTGGGACTGTATCGTTGGACTTATTTTTTTTATATTTGCTGAACATTGGTATTATGATGTTTGTTTTGGGATTTTTGGACTGTATGGCTGATACTATTGGGATTTATTGCTGAATTGAATCATTTGGGTTTTGAGTATATAGTTATTAGCGTTTCGGTATTTGTTGTGTGGCGTCGGACTCTTTTCCATTATTCTATCAAGGATCTTTTTGGAACCCTAATTTCCATTTGAAATATGTTAACCAAATCAGCAAAGAAAAAGGACACGTTGATGCCACATTAGGGGTGGGAAAATGCCAGGTCAAGCTAGGCTTTTGGTTAAACATGCTCGGCCTTTATTCTAATATTCTGACTTGAGCCTGACCTATAAGCCTATGATAGACTTGTATTATAGGTCTAGCCTGATTAGTTTAAAAGCCTGTTAGGCCTGAAAGCTTGTTTAAAATCCTATAAACAACTAATTACATTTATAAATAAAGTATTGGACTTTATATTTATAAATAAAATATTGGGTTTTAAATTTATAAACAAACATGCCAATAAATTTAATAAATAAAAGTACATATAAATAATATATGGGCCGGCCTGTTAAGTTATAAGGTTTTTACCATAGCTTGAGCCTGACCTATTAAATTAAATAAACTTTTGAAAAAGTTTGAATCTAGTCTATTTATTAAATAGGTTAGACCAGGTCAGGCCTTATATAGGCTAAACTCTAGGCTCCTGAAAGACTGCCTGGCCTATTCCCACCCCTATGCCACATTAGTGACAAATATACCGATTTTAAATGTGTCATTGTAAATGAACTTCACTTGGTGGGCTGAGATTTTGAAAACTCATTCGAGGATTCAAAATACTTGTTTTTGAAATTTTGAGTATCTATTTGAAACCCCGCAAACTTCAAGTACCTAAGTAAAATAAATGGTACAACTTGGAACAACCAAATTTTGTGATTATCCCTTTTTTTAATATACATTTTTTTAAAAAAAATTAGATATACACATTAAGAGATTTTGGAATTTAATCGTGAGTCAATTTTTTTGAATTTTATATATGACTAGCGCAAGTTTTGAAAAATTATAGTAATACCTCATTTCATTCTGAGTTTGAACTTAAAATGCATAAATGGTAATTATTGTGTTGTTACAACAAGTTGGCCTGATAGGCCACTTATGTAGTGTTGTGTGCCCAAAAGGTTAGGTCAGTTCATGCTTAAGTTGTTTGCATGTATTTTTTTTATATGCATAAATGATATATTTAAAATTTAGTTGCATTTTGGTGTAGTTCGGTTGTGTTTCGGAACTAAGAAAATCGCTCAAATGAATAGTCTAGAAGTTATGAAGTGAAAAGAGCTAAAATATGGTATTATTTATGGGTTACCGAGTTAAAATTCAGTATAGAACTCGGTAAACCCTCTTGAGACTTGTTTCCTACCTTATCACCGAGTTAGAACTTATTCAGAACTCAGTAAACCCTCTCGAAACCTATTTTCTTCCCTGTCATTGAATTATAATTTGGTAAGGAGCTTGGTAGGAACTCGGTACCCTTAAAAGTTTTTACTTGTTGGCCATCGTTCTTCTACATCTGGAATCCGATTTAGATGTTTATGGCTACATATTCGTCTCCTAGTCTAGTTTTCAACTATGTCTTTACGTTTAAAAAATCTGATAATTTGAATGTTGGGATTTCAAATATCTTTAAAGTGTACATAAATTTGAACTTTTGAAAATATTTGTACTACTTGCATAAATCTTTTACCTGAATTCTGAATTGAGCATCGTTTGTGGCTATGAATCTATATTAAATTCCTCTGTTAATATTTTTTTTCAAAGTATAGATATAGGATCAATAATATTGCAAGTATTTGACTATTCTTTAAGTGTACGAGAATATCTTATTTTTGGAAATCAAAATTTCTTACAATAAGAACCTCCTATTTGAGTTGTCTTTAAAATCTCTCGAATCATTCATGTGAGTGCATTTATTCACTAATGAACCTATCTTTTGTTGATAATGCCAATATTTATTTGGATATCCAATATCGTTTTGACGAATGTGTCTTTAAAAGTATTTGAATGCCATCGAGTTTTTGCAACTTGGAAACCTTATAATGTTGTCAATTGATTGATTGCTTCTTATTATAGAAATGGCCTTGTGGCTTGTTCTACGATAGAAGTGTTATGTTAGGTCAAGATCTCATTGAGTCAGGTTGTTTGGACTAAGCATGGTTTGTCTCTAGAACAATACAAGAAAATGTTAAAATAGCTACGGAATTTAGCTACAGATTAATTTCGTAGCAATGTAGCAACGGTATTGCTATGGACTAGCTACGAAATTGGTTGAAATTCTAACTAAAATTTTAACGTAGCAATGTTAGCTACGAAATTTTGATATGTAGCAATTTTGTAGTAATTCTACCTACGAAATTTTGATACGTAGCAATTTTGTGACGCCACAATTGTGAGAAATATAGCTACGGATATTCCGTAGCAATTTTGTAGCAATGCTAGCTACAGATTGTAAAACGTAGTAATTTTTTATGCCATAATGGAGGAAAATATAGCTACGGATATACCGTAGCAATGTTGTAGCAAAGCTAGCTACGGAATTCTAATACGTAGCAGTTATTTTGGCGTCACATGGCTGGAAATGTAGCTACGAAAAATCCGTAGCAATGTTGTAGCAAAGCTAGCTACAGATGCAATATATGTAACAATTATTTTGGCTCCATAATGTAACAAAATGTAGCTGTGCAATATTTTTCTTTGTAGCAAGGCAGTGTTAGCTACGTAATAGCTTTGAAATCGACTGTAACAATTCTTGTTTTTTTCTTGTAGTGGAAGGATTATCTAAATTAATTGTATTGATTGAATGATAGTCATGATCAATTAATTGAGTAAGTGATTTTCTTGATCAAGTGATTAATTGCATGATTAATTGATCGTATTGTGGTTGGTGATTACTTGGCAAGGTAAACCTCCACCTTGAACTTCATTGTTCATAAGCATGATGAAGATGAAATTAACCTTAGTAATCAATAAATCTTGAAATGAACAAGAATATGGGACATAGCATGTTATGATTATTGCACTAGCATGAATAGGAGATGAGGATTGTTTGTGATTGCCTTCTATGTATTAATGTGAGCTAAGAGATGCTCATAATGAAAATGCATTTCATGTGAATGCATTGCATAATGACGGAAAGATAAGAGTATCTACGTTTGTAGGAATATGAAATACGAAGTAGGCGTATGCCTTACCCTCCTTTTTCTTCTTTTTATTTTCCTATGAATTATATATATATATATATATATATATATAGGACCGATTGAGTAAGACAATGGATAAAGGGCTCTTATGGTGTATCTACAAGTTTACGAATGTGCATATACACGTATTCATTTTTGAATCTAGCAATGTTTGTAAAGATCACTTTGTCTATTTAGAAATTGTATAAATGTTAATCATACAGTTTTATTCTTAATAGTTGTATTTTAAAAAAACAATATATTTACAAGTCTTCTGCATCTAAATTATAGTTTAAATACCTTTCAAAATTCAAAAATTGAATTGCATCAACATTATTAAAGGAATTTAAAAGGGATATGTTTTGTAAATGTATATCATTAGTGTATTAGACGACCACTGCACCTCAAGTCCTCTGTGGGTGAGGATCAAATGTCACAATAAATGTGACAAATTAGGGCACCACGTAAATAAATGTCCAGAACTTAAGAAAAAAAATTTTAGAGTCTTAGATTTAGATGTCCTTACTAAGGAAAATACTATTAGTATTTTAGATACTAATGTTTTAGATTTTGATAGTTCTGATCTTAAAAATGAAATGTGAGGATTAGAAGACTCTTTAAATGACCGATAGACAAGTGTTACTCAAAATTTTCCCATGACAATGAATTCTATAATTGTAAGAATTTGAACTTAAAAGCAAATAAGAGAATTTATGTTTTAGAAAAAGAAGACTTTGCCTTATTATAATATGTGATAGTTTAGATTAAGGATCCAAGTCAAAAAGAAATTCCGCTTAAACAATTAAAGAACAAAATCTCTACTAGAGATCATCTAGTAATCGTCCAAAAATCCCTAAACCAGATTAAGATACCATCTAGGTCTCCTAATTTTGAAGAAAATATCTTATAGAGATTTGATATTTGCTACATTATATGAAAGTTTAGACTCTATTTTGCTAAATTTTTGCTCGAATAAGGGGCTATGACAATTCACTTAATTGTTATTTCAGGATCCATGGTTAATAAGTCGAAATGGTGAAAAAACTTGACAGAAGACTATGCATTCAAGCAAAGGAATTTCAAGGGTATCAAAGGGGTACAATGAGAACAAGAAAAGAGAAAATCAAAAGGTCAAAGAGAACCTCCGAGACCTGGTCCGTGCCTTAGTTAACAGCACTAGGCCGCCAGAATGTGGACTAGGGCTCCCAAAATGGTATCGAAGCATCAAGCACGCCCTAGTCTACGCCCTGGTAGAGAGGACCAGGCCGCCAGAACTTTGATTAGGGAGCCAAAAGTGGTACTGCAGCATCAATGTCCCTGGTCCGCGCCCTGGCTAAAGATGACCGAGGTGTCAAAATTTGGACCGAGACACTCCAATCGCCATAGTCCGCGCCCTGCCATCTTCAACCAAGTCGCTAACCACACCGTATAAACTGGTACCGCAAGAAATATCGTGCCCTGACTACTTTTTCTAGGCCGTTCAAAAAAAGAAGAGACATCGTGCCTTGGCTGACGCCCTGGTAACCTTTACCGGACCGTTGACCAGGGCGCCCATACACAAAATTTGGCAACTATTGGCTTTCTTGGAGGGCATTTTTAGAATAGAAAGATGGAGGGTATAAAAGGAACTTGTAGGGTTTTTGAAGGGGATTGAGGTTTGGAAAATAGGGGCTTGAAATTGGAAAGTATTGAGCAAGGAAAGAAATGAAGGTTTTCGTTAACCAAGTAACACCAAGAGGAGAAAGAGTTAATTTTTTTCAGCGGTTCTCAACTCCGACGGCAGGATTTCATCTTCAACAACTGGTTTAGTTGTTCCTTATTTTTCTTATGATTCTCTTGTGTATAACTTGTGTTACTTGAACTGTGAGTAGCTAAAGACATTGTGAGGTTCTTTAAACCTTAGCTATTGTGAGTATTGTTATCCTTTTTTGATGAATGAATGATGTTGATTTTCAATTCATATGAACTTGTTCTTAATGCTTGTGAGTGCTTGTTCAACTCTTGCATGAATTAATTGTGGGAACTAGCTTGAAAAAGTAGTTAATGCTAGATTTGGGTTCATATGCTTTAATGAATGTATGCCTAGAAATAGGGTATATGAATTAGATAGTTAGGGGAATTCATGAAGCTATTCTTGCACTAAAGTGACATAAGTGAGGTAATATAGTAGTTAAACTACTAGTGTGACAGTACTTAGTAGTACTTAACCTTAAGATTAGTTGTTCACAATTGACATTTTTCGAATAACATAGTTGTAATAATGAAAGGGATAAGACCTCTCCAACCCCTATTCATTCTAGTTAGACAAGATCTTAGCATAGTCAATTCATTATCATCAAATTGAATTAATTTGTAAATCTACACTTAGTTGAACTCAATTGATTAATTTTCACTTCTAACAAACCAATCCCTGTGGATCGACATTTTGTATTACTTGATGACTAAAATGTGTGCTTGCACAAGGTGATAGAATCTTACTGTCAAGATTCAACTCCAAAATAAAAAAAGTGTGACCATACAAGACATATAACAGGAAATAAAACACCTCAAGCAAGAGGTTGAAGGGTTACGAGAATTAACTCAATTACTTCAAAATAGTGTCTTTAAAAATAATTCACCTGACCAATATTTTGATTCCTCTAAAGAAACTAATCTTAATCCCTATGAACAACATAAAGAACAAGCTTTATTCAATTTAGTAGATCGAATAACTTTAAAAAAATGGTAATTTCGTATTTTAATTAGGATAGGACCAAATTGAGAGTTAAAAGCTTCGAATGCCTTAATTGGCTCCAAAGAGTAATTGAATTTTATAAGAGAGGATCTAGTTACAACAAAATACTTGAAAAGGCCAAGGAAGTGTTGTATAGAGCCAATAAAGAGCCCTAGAAATAAAGTATAAATTACCCCTATCAAATGTCTGCAATAATTTTGTTACAAAATACTATTTATACTAATTAGAACTTTGACCCAGAATGTCATTCTAGGAACCCATTTCTTGAATTGATAACCCATTTCAAGGTTACCAAAGAAAACATTATCATGGAATATGTAAGAAAAGAAACAATATTTAGATTTTCACTCATTTCACAAATAAGAAACTTAAAACTTTTGAAAGATAAATCCATTCCCATGGAACAAAAAATTCCGAGCCTTCAGAGAAAGAAAAAACATCTCAATTTCTGAAGGGATGATGTTAAATATCTTAGACAAAAAGAACAATTAGAATGTATACTAGTCGAAAAATAAGTATAAGAATTTAAGAGTTTTTTAGAAAAAAGAATTGTGTGCCTCATTTTTTAATGCCTTTTGCGAAAGAAAGAAACATTTGGTTGAACTCCCACGAAAAAAAACTTATACTAAAGTTAGATCGATTCAGGCGTCGCCAGATTTATTAGAAAATTGCAAGAAAGATATAGAAAATTTATTAAGCAAATGTTTTATAATAAAAATCTAAATCCCCATGGAGTTGTTCAACCTATTATGTCCGGAAATAATCTACAATAGAAAGAGGAGCACCAAAATCAATGATAAATTATAAACCTTTGAATGATGGGCTTCAATGGATTAGGTACCATATATCTAACAAGGCAAATTTATTTAAGATACTTTATGATTCGACAATTATGTTCAAGTTCGATATGAAGTCAGGATTGTGGCAAATCTAGATAGTTGAAAAAGATAAAAAAAAAAAAAAAAAAAAAAAAAGCTTCCAAAGTTCATTTTGACTAATATGAAATGAATGGAATGTCAAGTGTTTTGACTTGAAAAATGCTCCATCAGAATTTCAAAATATTATGAATAACATTATCAACACGTATACAACCTTTATTATTGTCAATATTTAGATATATATGAAATTCTAGTATTCCCAAATAGGGATGTCAATTTTCGCCCTGACCCGCGGACCTGCTTTGCCCCGCCCCAAGGTGACCTGACCTGACCCCGACCTGCCCCGCACGCGAAATGGCTCAGATACAGGCCGCCCTGCCCTGCCCCGCATGCAAGGTAGGACAAGTCCAAATCTGATTGGTGCCCTATTTTGCCCCGCGCTCGCTCTGTCATGGTAATTAGTTTTTAATTTTTTTTATTTAGATCATTTAATTCTATCCCTAATTTTTTAAAAATAATTTTAATCTACTATAGGTATTAAACATAATATAAATATCTAAATAAATTTAATTTTTGTAGCATCTAAATAATATAAAAAATTAAATATTTTCATTAACATTGATAATATTCAAGTACTTTTATTAAATAAAAAATTAGTTGAATATCAAATAATATAATAAAGTAATAATTATTATTAAGTTATTTATTTTTCAAACTCAAAATATTGTTGTAAGATGAAATATAATTTTTGACAAAATAGGGGCAACATAAAAATATAATTTAAGTACATTTTTTAGAGTAAAGCAAATCCCCGCGGGGCAGGGCAGTTCCCCGCAGGGTAGGTCACGGGTCCAGACTTTTTGCCTCGCACCACAGGGCAGGGTGGGGCAGGGAAGACCAATCTACAAGCAGGGTAGGTCCAATATTTCAAAGACTTGACCTGACTTGCCCCATTGCTATCCCTATTCCCAGAGACATTTAACCACATTGGGAACATCTCTATACTTTCTTACGAATTGCCAAGCAAAATGGTTTAGATAAATTCTTAAGAAACTATTGACAATGAAATCATCATTCCTATCTAGAGAAGCCTAAATTTTACAAAAAAAAAAAAAAAAAAAAAAAAATCATAAAATTAAAGATAATAACCAATTACAAAGATTTTTAGGTTGTTTGAATTATATAGCTGATTTTTATTAAAATGTTTGACTTACTTGCAAACTTTTATTTGATAACCTTATGAAAAATCCACCAGCATGGTCAGAAGAACATATTAGTGCAGTTCTAAGACCATCAAACAGAATGCAAAATGACTTCCTTGTCTTACCATTTGTAATCCATCATCTCATGAGATAGTTCGAACTGATGCCTCCAAGTTAGGAGAGTTAGAATATGGAGGAATTTTAAAAAAGTAATTAGCGACAATGAATTTTTGGTTAAGTATGTTTTAAGAGCATGAAATAATACTTAAAAAATACTTTGCAATTAGCAAATAAAATTTGACAATACAAAAATTTCAAGATGATTTGGTCGGTAAAAAATATATTTTAAAAGTTAATTGTGAATCAATTTAATTATAAAAATTAAACATATCTTTCTATTTTTACTTTGACATTCAATCCAAATTTCTTACTAAATTTTCAAACATTTTTTTTTTTTTAAAAATAAATAAATATATCTTTGACATCTATTCGTATAAGATCTGCAAGAAGTGTAAATCATTGAAAGAATATACAAGAATAAAATAAATTGCATCCAACTTTTAGTATCAAGATTAGGGATGACAATTCTACCCGCATACCGGCTTACAGGTGGATATCCGCCTGCTATGGGCGGATATGGATATACCCATTAAAGTTTGTGGACAGATATGGATAGAAAATCTATACCCGTCAAGAATAAGGATAAGGATATGAGTACTGTAAAATATCCTTATTCATATTCTTTGTCCGCAACATAAAAGTAAAGATAAAATAAAATATAATTTTTTAAAAAAATTCTTTATTTTTGTTGAAGTCATATTACTTCAAGTAACTCCAGATTTTCACCTAAAAATATTTTTAAAAATATTTTATTTTATATATTAATTCTTGTGACGATGATAAATCTTTGAAAATTAGCTGAAGAAATTATTCATGAGTTGAATATAAAATATTTGTGCTATTTTTTTGTGCGGTGGTAACTTGTGGTAAGAACTTCAAACATTAATAAAATTTATATTTTTCGACTATCTTTGTGGTGGGAAAATAACCATAAGGAATCAAAGTCGAAGGTCAGAACAAGCAAAGGGAATCGAAGTCCATAACAAAGCTCGGCCGAAGACAGAAGAGGTACCCGAAGACTACTCTCGGCCGAAAGGGGGCCAAAGGCCCAGGGAATGTCCGAGTCAGGCTCGATCGAAATGGCCAAAGGCCCAATGCAGTTCAACTCGGCCGAGCCCAGCAGAGTCCAAACCAAAGCACACCAGTCCGCCGAATGATTGTCTGACTAAACAAGGATTTCCAAAGCCCAATCGGAAAAGGAAGACTTATCATACCAGGCCAAGGATTCCTAGAGTCCAGTTGATAAAGGAATACCTATCTCACTGGACCAAAGACTTCCAAAGCCCGATAGATAAATGAAGACCAACCCCATTGAAAGAAGGAAACCAAGTCCAAAAAGGAGATCGAATTTAAGGAAAACAAGGAGTCTCAATCCTTCTAAAAAAGAGACTGATCACCCTATAAATAGGGGGTAGAGACAATTGTAAAGCATCCGATTTTTTATTCATTAGAACTAAACTCGGTGAGACCATATCTGTGAGCTGTTTAGCTGCTGCATTCAAGCAATCTTAGCCTAATATTTGGCTGTGGTTTATTTGGCACCACAGTTTGGCGCCCACTGTGGGGCCACGAATCTCACACACAAGGTTAAGGTTTCTTTAAAATTCCGAATTCCATCTACAATTATTCTCCGTACCTGTTCTTATCAGTCATGGCTCCAATAAACCCTAAAACCATCAACTTAGAAGATCAAGCTCCGAAGACGCCATAGGAACAGCTTGCAATCTTGACAGAAATGTTGAAAAAAGTTGAAGAAGAGAAGGAGCAGTGGAGGAAAGAAGTGGAATCAAGAAGGAGGTCCACGAACCTCACCAAGGAGGAAGCCCGGCAATCAAGCCGGAAATATTCTCCCCTCCGGAAGCGCAAGCTCAACTTTGAGGACTCCGGTGGGGAGACATCGGAAGAGAGTGATAGGTCGACGGAAAGCCATAAAAACACTGACCGCCGCGATTCAAGCAGTTCCGATGAAGGGGCTAGAGGCCCTAAATCAACCCATAAAGACCGAGAGAGGCGCCGTGATCGGGAAATCAGAGAACTCAAAGATCTGGTACAGAGAACTTCAGGAAAAAGGGTCACGATGAGGTCGTCAACAATGCGATACTCCGACATGCCCTTCACATCGTGGATCCTAGAAACAAAGATGCCCAAAAGGTTCTCAATTCCAAACATGAAACCTTACGACGGGACAACGGACCCTGAAGACCATATCGCCGGATACAAAAATCGCATGGGAACCTGCAATATCCCAGAAGAAGATATAGAGGCGATTATGTGTAAAAGTTTTGGCTCCACCTTGACAAGAACCGCCCAAAGATGGTATTCGGCTCTACCGGAGAAAAGCATCAAGTCATACTCATCCTTAGTCACCAAATTCGTGAACCACTTCTCATAAAGCAGAAGGAAGGAAAAAGACGTAGATTACTTGTATGATCTAAAACAAGGGAGCGCTGAAAGTCTCAGACAATATGTCAGAAGATTCAAGGAAACCAAAATGGCTATTCCAGATTGCCGAGACAAGAGCGCCACCAAAGCTTTCATCAAGGGGTTGCTGAAGACTTCCAAGTTCTACGAAAGTCTAAAGCTAATCAAACCCCGCACTTTCGAAGACGTCCTAGAAAGGCCGAAGATGCAATAGAATATGAGGAGGAACTCCAGCCCAGAAATCATAGAAGCTCCCAGAATACACCAAGCTCCCGTGGCCGAAACAGTACTGGGAATTTCGGCCGAACTGAAAGGCCGAGGAGCAACCTGAAGGAATCTGACCACAGCGATCCGCCTAGGCCAGATTACACCGGCCGCAACTCTTCGAGACCGGATTACTCCGAACACGGCTGGAGGCTAAAAGAACTTCTACCCTACCTACTCACCATTCCCGCGAGAGAAACCCTTGCAATTCTCAAAGGAATGGGAGACAGAGTCAGATGGCCTGACAAACCAATGAACCCCGCAGGAGCTTGGAAGGATAAATCCCGATACTGCCAGTTCCATGGAGACCATTGCCATAACACCGATGACTGATGGACTCTTAAGAGATAAGTCGCCGAACTAATAAAAGCGGGTCACTTGCGGGAATATATATCTGAAAAGGGGCGAGGAATCGCAGCCGAGGTCGATAAAAATCACCGATCACCGAAAGCGGTCCCAGTCGCAAACACAAAAGAAGAAAGGGTGATCAACATGATCGCAGGGGGATCCGAGATATGTGGATTAACCAGCTCGGCGGCAAAGAGAAAGCTGAGAGATTCCCTCAGTATTTACAGCATCGGAAACGGACCCGCAACCAATAACTACTCTATCACCTTCACAGAAGAAGAGGCAAAGGGGATCAATGCGCCACACCACGACGCATTAGTGATCAAAATATCGATAGAAAATCTGACTGTGAAGAGAGTACTGGTGGATAACGGAAGCTCGGCCAACATTCTATTCCTCGAAACATTCAAGAATATGCAACTAGACGAGAGGATGATGCGCAGAATGGTCGTCTCCCTCATCGGCTTCGATGGAAAAACCACTTCAACCATCGGGGAGATTGAACTGCCAGTATTCACGGAAGGGATCAATATGCACACAACCTTCCTCGTGATAAGCTCGAGGTCCGCATACAACGTGATACTCGGAAGACCCTGGATACACGATATGAAGACAATCTCGTCCACGTATCACCAACTCATCAAGTTCCCAACCCCGCGAGGGATCAAACAAATAAGAGGCGAGCAAAGCTCCTCTAAGGAATGCTACACTAACTGCTTAAAGCAGAAGGGGGTCGAAGAATAGCAATTACCGTCTCGACCGAAGACACCCCGGAGTCCGACCGAAGACGGAATAAATGAAGTCCCTCTAGATCAAGAAGGGGCGAAAACGGTGCAGATTGGAGCCGCGGTAGAGGGCTTAGAACGAGAAAAGCTGATAAGCTTCCTCAAAGCCAACCAGGACTGCTTTGCCTGGTCACACGAGGATATGACTGGAATCGACCCAACAATCATAACCCACAAACTGAACGTAAAAGAGGGCGCGAAACCATTCAAACAAAAACGCAGAAGGTTCGCCCCCGAAAGAAACAAAATCATCAACGAAGAGGTCGAAAAACTCCTCGCGAACGGATCCATCAGAGAAGTCCAATACCCGGACTGGCTTGCTAATGTAGTGGTCGTTAAGAAGAAGAACGGAAAATGGAGGGTCTGCATTGACTTCACAGATCTGAACAAATCATGTCCAAAAGATCCCTTCCCGCTGCCACATATCGACCTCACCATCGACGCAACCGCGGGCTACGAGATGTTGAGTTTCATGGATGCGTACTCAGGCTACAACCAGATCTTGATGCATCCCAGCGATCAAGAAAAGACTGCCTTCGTCACAGAGAGGGGCATTTACTGCTACAAGGTGATGCTCTTCGGCCTAAAAAATGCAGGGTCCACATACCAAAGGCTCATGAACAAGATGTTTACTGATAAGTTGGGAAAAACTATGGAGTTCTACATATTCGAGACACTCCGAGAATACAACATGAAGCTCAACCTCTCCAAATGTCAATTCGGGGTCAAAGCGGGGAAATTCTTGGGGTACCTAGTCACAAAGAGAGGAATCGAGGCCAACCCAGATCAGATCAGACCCATCCTGAATATAGCAGAACCTCGAAGCAAGAAGGACGTACAAAAACTCACAGGAAGGCTAGCCGCGCTAACCCGATTCATCCCTAAGGCTTCAGAAAAATTCCAGCCTTTCTTCGAGGCTCTCAAAAAATCCAAAGAATTTGAGTGGACCGAGAAATGCAGTAAGGCCTTAGCAGATATCAAGGATTTCTTGACCAGCCTCCACTCTTGGCAAAACCAGAAGATGGCAAATAACTTTACTTATACCTGGCATACTCAGAGATTGCAGTAAGCGCCGTTCTGGTCAAAGAAATCGGGGGAAAACAGCAACCAGTGTACTTTGCAAGCAAAACTCTAACATCGGCCGAAACCAGATATCCTACCCTGGAAAAAGCCATTATGATTCTTATATTCGCTGCGAGAAAACTTCGAGCATACTTTCAAGGGCACCCAATTGCGGTCATAACTGCGCTACCCCTTCAGAGTGCAATCCACTCCCCCGACAAATCCGGGAGATTAATGAAATGGGCTCTAGAACTTAGCGAGCACGATATATCCTTTGAAGGAAAGAAAGCGATCAAATCTCAAACGCTGGCAGATTTCGTGGCCGACTTCAAAGAAGTTCCACCGGCCGAAACAGCCGCCATCGACATCAACCAGCTGATAACACCCTCAACCGAAGAATGGATATTGGAAGTAGACGGAGCCAGCAGACAGAGTGGCAGCGGCCTAGGCGTGTATCTCAAACCTCCAAACTTGCCTCCGATTCTTCAGGCCATCCGGTGCGAATTTCCCGCCACCAATAATGAAGCCGAATATGAAGCCCTAATCGCAGGACTAAGGGTAGCAAAAGAAAGTGGAGCGCACAATCTCACCATCAGATGCGATTCCCAACGGGTGGCCAACTAGATCAATGGCACATATAAAGCCAGAAATGAAAAAATGGCTAAGTACCTCAAGATAGCCAAATATCTCATGAAGCGCTTTCAAAGGGCCAAAATAAAGCAAATTCCAAGGGAGGAGAATGAAAGAGTAGATGCGATGGCAAATCTCGGAGCTTCAATGCACAAAGACGAACCAACCGGGCCAATCATATACGCTTTCCTCCCGAAAACGGCCATCGAATATGAAGAAACCATGGTCCTAGAGCAAAGCGACTGGAGAACACCCATCCTTGCCTATATCAATCATGGACAGGTCCCTAAAGACAAAGTTGAAGCCAGAAAACTGCGAGCCCAAGCCGCAAGATTCTGCATCATCGGGGGAATACTCTTCAAAAGGTCCATAGCCGGCCCCTTCCTAAATTGCGTCTCCGCCCTAGAAGCAAAGGCTGCACTAAAAGAACTCCATGAAGGACCGGCCGGAAAACACTCCGGAGGAAGAAGCCTGGCATTCAGAACGCACAAGGCCGGATACTACTGGCCAACCATGAAAACGGACACGGCGGAACTGGTTAAAAAGTGTGACAAATGCCAAAGGCACGCCAACTACTCCAACCTCCCTGCAGGAACCTTACACAGCATAACTTCTCCATGGCCGTTTGACAAATGGGGGATGGACATCATAGGACTCTTCCCAATGTCTACCCATGGCAGAAAAAGATACATCCTGATGGTGACCGATTATTTCACGAAATGGGTCGAAGCCGAAGCACTAGAAAGAGTCAGAGAGTAAGAAGTACAAAAATTTATCTAGAAACATATCATCTGCAGGTTCGACATACCATGGGAAATAATCACGGACGACGGGCCTCAAGTTATAGTACAAACGCTGAAAGATTTCTGCCATCAAATGAACATCAAACTCACATACTCGACCCAAGGTACCCTCAGGCAAACGGACAAGCAGAAGCATCCAACAAAGCGGTGATTGACTCACTTAAAAAGAAGCTAGAAGGAGCTAAGGGACTATGGCCCGAAGCCTTACCCGAAGTCCTCTGGGCATTCCGAACAACCCCTAGAACATCAACATTACAAACCCCATTTTCGATGGTTTACAGGACAAAAGCAGTACTCCCAACCGAGATCCAATCACCACAAGAAAGATTGATAAACCAAGCCAACCAACAAGTACTAGCCTTCGAAAGGGACACTTCAGACAAAAAGAGGGAAAGTGCGCGACGAAGAATCGCAGAATACCAAATGGGGATAGCACGGCGATACAATAAAAAAGTCAAGGCCCGAACCTTCCAGCCCGGAGACTGGGTCCTCAGAAAAGTCTTCCAGAACACAAAGAACCAGACCCACGGCAAACTGGCCGAAAGCTGGGAAGGTCCATACCAAATAGAGCGCGCATCTGGAAAAGGATCTTACAAATTGCTCACCAGGGAAGGGAAGGAGGTGGAACACAGCTGGAACATCCACCATCTGAAGAGGTATCAATTCTAGTATAACATCTTATCTACAATAACGGGCACTCTTTTTTCTAAGCAGGATTTTTGACGAGGCCCCACATCAAATCAATAATATATCACATTCTCCTCAAATACTTGCAATACAAGCAAAAACTGCCCAAAGGGCAACCCGAAAATTGCCAAAGGCAAGCCTCTGGTAAATCCAGAAGGTCTTGGGCGAAGACCAATTGCTCAATGAGCAATACAAAAACTGCCCAAAGGGCAACCCGAAAATTGCCAAAGGCAAGCCTCTGGTAAATCCAGAAGGTATCGGGCGAAGACCAATTGCTCAGTGAGCAATACAAAAACTGCCCAAAGGGCAACCTGAAAACTGCCAAAGGCAAGCCTCTGGTAAATCCAGAAGGTCTCGGGCGAAGACTAACTGCTCAAAGAGCAATGCAAAAACTGCCCAAGGGGCAACCCGAAAATTGCCAAAGGCAAGCCCCTAGTAAATCTAGAGGGTCTCGGGCGAAGACCAACTGCTCAATGAGCAACGCAAAAACTGCCCAAGGGGCAACCCGAGAATTGTCAAAGGCAAACCCCTAGTAAATCTAGAGGGTCTCGGGCGAAGACAAACTGCTCAATGAGCAACGCAAAAACTGCCTAAGGGGCAACCCGAGAATTGCCAAAGGCAAGCCCCTGGTAAATCTAGAGGGTCTCGGGCGAAAACTAACTACTTAATGAGCAATGCAAGAACTGCCCAAAGGGCAACCCGAAAATCGCCAAAGGCAGACCTCAGGAGAACATCGGTCGAAAAGATCTTTGTGAATAAGTATCCAATAAAGCACATCTCGGCCAAAATCAGCCAAACTACAGCCTCAAAACTCTAGAGAACCAAGCACGGCACATGAAGAAATAGTATGCTCGATCGCAAATAATAGATTGGGGGATTACACCCCTCACAAATAAATTTAAAATGCAAGTACAACGAAAAGTAAAAACTTCATTAATTGAAAAGGGGGATTACAACGAGTACACAAAAGATCGAAATAATACACAGTACTCGCTCAACTCTCATCGTGGAGAGCAGCCAATGCGTCCAGCTCCTTCTGAGCAGACTCTGGAGTCAAAGACCCTTTGATAACCTGCTCCAGGGAAAAGGACCTGGTCACAACCTCAGTTTAGGCCGCCTCGACGGTGAGACTCTCAACACGGCCCTCGAGCTCTTCTATTCGGCCGAGTGAGGCTTGTTTCGCAGCCCTAAACTCTTACAGCTCCACCGCTTGACGCTTTAGCTCCGCGTCCTTCGAAGCGATCGAGGCCTCAAGCCTAGCGTTATGAGCCTCCACCCTCTCAACTCGACTGACGGCCTCAGCACATTGAGCCACAGTTCTACCCAAGTCTTCCTGAGCCGCCTTCAACTCGGTCGAGGCAGACTGATACTTAGCTTCAAGGGCCCGCCTATCCCGCAAAACAGGAATGAAATGCTTGCGCATGCCAACCGCCCCTTGAGGCCCCTGAAAATAAAAAAGGTAAGCATAGAAACCACCTAAGAAAACAAAACAAGCGACGAACTTACCTTGTAAAGACTCGAGATAGTTATCTCGTAGAACTTAGTGAAAGACAGGGACTCCAGCCACTCCTCGTCCTGAGGAAAGAAGAAGCCCTCCGCAGCCGCAATCATCTCGGCCGACACCTCCCTGGTGGAAGAATTCCCAGGAAAGTCAATCACATGACGACCATCGCCACGAGGCTTTTGACCAACATGTTTGGTGCGCTTCTTGGCTGAAGCCACGCCACCCGCCATCGGCCGCTTCTCCTTCGCGACCGAGGAACGAGAGGGCTTCCGGGAAGCCTCAGGAACTGTCGGGCGAGTGGCCTCAGCAGCCTCCGAAGGGGCAGGACTTGGAGGACGAACAGGCTCGGGGGCAGCCTCGGTCCGCTCTTCGGCCGGCCTCCCATCCCCAGCAGGGCCAGATGCATGTGCCTTCTCCTGCTCAGCTTGGATCTGGCGCATGAAAACCCGCATGGCCAACGCTCTTTGACCCTCGGGCTTAGACAACACGTAGTCAGATAATTCTGAAAAAAGATGAACATTAGCAGAATTTGACCAAAGACACTTGAAACGCAAAACAAGCGCAACTTACTTGTTCTGGTGAAAGCCCAAAGACGACTGACAGGCAGCTCACCCAAAAGCGGCTTGTAATCACGAGACTCGGTAGATAAAGCAAAGATAGCCTCGCTTCTAACACGCGCCCGAGGAGAGGACTTGCAGTTCTTCGTTCCGTAATTCGCTGAAAAGGAAACAAGCAAGTCAGAACAAAGTCAAACTCGATCGAAATCAAATGAACCGAAATAAAAATAGAAAAAAAAAGGGAAAAGGAAAGCCTACAAGAGTCCCGCCAATATGGAGGATAACTCAACCCCTTTGACAAACGGGTCGTCCCCTTAACAAAGAAGTACTTGTCCTTCCACTTAGTCTCATTAGAAGAAAAGCCCAAAATTAAGAGTTGGGCGTTCGACCGAGCATTCAGCACATATCGCCCAAACTCAGGATTCTCGCGTTTCACGAAGTAAGAGTAGAAAAAATCTTCGACTGAAAACTCTAAGTTATACTTCTCCTTTAAACGGTCGACGCACAGGAGAAGCCTGATAGTCATGGGAGTTAACTAACTTGGATGAGTCTGACACCAAGTACATAACTCCTCGACCAATCCCATGATTGAAAATCTAAGCCCTATCTTGAAGTGACGAAGATAGAAGGGCTCCCAACCGTCGGCCAACATATCGTCAATCTTATCTTCGGGCTCGAGCAATCTAGCCCTAACCCAACTGGGAAACTTGTAGGCGAAGAAGGCCGACTCCAGCTCGTCCATAGTCATGGAACTCCTCATATTAAAAAAAGGAGGCAGAATGCCCTGAGGACTAGACTCGGCCGGCGAATTACGAACCGACGAACACTCCTCGTCCGCGTCTTCCGCGGTCGAGAATTCTGAGGTTAGACCGCCGAAAGAAGACGTGCCCATAGAATCAGTAGACATCTACAATCGGCTGAGAAAAAGCAGCAGGTTAGTGGTCTTCGACCGAAGTTAGCACAAACATGAAAGCAAGAGACGAAGGCAAACAAAAGAGATAAAAAAAAACCAGCTGAGCAGACGAACGGGCACAAGAACACAAACGCAGATTCAAACCCAAAAACTCACCATAAACCAGAATGCAAGTAAAGCAAACCAACAACGACAAAGATCTAAGCAATGGAGGCTAGCCTTGACCGGAAGTGGAGAAAAAAACTTCGAAACGTCACCGGAAAGTCGAAATCGGCACGAGAGGCAGACGGTCTTCGAAGATAAAGAGAGAGAAAGAAGAAAAGATTTGAAAATGAAGAATCTGAGAAGTGAAGAGAGAGAAGCAGACCACCAACCTTTATATAGGCCAGCCGCCATGATGGCAAATCCAAGGCACGGCAGTCGAGGAGCCGCCATGATGGAAAATCTAGGGCACGGAAGTCGAGGAGCCGCCAAATTTAATTGAGACAAGACAGCCAGGGCTGATGTGGCCCACCAAAGAAACCAGAGAAATCTCGACCGAAAACGAAGACCATACACAGCCCAAACTCGACCGAAATAACATCACATATTGTCATGCTCGAAAGATTCAAGCCATGGCAATGAGGGATTACTGTGGTGGGAAAATAACCATAAGGCATCATAGTCGAAGGTCAGAACAAGCAAAAGGAATCGAAGTCTATAACCAAGCTCGGCCGAAGACAGAAGAGGTACCCGAAGACTACTCTCGGCCGAAAGGGGTCCAAAGGCCTAGGGAATGTCCGAGTCAGGCTCGACCGAAATGGCCAAAGGCCCAATGCAGTTCAACTCGGCCGAGCCCAGTAGAGTCCAAACCAAAGCACACCAGTCCGCCGAATGATTGTCTGAGTAAACAAGGATTCCCAAAGCCCAATCGGAAAAGGAAGACTTATCATACCAGGCCAAGGATTCCTAGAGCCCAGTTGATAAATGAATACCTATCTCACTGGACCAAAGACTTCCAAAGCCCGATAGATAAATGAAGACCAACTCCATTGAAATAAGGAAACCAAGTCCAAAAAGGAGACCGAATTTAAGGAAAACAAGGAGTCCCAATCCTTCTAGAAAAGAGACTGATCACCCTATAAATAGGGGGTAGAGACAATTGTAAAGCATCCGATTTTTTATTCATTAGAACTAAACTCGGTGAGACCATATCTGTGAGTTGTTTAGCTGCTGCATTCAAGCAATTTTAGCCTAATATTTGGCTGTGGTTTATTTGGCACCACAATCTTATTTGAAATTTTAGTTAAAAGAGTGTCGGGATTGTTGTTTTATTTTAAATTTTTTTTGCTTATAATTTGAATTAATTTTGTGATTGAATTTGGATCAATTTTGTGTTTATAATTTGGATTAATTTTAATCATATCATTATTTAAAAATATTACTATGAGGATATAGTTATATCCATGAATAAAAATCCATATTCGCGGATAAACACTCGTATCCTTACTCTATTAAATTAAAAGAATATGAATAGAAAAAAAAAATAGAAAATAAGAATATGGATACTGGTATATCCGCTCATATCCCACCCATTGCTATCCTCGTCAAATACAACTGGATCAAAAATTAAATTTACCAATAAATAGTAATAGACAACCATTCACCTCGATGACAAAATAATCACCTAAACGTTATCAGTCCGACACTCAACTCTTCTCCATTTAAAAAAATTTAATCCTAAATCACCTATACCTAAAATTAGTGATAAAAGAAAGAAATAGCTTAAGAAAAAGTGATAAGTGTAGCATTATTATTATGAACAGACATCTATCAAATGTAATTTCATTTATTTAGAAGTCAAGTTGGCTCCAATATCGACATCTACACCTAAGTTGATGTATTTTCCATTTATTATAAAGCCAAGTCCCCACGCTGGCGCCTATGCAAATAGACTCAGCAATTTGGTTGACCCTTTTTAATTTAGGTTGTTGAATTTGAAGTCAAATCTTACTTGGCCGGCTAATCAAACATTCTCTTACCATTTTAATTTAGTAGTTAATTCTAAGATTTTTTTTTCCCTCTTGGTCCCTTAAAGGAAAAATAATTTTGTAATTCATAAATGTTGGATCATACTTAATATAGGGATGTATTATATTGTGTTGGAACTTTTATTTGAATATTATTAATTCAATTTTATAATATTGAATTTTAAAAATTAATATTAAATTTATTATTTAACAATTTCAATAATTTGAAATATATATTTATTATTAATTCAATATATCATATAAATAAAAATTTAGTAAAAATTTAGTGAATAAGAATGTAAAATCATATAAAATTCAAAATTTTATATATAAATTTGAAATTTGAAATTTAAAATTTTATTCACACAATGAATTTGGATCAATTTTACTATTTCAACAATAGATTCGATTTAAATTCTAAATTTGAAATTAAATAACTGTATTGAAATAAATTACATTTATGTTTTCTTTTGAATTGATTGTGACGAAATGTTCTTTATAACCCTAAAATTTATTAATTGAGTTATTATATTTATTTTTATGATATTTTATATTATATTCTCCCCCCATTTATTTTAGTATTTTATTTGATGATTTTTTATTATTTGATTTCCCCAGCATGACTATCATTAGGAAAAATTAATATATTAGCATATTTATTTTATTTAAAAATACACAAAATTAAGCGTTATAAACTTTTTTTTCTCTGGTTTCAGACAAATCTTAAAATTTTTGTATTTTTAGATTTTTTATAATAAAAATTGCAAAACTAAACTTTTGAAAAAAAAAATTACAAAAATAAGTTTCCTAGTGCACCAGGAAGTAAAAAAAATATAACTACTTCTCAGTGTCCTGCTTCTCGGCCCGGGAAGTAAAACACCGAGAAGCAATTATATTTTGCTGCTTCCCGGTGTATTTTTCTTCCCAGTCTGATTCACCCAGGAAGCAAATCAAAACCGGTCAGTTTGGTCTATTTTTGCAAAAACTTTTGAAAAAAGTTTAGTTTTGTAAAATTTTAATTTTGATCTTAAAATTTTAATTTTTTTAATAAAAAGTTCAAAAGTGCAAAAGAGCTTATATTTAATTTAATTTTATTTGTGTATTTAATTTTTTATTTTGAAAAATTATAAAATAAGTTTTCAAATGTTATATTTAAATTAATAAAATTAAAAAATCATCAAAAATTAATAGAAATTTGAAAAGATGCAATTAAAGAAAATTTAAAAAAAAATCTTAATTTATAACTTTATAAAATTATAGATTTTTCCAAAGATTTTCACAAATTTATAAAATTCTGTAAGGTAAAATATCTCGTGTTGTGAGGGAGGTATATTTATAATTTTTTTAAATTTTTAAATTTTAAAGTTTAAAATGTTTTGACTGATTTATTATTTATAATTTTAATTTAAATTAAATGGATTTATTAATCATTGTAAAATTTTAATATATTAATTAATTTTAAAATAAAATAAAAAAATATTAATTCAAAATATGAAATATTTTTTATCAAGAGTTTGATTTAAAAGATTTAAAATACAATAATTAGTATATTAATATAAATTTTTAGTTGTAAAAAATTTCAATGTAACATGAGGAGAAGACGTATATTTTATTTATTAAAAATATAATATAATAATATAAATATAATATAATATAATATAATATAATATAATATAATATAATATAATATAATATAATATAATATAATATATATAATATATAATATAATATAATATAATATAATATAATATAATATAATATAATATAATATAATATATAATATAATATAATATAATAAATATAATATAATATAATATAATAATATAAGTTCTTCAACTAATGCTTCTTGTATATTTTTCCTAGTCATTGATATTTTAATGATGAACCAAATATTAAAACGTCAATGCTTTAGTATCATATTAAATATACGTATTATCTATTAATTTTCAACTTTAACCATGTTCTTTGCCTTTCTAAATATAAATGTTTACTATTTGACAATTTTAATAATTCATATTGCATTATTGAAATTATAGTTTACATTTTTATTATTTAATTTTGAATAATAATAATTATTATTATTTTAAAGAATTGGTCAATACATTAAAATATAGATTTTTTATTCTTGAAAAGTAGTCTATGACCGTTGAATCTATGTTGAAGAATGGTAGAAAATTCAAAACTGTTTTATATGGAAATCAATATGTAGTTTCTAAGGAAACAATTGGATAGATAATAGAAATCAGGGGTGAAAATGAAAATAAGAGAAAGTAAGGAGATGAGAGGTAAATATAGGAAGATATTCGGGCAAATATGCAATAAAGAAAGTTAGATAAAGAGGAGAGGTGAAGTCAGGACCGGTAAAGAAAGACAGAGTCGTGATATTGTAATGGTTGGCGAAGGGGACGGTTTGGTCGGTCGTTTGGGGCCGCCACTTTTCAAACCCAAACTTTTATCCGTTTCGAAATTACCGTTCTGCCCTCCTCTTTCTTCCTATTTTACATGTCTCACGATGATTCCATATTTTATCGAAATAAATTATTTGGTACTGTAATAAATAACTCCATTACAAAGCTTTCCTATACATACCATGCATTTCACTATTCTTTTCTCTTGTCCGTGTGTGGTCTTTGCCAAACATTCTTTTTACATGTGAAGACCATCACATTCCAATCTCACAATCTTTAGTGAACAAAAATGATTATCATCCCAGTTAGGCTGCCACGTTCGAAAGATGGGTCTAATTTTTCTTTTATTTTTACAAGTGTTTATTATTTTTTACTCTTAAAAAAATTTATAGTGAAATAATTAAGAGAAATAAATTTGGACAAGTAAAAATGAGAGGTAATTCGATTTAATGGCAAGCTTAGAGCTAAACTGATTTTTAAATTTGGAAAAATATAAATTTTGAGTCAAAACATTATTTTTTTTCTTATCAAAATGACCCGTTCACCCTTTTGACGGGACAAACTGATATTTTAAAATGAATGGTGGTTTTTGACTTAAAAGAAACAAATAAATTTTTGTTGTCAAATATGATTACAAGGATTACAACAAGATACCAAATACTACACCAAATATGTCTTTAATACTTGATCGTCAACTTCAAACAGCGAACTCTTGATTATCAACAAACTACGAACAACATCCAAAGAAAGTAAACACTTTCCTTAAGTGGTTTAATTCTCCCCAACAAAGGTGCATAGGATGAAACTTGAGAATACCACTTCGAAATACGATGGATAATCACTAAGTTTGTTGCACTTACAAACTAGTAAGATAGAAAAACAATACTGAGAAAGAGAATGGATTACAAACATACAAGAGTAGCAAATTCTTGAATGTGAGTCTGTGTTTGAAGAGAAAACAATGCAAAGAAAGCAAAGTAACAAAATGGAAAAGAAAACTCATCCCGATCTTTCCCTTGTATGCATGTATATATAGGAGGAATACAATCACATACACCCATTGGATAACCAGAAACGTCAATTTGACGTGTCAGCCAAATAAGAGGCTAAAATAACCGTAAAAACAGTCATAAAACGAATAGAAACGACCCAACGGTCAGAAGGAGCGAACGCTCCAAGCAGCAGTCCTCAATTCTGCTCTTTTCCGTTCATTTGCAACACGTCCCAAGGTCACTCAAAGTCATATACCGACCTTAAGATGTATCCAAACACTCTAGTATCCAATAATTTTTGAAGAAGATCAAAAGTGTTGAAAATGAGATTCAATGAGAATTGGACTCAAAACTGGATTATGTCCAATTTGGTTCCAAAGTCTAGTCCGTTAGGTGTTTCATGATACCATACCCAAACACACACCTCACATTTCACACTCTCCTCTCATCTCTCTAATTTACGTTTTCTTCCTCCCCACCAGTAAACCCTAACACCCCTCACCTCCCCTGTAACATCCGGATATCAAGGTATTTTTTTATTAATTTAATTGACTATTTGACTTAGCACTCTTAAAATTTTCACTTATAGCACTCTTAAAAATTTCACTTATGAGTGATTAAGTGTGATTTATGAACTTGAGCAAGTAGGATTAGAGACTACTATATGTAATTGGAAATTAATAGTCGGTTTATTTTTAAAATATGAAAAAAAAATAGTATGTTTAAGTAAAAAAAAAAAAACTCAATTTTGAAAAATTATAATTTTTCATTTTTTAGTAGAAAAATTCAAATTTTAAAATCGAGGGTGATTTTTTATTTAAAATATTAAAGTGAATTTTTCGGGCCAAATTGAAGTGTAAAGGAGTGTTTCAGTAGGGAATTGGACAAAAGATTGGATTAGGCCTTATTTTGGCCCAATCCAATTTAAGCTCTTTTTCCCACACCCCACCGTATCACTATTTATTCTCTCCTACCTTCCACCACACAACCCCTTATTCCACTCTCTTTTATGTTTTGTTTATACCTTTCAAAAACCCTAAACTCACACCACTCACATTTATTGAAATTAATCACCAAAATCCCTTCATTTATCACCACAACAACCTCCAAACACATCATTGTTGCTCGGAGGTGATTTTAAGGCATTGTAAAGCTTAAACTTTAAAGGTGAAAATATCTTTTCCTCACTTGATTCTTGAATTCTAAAACGATACTTGAAATTTTTAGTTAGATGGTTCTAAGATGCTTGTAGGATGTAATTAGTTGATTAAGAAACCTTAATAAGTAGTACTGGCTTCCAATTAGTTTAAGCTATTGAACACTTTAATGTTTCTACTACATAATGCCCGAGGATTTGTAAGGAATTGATTTTGTGTCATGTTTATGGTTGTGTTATTGATTTTTCCATTTGATGATTTATAGGAAGCCAACAAGAGAGCGACTTGGGAAGAGAGGGGACCTTACTTTAAGCTTAAGGAAGAAGGTTCATAATTTCATTTTACACCCTTTATTACGTTTTTGATTGGTTGTCGTATGTTATAGGCTAGAATTATGCTTTAGAACCAATATTAGGTTCCTTGTATGCATCACCTAGTAAATAATGCTAATCGACAAAATTTTATATGCTTATGCTAAGTTTGGTGATGATTTGTTTAAATATGATGTTGTTGAGTGAATGGATTAAATGGATGATTTGAAACTTGAAAGTGATGGATGATAAGGTATAATTAGCATGAGCATGAAAGTCTTGGTTGGAATGAGGCTATCTTGGTTATTAATGATGGATGTTGTCTTGAATGCTAAATATGATGATGTTGTGGTGATTTTGATCATAACTTGGCTAAATGGCTATATGAATGATTTATGGATTGGTGTGTTAAACATTGAATGATGCCAAGTTAAATGGTATCTATACCCTTGGTTGGGTTAAAATGATGAAAAATGTGCAATCTGATGATATGAGTATTTTTATTTGGTGATAACCACATAAATTGACTAATGAAGGTTTGGTAATAATCTAATGCCCTTAGACTAACTTATAAATAAAATGAAAGACATATCTAGGGAAATTAGAAGTACTTCGAGACAATGGTTTGTGTTTAGACTTGATGCCATAAGAACTTAGTTGTTCAATACGATGTGATGACTCTGTCTTATTTATGGTTATGTCAATCCTGGGATGACGATCCAAACATAACTCCCATGCATCCTTGAGATGCTAGGACCGTCCTAGAACTTTGATTCAAATACGGGTTTGCCTGTCCTAAGACTTCAGTCCATAATGATTCCTGTTTTCAATTCTAGAGTGGTTTAATTGGCATTGGTATAAAACTTTCTTAATATGTAATCCATGATGAAAGTTGATGGTTGTTGTCTTATTTAGCTTAATTGCATTTTGGAAATATTTGAGTTCAATGATATTGCTAATGTGAGCTAAGTTTATAAAAATTGGAATTAGAGTCAAGAAATTAAAAGACTTTAGATAGTAGCACGATCACTACAAGAAAATGTTAAATAGCTACGAAATTTAGCTACAGATTATTTCCACAGCAATGTAGTGACGATATTATAATAGACTAGCAGCTACGAAGTTAGTTGAAATTCTAATTAAAATATTAACATAGCAAGTTCATAGCAATATTGTAATAATGCTAACTACAAAATTTTGATATGTAGTAATTTTTTTGGCATCATAATACAAAAAATGTTAGTATGGATATTCTATAGCAATTCTGTAGCAACGCTAGCTATAGAATGCAATGTGCAGTAATATTTTTTGCACCACAATGACGGGAAATATAGCTACAGATATTCCATATCAATGTTGTAGCAATACTAGTTACGGAATTTTGATTCGCAATAATTATTTTGGCACCACATGATGGGAAATGTAGGTACGAAAAATCCATAGCGATCTTAGCCACGCTAGCTACAGATGCAATATGTAATTATTTTGGCGCCAAAATGGCATAGAACGTAGTTACGGATACTACATAGCAATGCTATAGCAACACTAACTACAAATATTCTGTGGCAATATTGTAACAACTATTTCAATGAGGTAATTGCACTGTTAGCTACGAAGTTTTTTTTATAGCTATAGATACTTTGCTATGGATTTTATAAAAAAAAAGAATTTAATATATATATATTTAATTTAGTTATAAACTTACATTAAATTTGTATTTATTGTTACGGATTTAGTTAAGTGTTTTTTTTTTCATTTTCAATATTGGTAGAATTTAATGTACCATTTAACTTTATACTCATATATGTCATACTAATTTACTTTCAATATTTTTCTTTAAAATAGTTTATAGATCAAAATTTATTTTCTGTTATTATTTATTGTCATTAAAAATTTATTATTTAACTATTGATAAATTAAAAATTCATTATCATACTAATCGAGCCAATGACATAGTTGGTGCTTAACATGTTTCCACAATGTTTATGTCCCAAGCGATTGTGGATTCGAGTGTAGGTTAAGACAAAATGGTATCTAGGTGTGTGTGTAAGGATTTCGGACCTTTATCGTAGGTACCCCATAGGCTAACACCAGTGTGACGGGACTATAAGGTGAGGTGGGACCTGCGTCGTCTCCACAGACGTTATGCTCAAAGATTTAAGCTTATTGTTCTTCATCCAAGTCCAATAGTGGAATGGAACAAAATTGAGGTTTTAGGTGGAAACTTTTAAAAAAAAATTGATAGAGTAATTTTATAAAAGACGTAAAAGGGCCAAATATCATTTAATTTTAAGTTGTCTTTCAATTCCATTGTTTTCTTCGTAGTTAAGAGAGAAAGAAATATTAAGGTTTTGATGAATTGAAAATTTTTAAAGTATAATTAGGATTATATCCCTATCTTTAAAGTTTATAAAGGACATAAAAGGGGTAAAATGTCATTTCATTTTAAGTTATCTTCCTATTCCATTGCTTCCTTCCCAATTTTGAATCGAAAAACTAGGAATGAAAGAGGATAGATGCTACTTTGATTTTTATCCCAAAATTAATAACCCAAACAATGGTAACTTAAAACTCCATTTTGTATACATTTCTTTCCCCTCTTATACCACCAATTCAAACATATACTAAGAGACTAAGAACAAATAAGATGAGAAACCTAACCTGCCACATTGATAGCTTAAGGTCTATCGCACGATGGCCTACACTGATCGAACCCATCAATGAAAGCCCATCAAGCAGTGATCCAGCAGTACATTATTTGACAAACCAATAAAACTAGATCGATATTAAAGTGATAACAAAGAATTATGTTTATCACCGAACAACAACCCAACAAATTTATTAAATGACGACCTAATATCATTAATTTTAGTAAGTCTAGCAGCCAACAATCTGTGAGTTGCCAGTGATGTCGAGTAAGATCCAACATATAAGCACAAAATTCTAAATAATGATAAATATCAAATCAACCATTAATAATGATAATTATAATGTTTTAGTAAAAACTTCTGTCAAAAATAAATATTATATATACATAAAAATAATAAGATAAATATAATTAATATGATAATAATTAAGAAGATCTTCTTAAACCTCTAGAGATAGAGATCTAAACCTATCATGAAAATGATATAGAAATATATTCATAAATTTTATCAAAATGATGTCATAGTTGTGCTAGAGACATGGTGTAGAAATATGTCCATAAATATAAAAAAAATATTCTAGAAATCTAATCTCTTGAGACTTTTTTACCATGGTATTTTTGACACCATATGCCAAACTAGGCGCATCTAGGTTAAAAAAGAAAATAGTCATGATCTAAGCAGTGTATTTGGTTCCGTGTGAATGTTGCTTGTTGATTGCGATTTTACAAGTATGAGATAATGCATCAAATATAATACCTGATTTGAGAATTTGTAATTATATTTTTGTAAGTCTTGAAAATTCACAGTTAAAGTACTTTTAGGAGGTATCCCTTTTATTCTTAAAAGAGTTTGATAGCTCGAATTTAATTTTTTTAGTATTTTCGCTAGGATATTTCTGAATGTCTTTCTCATATGAGCAAACATCTATTTATAGGGATTTCAAGGGAGAATATCTTCTCTCAATCAATATTTTAGTCAAATGATATTTACCTTTCCTATTTAAGATAATTTTTCTTATTATACTAGATTCTCTCTCTGTTATTATTAGGAAGTAAATTTCTATTAGGATTTATAATAGTCTATCGTAGTTAGACTTTGGGCCCATGAGAGATCATATCTTTTAGAAATTAGCTTTCAAAAGTCCTTGACGAGCATTCTATTTCTCGCGAAACAAAATGAAGCATGCTATTTTGTGTAAAATGATTTGGAGCATGCTATTTGAGCTCGGAGTTGGTTGTTCTCGTGGTCGGGTCCAAGATAATGGAAATGAAGCCCAAGCACTATGAGACTGGACTCTCATTTTGTGAAGGCCATGACCTTGAATGGCCAAAGTATATCTACTATGAACTATGCTAAAAAAAAAAAAAGGGCCCTAGAAGCGTACCCTACTATACCCCGTGTTTGAAAAATTACTCCTAGGCGCTAGGTGGAGTATGAACATGTAAAAAACGGGCTCGATGATAGTTTCAGGTGTTCAACCATCTAGGCGGTAAAGGAGGCAGCGCCTAGACAGTCCTAGACAGTTAACTCTTTTTTTTTTTTTTTTTTAAAATTCATTTTGAATTTTTTATTAATAAAATATTTAATCATGATAAAATAAAGCCTATATATTATTAATATATGTGTATTTTTCATTCATTTTATATAGACAACATTATAATCATATAATAACTTTTTATAAATACAAATGTCATGTATAATTTTTTACCGCTTAAAGTAAAACGTTTAAAATCATCCAAACTTCCGTCTTGCTGTCTAGATGCTAGGTATCGGGAAACTTTCTAGCACTGCCGCTTAGCACCTTTTAAAATCTTGACTATACTTGAGCTTGATCCTTATAATTTTAATCAATAAAAAGGATTTTTTATTTATTTATTTTATTTTATTTTATTTTTTTTATACTGAAAATCTTTTAAACTTCATCTATTTCTACCTCATCTACCTCACCAACTAAGACTTTTTGAAAAGTCAGTGCTACAATTACGATTTTTTTAATGTTAATTATACGTATCAAATTTAACTTAATAAATATTCTAAAAAAAAATATTTAATATTCATCATTTCATTTCTCCTTTTTAATATGTTTTTGAAAAATATTTTTGTTTTAACATATATTTAAATAATTGTTTGATTTAGAGATGAAAATTTTATTTACCATTTTTAAATATAAATTGAATAATAGTGTTTTATTATTATTTTTTCTAGAGACAAATGGAAAAAAAGAAATTATGTAGGTAATATGAGCATTAAAGATTCTGTAATATAATACTACAGGCAGTGAATATCTTACCATTTAAGAAATGAGTAGTAAGTGATAAAATGGTTTTACAAATTTAGATGAAATAAGGACTCTTCTTGTAACCAGATAAACCAAATAGTCATAGTTACCAAACCAACCATGATACTACTACACCTACCTACCTTACATACAAAGACAGTCGACAGGTGTATTGTTACTCATCTACACATGAAAGACCAATCTAAGTTGCAAGAATGCGACCAAAACCAAAACCAAAACCAACAAAGCCAAATATGGTATTGCTTGGAAAGTTGAATTGAATTATTTGAATTGGATCCAATACAATCTTAGGTCTGGATATGAAATTAAGAGCATGTTTACTTTAAAAAAATCCAGAAAATATCATAAATTCTACAGAATACAATACATGAGATTCACAAATGGTATGTGATTCAGTGCGTTAGCAAATAAGGGATTAAATCCCTGGAAATCCCAAACACAACTAACTACAGAAAAGGAAGGGCAAAACAGTAGAACAAAATCAAATCAGGGGCAAAAAGGGAATCAAAAATAGAAAGACAGCGTCCTGTTCGCCCGCCCATTGTAAGAATTGCTGTGATAGGGACCCACTAGTAGACCCCATATACAGTGCCAAAGTGGACTCCCCTTCCTCCCACCTTATAAACCCCTCTCTTTCTTTCTCTCTCTCTCACACACACACATTTCTCTCCCACCAAACACCTCCATCATCACCACCGTCGTCAACATCAAAATCAAACGAATACAACAAAAACAACACCGAATCTTCGATCAGGCAAGCGATTCTGATCTCTCTTTTCTTCTTCGCTTTGTCCATCATCTATATATACTTGTATATGTATACTATATTCTATGCATGTATGTATAAACACTGTTTTGAGCTGATGATGCGATGATCGGATGATTCTGCTTTGTTTGTTTCACTTGACCTCTTATCTTTTTTATTCTAGTGATTATTGGATTCTGAATCTGTTACTGTATTTCCATATTTGTGTTGTGTGTATGTATACGTTTGGCCACGCGCTAATCATGAATATTCCTTTTATGCTTTTCTTTTCCTTACTTTAATAGAAGAAGAGTTTTATTACTTGAAGCGATACAACTCATGCTCTTCTGGATTTTTCCACTTCCAATTAAGAAGACTCACTTCTAATTAAGAAGACTAAACCGCTTGCATTTTGATTTATGAATTTGATCTGTGATTTTTCTTTTATGTGATGTTTTTGTTGATCGGTTTATCAGATTCAGATTAAGCGAGTGATTGTTTTAATCTGGAAGTTTGGGATGTTATGTGTCTAAGATCATATTCTTATCATAGAGAACGGTCATTTTCGCGTAATTGCGGAATAATGCCTAATTTTATATATAAAATATATAAATTAAAAAAAAAAAGAAAAAGAAAAAACGAGTTGATCAAAGCAATATTACTGATTTATGTTTGAAATGGAAAAAAATAGAACAAGGAAAAGAGATGGGCTGCCTACTTTTGTGGGACCCACTCATAACATATCTTTTTGGTCTATTTGTTTGTATTTTGAAAATCATCTTGATGACTCATCATCACGATTTGATTCCTCTTTTTTTAACCTATATTCAAGGTTAAAATTTAAGGATGTTGATTTAGGTAAGAAACAAAAATTAAAATCATTTTAGGATTCTTTGGAGATTGAATGAATGTATACTATTCTTTTTCCCCAATTAGCCGGTCTTAATTTAGTTGCTCCTGAGATTGGAGGTCTTCATTTACAGAATTTTTATGTGTAAAAAAAAATTATGTCAATCCATTCTTGTTGCACATTTCAAGAAAGTCAATTTATAGGGTTATGTGGATGTTTTCCTGAGCTGATTGTAGAGCCAGAGGACCCTCTACTATTATTTTATAGTTTTTGGCTTCTTGAGATGAATTATGCCGCCTAGTGTGAATCACGAAATTATGTGAATGACAAGTATTTTAGAAGAAAATTTGGAAGGATGATGTGTTTGTGTCTCACTTTTTTTTGAGTATTATTATTCTAAGTACTTTGGTAAATGTTTGATCAGTCATGCATCATAGGACAAGAAATGCTGAGAATAAAATATTAGATAATTACAATAAGATAGTTGTGTGACAGGATGGACATAGCTTGCCTCATATAAGGGACCCACAAATTAAATGGCTCTCACATGCTTGATCATTTACTGATCATAGTCGGTTTGGATCATATGGATAATCTATTCCTCGCTTTATTTATTTTTTTAATTTTATTTTTAAATTTTTTATTTCATTTCTAAAATCTTATAATAAATGTTTGTGTATTTATCTTGGTTAACATACTTGAAACTTAAGATGAAATAGAACCTTTTTATTATCAGAGTTATTAATACTGTTTGGTATAATATATCTTTTATGAAGTTTTCCGTTTGATTTATTTAACTTTTAATTATGGTATACTATAAGTTACAATATTTATTAAATAATTAATTGGTATTTAAAAAAATAATTATAATTTATGTTGAAATATTATTAATGTGGTAACATGTGTCTATTTGTGTTCTTACAGAAATAAAATATTAGGTATAGAAAGGAATAGATTAATTCTCTTATTTATTTATTTTTATTTTTAATTATATTTAGTTTTAATTTTAATTATATTTAGAATGTTGTTTATATTTATGTAGCTTTAATACTCTTTATTATACAAAGATCAAATTTACAGTTTTTAAATTTTTAATAGAAATAAGAGAAAGTTTGGTAAAAGTCATAATCATTTTAAATAAAACAAAATTAAATATTAGTTACGATAACATGACTGCATTGGCTGAAAAGGATCTTGTCGGGTAGTAACATAGAAAGAGAAGACAAAGAAAAACAGACTGGTAAACTCTGAGCTCCTGAGGGGTGGTTTGTTGACCGGGATTCTTACCAACTCACCTAGTCAGTTTTGTGCTTTTTGGTCTCACCTATTATACATGCTGAATAAATCTGCATGCAGTTAATAGAACGAACCCTTTTATTTATTTTTTATTTTGTTTTATTATCATTATTTTTCCATAAGCATTGCAAATATTTCTTCAGAGTTTATTTGTAAGACTACTAATATACCTTACTCAGATTCTTGGACTTCTAGTATTTGGTTTGTTCATTGACATATGCTTACTTTGAATATCTAAATTTATTGATATGCTACAAATCTGTACAGCTGCAGTTTGCTTATAAGATGGAAGAAGAGACAAAAGCTAGTTCTGAGGTTCCAGTGGTAAAATCCAGTGAGGAAATTGTTGATCCTATTAAGGTATACACAAGTCTACCCTTAAATTCTGAAATCAAGAATGCATTTAGGAATTCAATATAAATTTACAACTATATGAACTCGGTCATTGAAGTTAATTTTTTGTTTAAACAAATTCAGTGCACGAATCTTTATCTGATTAAATGCTTGTTTAACAGGTTGTCAATGGGGGGTTGCCACCAGTAGAAAAAGAAGGGAAGAAAGAAGAGGAGGAGAATGCATTGGATGGAGAATTTATAAAAGTAGAGAAGGAATCGATTGATGTAAAGACAGAGACATCAGCTCATCAGCAGGATGATGACAACCCAGCTGTTGTAATTGAAAGAAGCTCAAGCAATTCTAGCAGAGAGCTACTTGAAGCTCAGGAGAAAATCAAAGAACTCGAGCTTGAACTAGAAAGACTAGCTGTCACCTTGAAGCAATCTGAATCCCAGAATACAACAGTGGGTGATGAGCTTGTACTTGCAAAACAGAACCTGGAGGAAAGTGAGAAGAAATATCAGGGCCTTGAACTCACTCATAAGCAATTGCAAGAGCAAATCAATCAAGTTGAGGAGAACTACAGTTCTCAGATCAACACACTGCGTGAGGCTTTGCAAGCACAAGAAGCTAAGCAGAAGGAGCTTATTGACGTAAAAGAAGCATTTGATGGTCTTAACCTGGACCTTGAATCCTCCAGGAGAAGAATGCAGGAGTTGGAGAAGGAGTTGCAAAGTTCTGTTGACGAGGCTCGCAAATTTGAGGAACTGCATAAAGAAAGTGGTTCTCATGTTGAATCTGAGACACAGAGGGCCATGGAGTTTGAGAAGTTGCTTCAAGTGGCAAATGCAAGTGTGAAAGAGATGGAAGGTCAGATTGTTACCCTGAAGGAAGAACTCAACAGCCTGTCTGGCAAAATTTCTGAGAATCAGAAGGTCGAAGAAGAGCTTAAGAGTACTAAAGTCGATCTTGCCACAGTTCAAGAAGAGTTAGCAACTTCAAGATCACAGTTTGTTGACTTGGAACAAAGGCTTTCTTCAAAGGAAGCTCTGATAGATGAACTAACTCAGGAGTTGAACCTCCAAAAGGCTTCTGAGTCTAAGGTGAAGGAAGATATCTCTGTTCTTGATCAACTACTTGCCTCAACTAAAGATGATCTGAAAGCGAAAATTGCTGAGTTGGAAGATATCAAACTAAAGCTGCAAGAAGAAGTCAACGCAAAGGAATCTATTGAAGCTGGGCTGAAAGCTCAGGAAGCAGATGTCTCTACTTTACAAGAACAGTTGGCTAATGTGAAAAAGGAGAAAGAAGCTTTTGAAGCAGCTGTGTCAGATCTTACAGGTAATCTAGCATTGACAAAGGAGATCTGCACTGAACTGGAGGAGAAACTGAAGCTTTCAGATGAAAATTTCAGTAAAACAGATTCTCTCTTATCTCAAGCATTGTCTAATAATGCTGAACTTGAGCAGAAATTGAAGTCCTTGGAAGATCTTCATAATGAAACTGGTGCTGCAGCTGCTACTGCTACTCAAAAGAATCTTGAGCTTGAGGATATAATTCGAGCTTCAAATGAGGCAGCAGAACAAGCCAAATCACAGTTGAGAGAGATCGAGACACGCTTTATAGCAGTGGAGCAGAAGAATGTGGAGCTTGAGCAACAGTTGAGCTTGACTGAACTCAAAATCACAGACACTGAGAGAGAAGCAAACGAATTCTCTTCCAAAGCTTCTGAGCTCAGTGCTGCACTTAAGGAGGTCGAAGAGGAAAAGAAACAGTTGAATGATCAAATTAAGGATTACTTGGACAAAGTAACTCAGCTGGAATCGGATTTAAATCAGTCACATTCTCTATATTCGGAACTCGAGCAGGAGTTGAAGCATTCAAAGAATAGAACTGTGGAACATGAGGAGCGAGCTAACATGAATCACCAACGCAGCATTGAGTTAGAAGATTTATTCCAAACATCAAATTCCAAAGTAGAGGAGGCTGGGAAAAAGGTACAGGAGTTGGAGTTGTTACTCGAAGCTGAGAAGTACAGGATTCGAGAACTCGAAGAACAAATAAGCACATTAGAGAATAAATGTGAAAATGCTGAAGCAGAATCCAGGACATATTCTGGAAAGGTTTCTGAACTGGCATCAGAACTTGAGGCATTCCAGGCAAAAGCATCCAGCCTTGAAGTTGCACTGCAAATGGCTGGTGAAAAGGAGAACGATGTATCAGAGTCATTGAAGATTGCAATAGAAGAGAAGAAGAAGCTAGAAGATACATCCAATGATTACAGTCAAAAGCTTGCAGAAGCTGAAAATGTGTTGGAAGTGTTGAGGAATGAACTAAATCTAACACAATCAAAGCTTGAAAGTATTGAGAGTGATCTTAAGGCTGCTGGCTTTAGAGAAAGTGAAGTCATGGAGAAACTCAAGCTTGCTGAAGAGCAAGTACGCCAACAGGAAAGCCTATTAGGCCAAGCTACTGCAAGAAACTCAGAACTTGAATCCTTACATGACTCCCTTACCAGGGAGTCAGAGGTTAAACTTCAAGAAGCAGTGGCTAACCTGAATAGCAGAGACTCAGAGGCCAACACTTTGCTGGAGAAATTGAAGAATCTTGAAGATCAAGTCAAGACTTATGAGAGACAGGTGGCTGAAGCAGCTGCAAATTCTGCATTGCTGACAGAAGAGCTGGATTCAAATTTGAATAAAGTATCATCTCTGGAGAGCACAAATGAAGAACTTAAAAGACAGTTAGCAGAAGCTGAAGGTAAAGCTTCCAACTCTTCTTCAGAGCTCGAACTATTGGTTCAGACCAACAATCAATTGAAAAGCAAGATCGCCGAACTTCAAGAATTATATGATTCTGCTACCTCTGAGAAGGAAGTGACTTCCCAACAATTGGCTTCCTATATGAATACTATAGCCGAGTTGACAGATCAGCACTCCCGAGCAACAGAACTTCAGTCTGCAACTGAAGCTCGTGTCACGGAAGCAGAAACTCAAATGCAAGAGGCAATTCAAAAATTCAACCAAAGAGATACAGAAGCCGACGACTTGAATGAGAAGATAACCATGCTTGAAGAACAAGTAAAATTGTATGCAGAGAAAGCTCATGAGGCATCCATTCTTTCTGAAACTCGGAAGGCTGAACTGGAAGAAACTCTCTCGAAGTTGAATCACCTAGAAAGTATCTCCGAGGAACTCAGAACGAGGTCCAGCAATTTCGAGAAAGAGAGTGGAGGATTTGCTGAGACAAATTTGAAGCTAACTCAGGAGTTAGCTTTATATGAGACCAGACTGAGTGAGTTACAGGAAAAACACTCTGCTGCACTTTCTGAGAAGGACGTTGCAGTGGAAGAGCTTCACACATCAAAGAAGGTTATTGAAGATTTGACTCAGAAACTTTCTTCTGAAGGGCAGAGGCTACAAAATCAGGTTTGCATTAGCTTTAGAGTGATATAGTTGACAGCAACAGAGTTGAGCTATAAAATAATGGTCTGTGTTTTCTTCCCTTATACAGATTTCTTCAATCATGGAGGAGAACAATCAGCTAAATGAAACTTACCAAGATGCTAAGAAGGAACTTCAGTCTCTGATATCACAACTTGAAGGAGAGTTAAATGAACAGAAGAAGGTTGGTGATGCTTTGAAGTTGGAGATTGAAAGTCTCAAGGCTGAGGCTGCTGAGAAATCTGTGTTGCAAACTCATCTTAAGGAAGTTGAGGAACAATTGGCGACAGTTGAAGCACAATTAAAACAAGAGGTATAGAAAAACTTCTAAAAGAGCTTCAGAAATGTAAAGATTCTGTGTTGACAAAAACTTTCCATTTTAACATTCATGACCTTTTATGTAGGTTGAAAATGTCAAGGCAGCAGCTGGTGGAAGAGAAGCAGAATTGAATTCGAAGCTGGAGAGCAAAATCAGTGATCACGATGGATTAGCTAAGCATGTTCAACAACTTCAAGAAGAGTTACAACTCGTGCAGACAGCAGTTACCAAACAGGTTAGTCACTGGATAGATAGGTCCAGTCCTGTGTTTTCCTTACATAGTGGAAGTACAAACCATTCTGTTAATTAACATTTTAGGATCATCATGAAGTTGATTTAGTATAAACTGTTAAAATTAACAGGCAGAAACAGATTCACGAAAGGAATTAGAAAGAGAAGCTGCACTGAAGCGTTCTGCTGAAGAGCTAGAAGCTAAGAACAAAGAAGTTGTCAGTCTGCAGAAGCAACTAAAAGAGTTGGAGCAGAAATTGGAACTTGCTAATGCTCACGTGAAGGTCTGTATATACTCTAAATTCACTCACTTATGAACATTAGAACAACATTCTACTAAGCAGAAACTTAATAGCTGCATTACCTTGAATCAAATAATGCAGGGTGCGGATGGAGCAGAAATCAAATCGAGAGACATTGGGTTAGAATTTACGGCACCACAAAAAAGGAAGAGCAAGAAGAAGTTGGAAGCACAAGCGGCATCATCATCATCCACTCCAGAAGTCCACAGCCGAGGCACAGATGCTTCTGCTGCCATGACCTTCAAGTTCATCATTGGAGTAGCTCTGGTGTCAGTGATAGTGGGTATAGTTCTTGGGAAAAAGTATTAGTTTTGGGATTTTTTGGTTTTGGTTTGTAAGGTTTTGGGTTGTCCTTGGTTTTGCTATATTTTTATGGAAAGCTTTGTTTGAGTGCTTTCATGGTTAGTTGCAGGGTTGGTCAGGGAATTTGTTTTTCATTGTTATAGCCCTCTCCAAGTCATGCATAAAGTAAAATACAGTTTATTAATTTTTTTTTTTATTTTTTATTTTTTATTTTTTTTTATTTATAATTTTGTTAAATGTTTGTCTTCATCTGAATTATCTGTTGGAATTTCACCTGAAGTTGATGTGAGCCAAAATTGAAATTATGTACAGAAAAATGATGCTTCATGTTATTAGATATAGATGAGTGGCTGATGGCACTACTGATTCCAACAGTATTTGATGATTATCATTCAGATTGCGTTTGATTGGCATTAATCAGCTCAAGGTAGACGGAGATGGAAATAAAACTACCGTGCAACCAGACTGCCCTTTGCTTTGCCCCATTTTCGGATACCTGATAATAAGATCACAGGACTCGGTCCATTTAGTGGAACCTGTAATATATATCAGTGGAACCTGTAATATATATATATAAAAGAAGCGAAAGGAAAATTAAAATAGAAGAAAGGTGTACATTTCCTACCGTGGCGGAGGCAGAACACCGGCTCATTGGTGTCATGATGAAAATGTTGTAGGATCGTAATAATATTTTTATTATATTATTTTATTTTTATTTATAAAATACATATAATAATTTCATTTTTTCTCTTCAAAAAGCTGTGGGGTCAATTGACCCCACACTTTCCATGTGGCTCCGCCCCTGGACCTGAAGATGTTAAATTTCATTACTATAAGGTATGATTAATAATTAGCTATGAGTGGTTTGCAAATAGTGAGTAGGAGTTTGCAAATTACATTAACGGTTTAGGGGTTGGGGGAATTGTATTACCGCTTTGACCAACTGTCTGAAAATTGATAATTCCATATTTGATATTTAGGTTTCTAATAATAGCACCGTTCCAAAATTCAATTAATTTCAAAATAACGTTTATTAAAATAACTATTCTTACTTTTTCCGAGATACATGTTGTTATAAGTTAAGTGGACGAAATATAAACCGGACATTTTATATTTTTCTCCATCCGTCAACTTTTTCAATTATTCAAGGACCCGCGCGGTGTTAATTATCTTGTAAATAAATTAATAAATAATTATTTTATATATTTTATATTTTAAATAGAAATATACATAAAATTTAATTTCTAATCATAATTATAATAATATAATTTATATACTGGTGGACCCATTTTTATGTAAGGATACTGGACTTTGACCTCTAGGATTTCATTGTATTTGCGGCGCAAGGAAAGCACCTTTTATCTCTGGGCCTTATCATTGGGCCTAAGGCCCTAGTGATTCATTGGTCGTGGTCGCTGGATTCTCACTGGAATCAGTTATTTTCTAGTAAACCCGCTAACTATTTTAGGAGGAATTCCTTATAAAAAGGAATATTGCCAACATATGGAGGGGGGGAGATGCTTAGTCAACAATCCTACCAATCATCGGTTTACAAACTCTAAATCTCAAAACGCTGACCTCATTGTAGGAGAAGAGACCTCACACTTGAAGGGGTTCAACCTTGCCACAAAATTTGACCCCAACATATATAATATATACAATTTAAAAAAATATTTATATTAAGGATAAAAATGGTATTAAAATTTAATATTATATTTTTAGTTAAAACCATAAAAATATAATTTTTTTTAATCAATAGATAGAGAAATTCAAAATTTATAAAAAAATAAATAAATCAAATCATAAAAAAACCATTGAAGTAGAATTTCATGGAGTTAATTTTATCTTTTTAATTTTACATCTATTTTATCTGTATCATTACACCAGTGTGGTGGAAAAATAACCATAAGGCATCATAGTCGAAGGTCGGAGCAAGCAAAGGGAACCGAAGTCCAAAATCAAGCTCGGCCGAAGACAGAAGAGCTACCCTCGGCCGAAAATGAGAGCCAAAGGCCCAAGAAATGCACCAGTCTGGCTCGACCGACATGGCCAAGTTCAACTCGGCCGAGCCCAGCAGAGTCCAAACTAACGCGCACCAGCCCACCGAATGATTGCCTAACCAAATAAGGGTTCCTGAAGCCCAATAGGAAAAGGAAGACTCATCTCACTAGATCAAGGATTCCTAAAGCCCAATAGGAAAAGGAAGACTCATCTCATTAGGTCAAGGACTCCCAAAGGCAAATTGATAAAGGAAGACCAACCTCATTGAAAAAAGGAGACCAAGTCCTAAGGGAAAGAAAAGTCCCAACCCTTCTAGAAAAGAGACTGATCACCCCTATAAATAGGGTGTAGAGATAATTGTAAAGGATCCGTTTTTTGATTCATTAGAGAAAAACTCTGTGAGATTATCTTTGTAAGCTTTTAGCTATTTTCTCAAGCAATCTTAGCTTAATATTTGGCTGTGGTTTATTTGGCACCACAGTTTGGCGCCCGCCGTGGGGCCACGAACCTCACACACAAGGTTAAGGTTTCTTGAAAATTCAGAATTCTCGCTACAGTTATTATACGCACCTGCTCTTATCAGTCATGGCTCCAATAAACCCTAATACCATCAACGTAGAAGATCAAGTTCCAAAGACGCCAGAGATACAACTGGCAATCTTGACCGAGATGTTGAAGAAAGCTGAAGAAGAGAAAGAGCAGTGGAGGAAAGAACTGGAATCAAGAAGGAAGTCCACGAATCTCACCAAGGAGAAAACCCGGCAATCAAGCCGGAAATATTCACCCCTCCGAAAGCGCAAGCTCAACTTTGAGGACTCCGATGGGGAGACATCGGAAGAAAGTGATGGGTCGATGGAAAGCCGTAAAAACACCGACCGTCGTGATTCAAGTAGCTCTGATGAAGAGGCCAGAGGTCCTAAATCAACCCGTAAAGACCGAGAGAGGCGCCGTGATCGGGGAATCAAAGAACTCAAAGACCTGGTACAAAGAACTTCAGGAAAAAGGGTCATGATGAGGTCGTCAACAATGCGATACTCCGACATGCCTTTCACAGCATGGATCCTAGAAACAAAGATGCCCAAAAGGTTCTCCATTCCAAATATGAAACCTTACGACGGGACAACGGACCCTGAAGACCATATCGCCGGATACAAAAATCGCATGGGAACCTGCAATATCCCAGAAGAGGATATGGAGGCTATTATGTGTAAAAGTTTTGGCTCCACCTTGACAGGAACCGCCCAAAGGTGGTATTCGGCTCTACCGGAGAAGAGCATCAAGTCATATTCATCCTTAGTCACCAAATTCGTAAACCACTTCTCAGGCAGCAGGAAAAAGGAAAAAGACGTAGATGACTTGTATGATCTGAAACAAGGGAGCGCTGAAAGTCTCAGACAATATGTCAGAAGGTTCAAGGAAACCAAAATGGCTATTCCGGATTGCCGAGAAAAAAGCGCCACCAAAGCCTTTATCAAAGGGCTACTGTAGACTTCCAAATTCTATGAAAGTCTAAAGCTGATCAAACCCCGCACCTTCGAAGATGTCCTAGAAAAGGCCGAAGACGCAATGGAATATGAGGAGGAACTCCAGCCCAGAAATCATAAAAGCTCCCAGAGCATACCAAGCTCCCGCGGCCGAAACAGAGCTGAAAATTTCGGCCGAACTGAAAGGCCGAGGAGCAACCAGAAGGAATCTGACCGTAACGATCCGCCCAGACCAGATTACGTCGGCCGCAACTCTTCAAGACCGGATTACTCCGAACACGGCCGGAAGCGAAAAGAGCTATTACCTTACCCACTCACCATTCCCACGAGAGAAACCCTAGCAATTCTCAAAGGAATGGGAGACAGAGTCAGATGGCCCGACAAACCAATGAACCCTGCAGGAACTTGGAAGGATAAATCCCGGTACTGCCAGTTCCATGGAGACCATGGCCATAACACCGACGACTGCTGGACTCTTAAGAGAGAAGTCGTCGAACTAATAAAAGCGGGTCACTTGCGGGAGTATTTATCTGAAAAGGGGCGAGAAATCGCAGCCGAGGCCGATAAAAATCGGCGATCACCGAAAGCAGTACCCATAGCGAATGCGGAAGAAGAAAGAGTGATCAACATGATTGTAAGAGGATCCGAGATGTGTGGGCTGACCAGCTTAGCAGCAAAAAGAAAGCTGAGAGGCTCCCTCAACATCTACAACATCGGGAACGACCCCACAATCGATAACTGCTCTATCACCTTCACAGAAGAAGAGGCCAAGGGGATCAACGCGCCGCACCACGACGCATTAGTGATCAAAATTTCGATAGCAAATCTAACTGTGAAGAGAGTGTTGGTGGATAACGGAAGCTCGGCCAATATACTATTCCTCGAAACATTCAAGAATATGCAACTGGACGAGAGAATGATGCGCAGGAAGACCGTCTCCTTTATCAGCTTCGACGGTAAAACCACCTCAACCATCGGGGAGATTGAACTGCCGGTATTCACGGAAGGGATCAATCTACACACAACCTTTCTCGTGATAAGCTCGAGGTCCGCATACAACGTGATACTCGGAAGACCCTAGATACACGACATGAAAGCAATCCCGTCCACGTATCACCAACTCATCAAGTTCCCAACCCCGCGAGGGATCAAACAAATAAAAGGTGAGCAAAACTCCTCCAAGGAATGCTACGCTAACTGCTTAAAGCAGAAGGGGGTCGAAGAATAGCAATCACCGTCTCGGCCGAAGACACCCCTAAATCCGGCCGAAGACGAAGTAGATGAAATCCCCCTAGATCAAGAAGGGGCAAAAAAGGTACAGATTGGAGCTGCGGTAGAGGGCTTGGAACGGGAAAAGCTGATAAGCTTCCTCAAAGCCAACCAAGACTGCTTCGCCTGGTCACACGAAGACATGACCGGAATCGACCCGACGATCATAACCCACAAGCTAAATGTGAAAGAGGGCGCGAAACCAGTCAAACAAAAGCGCCGAAGGTTCGCTCATGAAAGAAACAAAATCATCAACGAAGAAGTCGAAAAACTCCTCGCGAATGGATCCATCAGAGAAGTCCAGTATCCAGACTGGCTTGCTAATGTAGTGGTCGTCAAAAAGAAGAATGGAAAGTGGAGGGTCTGCATCGACTTTACAGACCTAAACAAGTCATGTTCAAAAGACCCCTTCCCGCTACCACACATCGACCTCACCATCGACGCAACCGCGGGCTATGAGATGTTAAGCTTCATGGACGCTTACTCAGGCTACAACCAAATATTAATGCATCCCAGCGACCAAGAAAAGACTGCCTTCGTCACGGAGAGGGGGATTTACTGTTACAAGGTGATGCCCTTCGGCCTAAAAAATGCAGGATCCACATACCAAAGGCTTATGAACAAGATGTTTGCTGATAAGCTAGGGAAGACTATGGAGGTCTACATTGATGACATGCTGGTTAAATCCGAAGATGCGAATCACCATGTGCATCATTTGAGCCAAACATTCGAGACACTCCGAAAATACAATATGAAGCTTAACCCCACAAAATGTCAATTCGGGGTCAAAGCAGGGAAATTCTTGGGTATCTAGTCACGAAAAGGGGAATCGAGGCCAACACAGATCAGATCATACCCATCCTAAACATCACGGAATCGCGAAACAAGAAAGACATACAAAAGCTCACAGGCAGGCTGGCCACACTAACACGGTTCATTCGCAAAGCTTCAGAAAAATTTCAGCCTTTCTTCGAGGCCCTCCAAAAATCCAAGGAATTCGAGTGGACTGAGAAATGCAGCAAAGCCCTTGCAGGTATCAAAGATTTCTTGAGCAGCCCACCACTCTTAGCGAAACCAGAAGATGGTGAAAAACTATACCTATATCTGGCGCATTCAGAGATTGCAGTAAGCGCCGTCCTGGTCAAAGAAATCGGGGAAAAGAAGCAACCAGTATACTTCGCAAGCAAAACTCTGACATTGGCCGAAACCAGATATCCCACCCTGGAAAAAGCCATTCTGAGTCTTATATTTGCTGCAAGAAAACTTCGAGCATACTTTCAAGGGCACCCAATCGCTGTCATAACTACGCTACCCCTTCGGAGTGCAATCCACTCCCCCGACAAATTCGGAAGATTAATGAAATGGGCTCTAGAGCTCAGCGAGCACGACATATCCTTTGAAGGAAAGAAAGCGATCAAATCTCAAGGGCTGGCAGATTTAGTGGCCGAAACGGCCTCTATCGATATTAACCAGCTGATAACACCTTCAACCAAAGAATGGGTATTGGAAGTAAAGACGGAGCCAGCAGACAGAGTGGCAGCGGCCTAGGCGTGTATCTCAAACCTCCGAACTTGCCTCCAATCCTACAGGCCATCCGGTGCGAATTCCCCGCCACCAATAACGAAGCCGAATATGAAGCCCTAATCGCAGGACTAAGGGTGGCAAAAGAAAATGGAGCGCACAATCTCGCTATCAGATGCGATTCCCAACTGGTGGCCAACCAGATCAATGGCACATATCAAGCCAAAAATGAAAAAATGGCTAAGTACCTCAAGATAGCCAAAGACCTCAGGAAGCGCTTCCAAAGGGCCGAAATAAAGCAAATCTTGAGGGAGGAGAACGAAAGAGCAGATGCGATGGCAAATCTCGGAGCTTCAATGCACAAAGACGAACCAACCAGGGCAATCGTATACGCCTTCCTCCCGAAAGCAGCCATCGAATATGAAGAGACCATGGTCCTAGAGCAAAACGACTGGAGAACACCCATCCTTGCCTATATCAATCACGGACAGATCCCTGGAGACAAAGCTGAAGCCAGAAAACTGCAGGCCCAAGCCGCAAGATTCTGCATCATAGGGGGAATCCTCTTCAAAAGATCCATAGCCGGCCCCTTCCTAAATTGCATCTTCGCCCTGGAAGCAAAGGCAATACTAAAGGAGCTCCATGAAGGACCGACCGGAAACCACTCCGGAGGGAGAAGCCTGGCATTCAGGACACACAGGGCCGGATACTACTGGCCTACCATGAAAACGGACGCGGCTAAACTGGTTAAAAAGTGTGACAAATGCCAAAGACACGCCAACTATTCCAACCTCCCCGCAGGGACCTTACACAGTATAACTTCTCCAGGGCCATTTGACAAATAGGGGATGGACATCATAAGACCCTTCCCAATGTCTACCCATGGCACAAAAAGATACATCCTAATGGTGACCGATTATTTCACAAAATGGGTCGAAGCCAAAGCGCTAGAAAGAGTCAGAGAGCTAGAGGTACAAAAGTTTATCTGGAAAAATATCATCTACAGGTTCGGCATACCACGAGAAATAATCACGGACAACGGGCCCCAATTTATAGCATAAATATTGAAAGATTTCTGCCGCCAAATGAACATCAAACTCACATATTCAACTCCAAGGTACCCTCAAGCCAACGGACAAGCAGAAGCATCCAACAAAGCGGTGGTCGACTCACTCAAGAAAAAGCTAGAGGGAGCCAAGGGTCTATGGCCCGAAGCCTTACCCGAAGTCCTCTGGGCATTCCGAAAAACCCCTAGAACATCAACGCTACAAACCCCATTCTCGATGGTCTACGGGACAGAAGCAGTACTCCTAACCGAGGTCCAATCACCGCAACAAAGGCTGATCGACCAAGGCAACCAACAAGTACTAGCCTTCAAAAGGGATACTTCGGACGAGAAGAAGGAAAGTGCGCGACAGAGAATCGCAGAATACCAAATGGGAATAGCCCGACGATACAACAAAAAGGTCAAAGCCCAAACCTTCCAACCCGGAGACTGGGTACTCAGAAAAGTCTTCCAGAACAGAAAGAATCAGAGCCACGGCAAATTGATCGAAAGCTGGGAAGGGCCATACCAGATAGAGCGCGCATCCGGAAAAGGATCCTATAAATTACTCACTAAGGAAGGGAAAGAGGTGGAACACAGTTGGAACATCCACCATTTAAAAAGGTATCAATTCTAATGTAACATACTATCTGTAATAACGGGCACTCTTTTCCCCAAGCAGGGCTTTTGACGAGGCCCCATCTTAAAGCAATAAAATAACTCAATTCTCATCAAACGCTCGCAATCGAAGCACCCATGCAAAAACTGCCCAAAGGGCAACTCGAAAATTGCCAAAGGCAAGCCCCTGGCAAAGCCAGAGGATCTCGGGCGAAGACCAACTGCTCAAAGAGCAAAAACTGCCGAAAGGGCAACCCGAAAATTGCCAAAGGCAAGCCCAAAGCCAGAGGGTCTCGGGCGAAGACCAACTGCTCAAAGAGAAAAAACTGCCCAAAGGGCAACCCGAAAATTGCCAAAGGCAAGCCCCTAGTAAATCTAGAGGGTCTCGGGTGAAGACCAATAGCTCAAAGAGCAACACAAAAACTACCCAAAGGGCAACCCGAAAATTGCCAAAGGCAAGGCCCTGGCAAAGCTAGAGGGTCTCGGGCGAAGACCAACTGCTCAAAGAGCAAAAACTGCCCAAAGAGCAATCCGAAAATTGCCAAAGGCAAGCCCCTGGCAAAGCCAGAGGGTCTCGGGCGAAGACCAACTGCTCAAAGAGCAACGCAAAAACTGCCCAAAGGGCAACCCGAAAATTTCCAAAGGCAAGCCCCTAGTAAATCTAGAGGGTCTCGGGCGAAGACCAACGCAAAAACTGCCCAAAGGGCAACTCGAAAATTGCCAAAGGCAAGCCCCTGGTAAATCTAGAGGGTCTCGGGCGAAGACCAATAGCTCAAAGAGCAACGCAAAAACTACCCAAAAATTGCCAAAGGCAAGCCCCTGGCAAAGCCAGAGGGTCTCGGGCGAAGACCAACTGCTCAAAGAGCAAAAACTGCCCAAAGGGCAACCTGAAAATTGCCAAAGGCAAGCCCCTGGCAAAGCTAGAGGGTCTCGGGCGAAGACGAACTGCTCAAAGAGCAAAAACTGCCCAAAGGGAAACCCGAAAATTGCCAAAGGCAAGCCCCTGGCAAAGCTAAAGGGTCTCGGGCGAAGACCAACTGCTCAAAGAGCAAAAACTGCCCAAAGGGCAACCCGAAAATTGCCAAAGGCAAGCCCCTGGTAAATCTAGAGGGTCTCGGCGAAGACCAACTGCTCAAAGAGCAACGCAAAAACTGCCCAAAGGGCAACCCAAAAATTGATAAAGGCAAGCCCCTGGTAAATCTAGAGGGTCTCGGGCGAAGAGTAACCGCTCAAAGAGCAATGCGAACCGCAACCCCGAAACCATAGAGAGTCAAACGACGCATGCAGAAATAGTACGCTCGATTGCAAATAAAAGGCTGGGGGATTACACCCCTCACAAATAAATTCAACACAAGTACGACGGAAGATAGAAATTTCATTACTTGAAGGGGAGGGTTACAACGAGTACATAAAAGATAAAAATAAATAAATAAATAAATATACACAATACTCGCTCATCTCTCATCACGGAGAGCAGCGAATGCGTCCAACTCCTTCTGAGCAGACTCTGGAGTCAAAGACCCTTTGATAACCTGCTCCAAGGAAAAGGACCTGATCACAACCTCAGTTTGGGCCGCCTCGATGGTAAGACTCTCAACACGGCCCTCGAGCTCTGCTATTCGGCTGAGTGAGGCTTGTTTTGCCGCCCTCAACTCCTCCAGCTCCGCCGCTTGGCGCTTCAGCTCCGTATCCTTCGAAGCAATCGAGGCCTCTAGCCTAGCGTTATGAGCCTCCGCCCTCTCAGCTCGACTGACGGCCTCAGCACATTGGGCCACAGTTTTGCCCAAGTCTTCCTGAGCCGACTTCAACTCGGTCGAGGAAGACTGATACTTAGCCTCAAGGGTCCGCTTGTCCCGCAAAACAGGGCTGAAATGCTTGCGCATACCAACCGCCCCCTGGATCCCCTGAAAACCAAAAAGGTAAGCATAGAAATCGACAAAAAAATAACAACAAAACAAAGTGACAAACTTACCCTGTAAAGGCTCGAGATAGTCATCTCGTAGAACTTTGTAAAGGACAGAGACTCCAGACACTCCTCATCCTGAGGAAAGAAGAAGCCATCCGCGGCCGCAATCATCTCGGCCGATATCTCCCTAGTGGAAGAATTCCCCGGAAAGTCAATCACATGACGACCATCGCCACGAGGCTTTTGACCAACATGCTTGGTGCGCTTCTTGGCCGGAGCCACGCCACCCGCCATCGGCCGCTTCTCCTTCGCAACCGAGGGGCGAGAGGGCCTCCGAGAAGCCTCTGGAACTGTCGGGCGAGAAGCCTCAGCAGCCTCCGAAAGAGCAGGACTTGGAGGACGGACAGGCTCGGTGGCAGGCTCAGATCGCTCTTTGACCGGCCCTTCATTCCTAACAGAACCAGATGCATGGGCCTTCTCTTGTTCTGCCTGGATCTGGCGCATGATGGCCCGCATGGCCAACGCCCTCTGACCCTCAGGCTTTGACATCACATAGTCGGATAATTCTGAAAAAAGACAAACATTAGCATAATTCGACCGGAAGGCACTTGAAACACAACATAAAAGCAACTTACTTGATCTTGTGAAAGCCCAAAGACGACTGATAGACAGCTCGCCCAAAAGCGTTCTGTAATCCTGAGACTCGACCGATAAAGCGAAAATAGCCTCGCTCCTAACACGCGCCAGAGGAGAGGACCTACAGTTCTTCGTTCCGAAATTCGCTGAAAAGGAAGCAAAGTCAGAACAAAATCAATCTCGGCCGAAACAAAAAATCAAAAAAAAAAGAGAAAAGAGAAAGAAGAAAAGCCTACAAGAGTCCAGCCAGTATGGAGGGTAACTCAACCCCTTTGACAAACGAGTCACCCCTTTAACAAAGAAGTACTTGTCCTTCCACTTGGTCTCATTAGAATAAAAGCCCAAGACCAAGAGCTGGGCATTCGACCGCGCATTCAGCACATACCGCCCAAACTCGGGATTCTCGCATTTCACAAAGTACGAGTAGAAAAAATCCTCGACCGTAAAATCTAAGTTATAATTTTCCTTCAAACGGTCGACGCACAGGAGAAACCTAATAGTCATGGGAGTTAGCTGACTTGGATGAATCTGGAACCAAGTACACAACTCTTCGACCAATCCCATGATTGGAAACCTAAGCCCTATTTTAAAGTGACGAAGGTAGAAGGGCTCTCAACCGTTGGCCAACATATCATCAACCTTTTCCTCGGGCTCGGGCAACCTGGCACTAACCCAGCTGGGGAACTTGTAAGCGAAGAAGGCCGACTCCAGCTCGTCCATATTCATGGTGCTCCTAATGTTAAGAAAGGTGGCAGAATGCCATGAGGACTAGACTCGGCCGGTGAATTACGGACCGATGAACATTCCTTGCTCGTGTCCTCCGCGGACGAGAATTCTGAAGTCAGACCCCCGAAAGAAGATGTGCCCATAGAATCAGTAGACATCTACAATCGACCGAGAAAAAATAGCAGGTTAGTGGTCTTCGACCGAAATTAGTACAAACAAAAGATAGAAAACGGAAGCAAGCAGGATCAAAATCAAAATCAAAATCAAAAATAAAAAATTTGCAAAGCAGACGAACAGTCAAAGAACTCATGAACAACAGACGAAACCCGAAACCACAAACACGCCAAAATCCCAAACTAAAGCGAAACAAAAGCCCAGAAGAACGAGTCAGAGGCGAACTAACCTGAAACAAGCCGGAAAACACAGCTACAGAGCGTCGCCGACGAAAATGGCAGCAGGATCAGAAGACGGAGACGAAAAGTTTCAAACTTTTTAGAAAGAGAAAGCAAAAAGGAGCAAAGTGAAGAGAGAGGAACAAATCACCAACCTATTTATAGGCCAGCCGCAATGATGGCAAATCTAGGGCACAGCAGTCGAGGAGCCGCCGAATCTACCTAAGACAAGACAGTCAGGGCTGACGTGGCCCACCAAGGAAACTAAAGAAACCTCGGCCGAAAACAAAAACAAATAGAAATCCGAACTCGATCGAGATAATGATAAATATTGCCATGCTCGAAAAATTCAAGCCATGGCAATGGGGGATTACTGTGGTGGGAAAATAACCATAAGGCATCATAGTCGAAGGTCGGAGCAAGCAAAGGGAACCGAAGTCCAAAACCAAGCTCGGCCGAAGACAGAAGAGCTACCCTCGGCCGAAAATGAGGGCCAAAGGCCCAAGAAATGCACCGGTCAAGCTCGACCGACATGGCCAAGTTCAACTCGGCCGAGCCCAGCAGAGTCCAAACTAACGCGCACCAGCCCACCGAATGATTGCCTAACCAAATAAGGGTTCCCGAAGCCCAATAGGAAAAGGAAGACTCATCTCACTAGATCAAGGATTCCTAAAGCCCAATAGGAAAAGGAAGACTCATCTCATTAGGTCAAGGACTCCCAAAGGCCGATTGATAAAGGAAGACCAACCTCATTGAAAAAAGAAGACCAAGTCCTAAGGGAAAGAAAAGTCCCAATCCTTCTAGAAAAAAGACTGATCACCCCTATAAATAGGGGGTAGAGACAATTGTAAAGGATCCGTTTTTGATTCATTAGAGAAAAACTCTGTGAGATTATCTTTGTAAGCTTTTAGCTATTTTCTCAAGCAATCTTAGCTTAATATTTGGCTATGGTTTATTTGGCACCATAACCAGTATATATTTGTCCTTGAAATATATTAAATTTATATTTTATCCTTAAATTATGTTAATATTTCGTCATTATTTATTCTCATTTTGAATAAAATTTATTTTTTGTTCTTAAATTAATAAATTCATATTAGATAATTTAATTTAGATTAAAAATATATATAAAAAATGAAATGACATTTAATATAATTTTAAATTTTAATAAACAAAATCCAAAATGAAAGGATCACTAAGAACTAATTTTATTAAATTAAAATATTTTTTCTTTGTCACATACATTGTAGTTTTCTAGTGTTGATATCAAAATTTTTTTATTTTTTTTATATTCTAAAGACATTGAACAAGCTAATTTGCAAGAAGGCTACTCGGAACATTTTGGTTTATATAATCAATAGAAAAACTTAGCAACTTCATTTATTTCTTGTGAATGAATATAAAAGTATTTTCAGAAAAAAAAAATATATTTTCATGTTGGTAGTACTTCATAGTTTTTTTTAAATTATTCTTTAATTATATATATATATATATATATATATATTTGTTTTACTAGAGTTGAGGGGGATTATTTACTATAAAATTATACTCCATTAGATAAATTATCAATTCCACTTTTTCAATTTGATCAACTAATCTATTTTATTATAATCGTTTTCTTATAATCGTTTTCTTGTTATAGTTATGTGATAACTAACTCAAACCATTTTAATAAAATTATTCTTTCAAGTAAAAAAAAAAAACTACAATTTACCATTCAAGTTACCCCATATTAATTTTATTTATGTAGTTATTATTCAAGTCAATAAAATACACCATCAATTTGATTTATTATTTTCATATTAATTAATTAGTTAAAATATTTTTAAGTTTGTGTAACTTCCCATTTCTTTTTAAATTTTTATTTATTATCATTTACTATAATTTCCAATCTTTTCATATTCTCTCGTCAACCATTCATTTTTTATTATATTATATAGTTAATTATTATTATTATTATCATTAATTATTGGGTTATTTTCATTTTTGTTATTTTATAACTTTTATTTACATCATATAGCCCAACTTTAAAAATTTTACAAAAATAATCTTTCAAACTTTTACTTTTCAAAAATGAACAAAATTGACCATTTTATCATTCTGTGAAGATCTTTTACACTGATCTGTGAAGGTGTGAAGGTGGTCTGTGAAGAGGACCTTCACATATGTGATGGTCTATTTTTGAAAATCAAAGTTTGAGTGGCTCAAAAATAGAAATAAACTTCTATTGGTTTAGTTTTGGATTTTTAAACTTTATTTGGTTTATTTTATATAATTTTCCCTTATTTTATTGGGTTATTTTATTATTATATTTTAATAATAATAAATCCAAGAATTACAATTATATTGATCATAAATAAAATTTAAAAATATATATAAGTTTTTAATAAAATGGTTTTTCATATATAAAAATAAGAAGATAGAGGAAACATGATTATTAAATTATTAAATATAATTTGAAATAAGTTGATTCCACAATATGAGAAATTTAGTAGTTAAAAAATATACACAGTATTATAATACCATTAAAAATGTAAATAATGATTGATAGAAATTTATTACTGCTTATATAACAATGCCAATAGTTGCAAATATTTTTAGTAGTTTTGAGCATTATTATAAAATATCTCTAAATTATTGTTGTTTGGCAATGAAATATTTATCAACTAATACTTATAAAGATGCGAAACAAAATGTGAATGTATATATATTATTAATTTTTTACTTTATTATTATTGATTTAGTAAGAATATGTATATCTAATCATAATTGTGTTGGAACTTACAATAATAATGAATTTATAAATAATAATAATAAAAACTATTACATGACTTTTAAAAATATATATAAATTCACAAAAAAATATATCAATTTATTATTCTCAATACATTTATATGAATAAAAGAAAGAAAAATAAATAAATCTAGTTTAATATATATATATATATATATATTAATTTTCAAACCAATCAAATTTATATTCAAATTATTTATAAAATTAATTAATTTGATTTACTCATAAGAAATAAACAAATAAAATAATTTTATTATGAAATAAAAATGAAAATAATTAATTACAATTAACTGCAATATAAAACAAAATTTTAAAAGAAAATCCTTAATTATTGTCTCTATTATTGATCTCCTCCAATCCATAGTTACTATAGAAAAAAATAGTCATGGAGGAAGTCACAAAAATATTCAAATATAATAAACTAAAATAGAACATAAAATAAAATCCAAGAGGAAAAAAAATAAAACAACATATAAGATAATACAATATATATATATATATATATATAATATTCGATGGATTCACAATTCTATGGGAGAAATACAATACCTAGCACTTCAAATATTTACTTCAAGTTAATAAAAAATATACACAATAACATGTCTAGAAAATTAGAACATATCATTTTTCAAATTTCAATGATCACTATCAATTATATAAATATATACATATATAAATCAATTATTGATAAAAAAAATAACAAAAAGAAAGTAGCCATACTTTATAGGATTTAAAATGAAAAATACATAAGAAAAATAAAATAAAATTTTATTTACATGAATAAATTAATAATAATAGAAATGAATTTAAAAAAAAAAAAATAACCACCTTATTGAGACTTTGATTTGTTTGTTAGGAATGATTCGAAATTCTAAATACCTGCCATTAGAAAATATGGGTTATTTCCAAAAACACCCATTTTTTTCTAACGTTTCACTTTGAGTATCCGGTTTTGAAAGTTTTGGAAAACCACCCCCAAAATCAAAATCACTAGTGGTTTTTGGTATTTTTGTGAGTGGTTTTGGTGTTGTATGAGTGGTTTTGAAATTCTATAAGTTTAATTTAGAGATTCGAAAATTTCCTAAAATCAAAATTACTCATACAACACCAAAATCACTCACAAAATTATCAAAAACCACTAGTGGTTTTGATTTTGGGAGTGGTTTTCCAAAACTTTCAAAACCGGGTGCTCAAAGTTAAACGTTTGAAAAAATGGGGTATTTTTGGAAATAACCCTAGAAAATATATTATTAAGTTAACAATAAAATAGAAAGAATAAAAATCTAAAAAATTGAATAAAATAAAAAGAAGATAATGAATCACCTAATAAAAAGATTCCTGACAAATTTCAAAATGAAGAGCAACTTATCAGAGATGATAAATCTACTCCAACAAATGAATCTTGAAAACACACAAAGAAGTGAGAATTAAGATCGTAAAATTAATATATACGGAAAAAATGGAGATCACAATCGAACTCTTGGATGAAAGGAAAGATAAAAAGAATATATATAACAAGAGAAATAATGGGAAGAGGAAGAGAAAAGATACAGTAAAATTTATTTCCAAAATTTATTACAAAGATCCTTAATATTCTCTTGAAAATTGAATCATTTTATATAATAAATAAAAATTAAATTTATTTATTTATTATTTTGCACATAAAGGCAAGAAGGAAGAAAATTTAAAATAAAGTGCATTAAATGAGATAGTGTAAAGGTGTAGCTTTTATTTATTTTTTTTATAAATAATTGCCACATGTCGATCTTCGATTGGTGAAATATGAATTAAATTCAAAAATAGCCATTTTGGCTTATTTTCAACTAAAGGCTGAACTCTCAGCATGTCCACGTCAACTTCGTGGGGCCCGCTGAGAGTTCTCCTTTATATAATATATAGATTACTATGTTAACAATAAAACGGTAGGGATACTATTTATGAACAAAAATTTGTGAACAGATGTGAAGTTAAGTTGATATTTAGCTGGAATTCAAATTTGAAATTTGGTGATAGAACTCTCAGGTTTTACTTGGGACTCAAGGAAATATCAAAGATCATCGTGTTATAATATTAGGCCCATTTCAATGTTGTTATATATTTTCAGCAGGGGTAGTTTTTGTAAATAGCTTAGATTAGTTAGTTATAACAACTCTGCCGTGTTCAAATTTGTTTTAAGGCATTTCACTCTATACGATTCTAGATTTCTTTTATTCTTTAATATTCTCTCTCGTAAATCTTGTTATTCTTCCATAGAAGAGATCTAGAATATTCATATGGAATCGGAGCTAGTGGTCATACTATACTAGATTTAGCTTACTACGGTGATTTCTTGAAGTTTTATAGAGATAGACTTGGAGATTTGTAGGATTTTGGTTCATTCGTCAGTAAAGATGGCGTCTGGTGATGATGATAGACATTTAGGCATGAAGTTTTATCAAAGTAGTGATCCCTTACACCTTCAAAGTTCTGATCATCCTAGTATGTCTCTAGTTTCTACACAACTCAATGAAAAAAATTTTCAATTCATGGAGTAGATTCACTAGAATAGCTTTAGGGGCAAAATCCAAGTTAGGGTTCATTGATGGAACCTATTCAAGGCCTAATGAAAAATTTGATGACTATGAGAGATGACATCGTGTTGATTTTATGATTACATCATGGATTGTCAACTTAATTACTAAAGAGATTGTTTAAGCTTTTCTATACACTTCATCTGCTGCATAACTTTAGGGAGAAATAAAAGAAAGATATGGGGAAGCTAATGGTCCTTTAATCTATCAACTGAGGAGAGAAATTAGCTCCATATCACAAAGTAGTATGTCTATAGCAGAGTACTACACAAAGCTCAAAATGCTTTGGGATGAGCTTATGTGTCTTAATCCTGTACCTACTGTAGACCATGAATGTGAAACATCTAAAGAGCTGACTACTATGATGTTTTCTAGCCAATTAATGGAGTTTTTAATGGAACTTCATGATAGATTTGACCACATAAGGAATCAAATCTTACTTTTGGAGCCACTACCAATAGTTAATAAAGTCTTTTCTTTGGTGACAAGGGTTGAGAGCAAATGGATGTGCAAATACTTCTCAACACTAATACAAATGCCGATGTTATGATAGTTAAATTGTATGGAAGAGGCAAGACTAATACGAAATTTAATCTAAGACAGAATGGAAACAGAAGGAAGGATCCCAAGAAGTCTGATAGGAAGTGTACACAATATGGTGCAAATGGCCACTTGAAGGACTCTTGCTTCAAGATAGTTGGTTACCCTAATTGGTACAAAGGGCCTAGGAATCAAAAGGGAAATACACAGGGAAATAAGAGTTATTCTAATACTAATGTAAAGAATGAACAAAGGGTTAACTATGCAAAAGATGATTCTAGAAATATAGATCCTAATGGTGCACAAATGACCAGTATTATTCAACAAGAGGTAGCTAAATACTCGAGTGCTCTTAATCCTAATCTACTCAACATGGTGAACTTGCTAGAATCATCAATTATTACTCACAATTTTGCTCTTAATGCATTAAGTAATACTTGTAGTGGTTCTTAGATGATTGATACTGGGGCAACTAGCCATATCACTAGGAATATTAGCTTGTTTGATAACCTATATCAACTATCCAAACCTGCTCAGTAATACCACTAAACGGTGCATCCTTACTTGTTACGCAATATGGCCATATAACCCTGACTTCAAAACTTATACTCACTTAAGTCTTATATGTCCCACAATTCCATTTTAATCTCATATTGTCCATAAGCTTACAAAAACAAACCATATCAAATGCATATTTCACACATTTCTTGTAAAATGCAGGAGCAAGTATCTAGCAATGTAATAGCCATTGGAAGACTTACAGGAAATCTTTACATTTTAGAGATAAATAAGGTACCAGCAGCTAACTCTACTCACTCTTAGATGCAGTCATCTACAACACCTAGTGGAATTGATTCTTGTAATGATGATTCTGATGTTCAATATAATGTTTCTAATACTTTAAATACTGCTACTGAGTTGTCTTTTGAAATTTGGCACAAGAGGCTTGGACATGCCTCATCTACTGTCATGAATAAAATACCTTGCATACCTTCTAAAGTCAAAAGTGTTTCTTGTATGCCTTGTTCTATGTGTCACTTGTTTAAACAACATAAACTCTCTTTCATAAGAAATCATGATTCAACTTTAAATACTTTTTATCTTGTTCACATAGACTTATGGGGGGCCTTATGCTCATACTTCTTTATCTGGTGGTCTATATTTCATAACCTTGGTTGATGATGCTACAAGAGTTACATGGATATTCTTCCTTAAACACAAATCCCAAACCACACAAATACTATCTAACTTCATTATTTCAACCCAAACACAATATAACAAAACTATTAAGACGTTCAGGTAAGAAAATGGCACTGAATTCACCTCACATTATTGCCAACAGTTGTTCATGACTCATGGAATTTCTCATAAGAGAACTACACCTTACACACCCTAATAGAACTCTAGAGTGGAGAGAAAATATAAGTATTTATTGAACCTTGCTAGATCATTGTTATTCCAAGTAAATCTGCCTCTAAAATTCTTGGCTGATGCTATTTACACAGCAGTATAAATTACAAACAGACTTCTATCATCAGTGTTAAACTAGAAAATACCTTTGAGTGCCTACATAATAAACAGCTTGATTACAACTTTTTTAAAACTTTTAGATGTCTTTGTTTTGCTACAAACACAACACCTCACAAACACAAATTTAATACGAGATCACACTAGTGTATCTTCATAGGATATATATACCTGGTTTCAAGGCATATAGAGTGTATGATCTGAAAACACATAAGATTTTTATCAGTAGGAATATTATTAGCACTGACAGACGGTTAGGCCCGTGACCAACCCGTATGTGACTGTCCAGTCACAGGCTTTTCCGGTCATGAGCTTGAAAAGCCCGTTCTTAAACGATCATACAAATATTGACCGTGCTCGCCCGTTGATCATACAGGCGGTCACGGACCATACTCGTTTTGTTTGTTTATTTTTCTCTTTTACAAAATAAAATATATGTACACATGTAAATATGACTTTAGAGCCTCTGGATATGATAGTTATGGATTTGGATTTTGAATCCAAAATATTAAGGAGTTGGTCAACACATGCCATTTTGTTAATAAATCACTTGCATCAAGAACTGGATAGCTTGCATGACTACTCCACCACTATCTACAAAGATCAAATGATTAGATTTACACTCACTTTGCTGTATCAATTTGAAAACATCTAGAGCCTCAAAATAGAGACTGTGCATAGAATATCCTAAGATCATACCATTCCAAGATACTTCATCTCTTTCATTCATAAGCTGCTCTGTTCATGCTATAGTTAGTTTTGATAGACAATGAGTGAATCTGAGTTCCTGTCTCCAATGCAGCTAAATAAGCACGAAGAACACTTGAAAATGACACTTCGGTTAACTGTACCTTGAACCAATAGCATTTGTAAAAACAGGCCCATTGCCTTTCCTCCATCTCTGGATTAGACATAACCAACTATCATTGTGTTCCAACTCACTTCATTTATATTTGGTGATTCCATAAATAATCATAAAACTCCATAGAATGATGGTTGGAAACACAATGACTGTAACTAGAGTCAGAATGAAAAAGCTTAGAGACCATATCAAATTACAAATGAGTTTGGTAATTAGATTAAGAACAATATATTAGTTAAAAGATAGAGTCAAACAATTAATAAACAATTTGTGAATTGTGTAATTCAGGTTGAAACAGCATTGGCTCTTGGTGCAACTCCACGTCAAGCCAGGCTACAGCAGGTGAAAATGTCTTTGGTCATCGCGCTTTCTCCAGCACTGGACAATGCTAAAACTGTGGGTCTGATTTCGCTTCTTGGAGCCATAATTGGACTTATAATGGGAGGAACATCTCCTCTGGAAGCTATTCAATTACAGATTTTTTTCATGAATATGCTAATTGGTGCATCAACTGTAAGTAATATCATGTCTAAGCATAGCGAGCAATCATAAAACTCCATAAAATCACATCCTTCTTTGGTATTTCATCAAATACTCTCTGAGCATCACTAATATTCCCAAGCTTAGTATAAATACCTAGCAAAGTAACTCCAACATATTCATCTAACTCATAACGAGTCTTTAAAACAAATCCATGAGCACTCTTAGCCACATCAAATTCCTCTAATCCAAGACAAGCTTTAGACATACTGACAAAAGTAAAATTATTCGGCAAGAACCCAGCAACTCTCACCTCAAAAAAGACTCCACAACCTCAATAAAACACTTATTCTCAGAAAAACAACCAATCATTCCAGTCCAAAAAACCATATCCTTCCCAAAAATCCCACAATATACTTCCCTAGCAGAATCAACACACCCACAAATAGAATAAACATCTATCAACGTTGTCTCGACAAATGCAGTACTGTCAAGGCCAATATTACATACACACGCATGCATGAACCTTAAAACCTTACTCTCCCCAATCCATACTAACAAGCCTAGCAATAGGGCTATCTCTCTGAAACTTCAAAGCAGAAATAAACCTATCAAAATAACCAACAACAGCCAGACATATATCACGGTATTCAACCCATAGTGAGTCTTCACTATCAAATCCTTTCAATAGCTACTTTACGAGATAAAGACAAAAACCCATTTGAAATTAGATCACCCCAAACTGTATTTTATTTGAAATCAAATACAACAACTCACTAGTTCAAAAACAGAAGATAAATATTTTTTCAAACAACAGAAAATAAAAATTATGACAAGTACTAAATAATCCATCACATGTTCAAGTTGCAAACACAGTTTATATAGTCATATTAAACTTCAACAGAGCTAGTAGTAATAAAAAATTCATAAACAAAAGTAGAAGCAAGCAAACATTAGATCTGGTCTATTCTGCATATTGAATAACCTCCTTAACTCTTCTACATTTATTAATCTTCCTCTCCCATGTCATCAATGACGATGTTTGAGTCTCCCATTGAAATGTCAATTTCACTCATCTCATTCTCTTTGCCATCAATGGTTTCTTCATCTACAAAAAAAAAAAAAAAAAAATTAAAAAGACAAAAAAAATTGATAATTCAATAATCAATAAAATAACAGTAGACTAAATAAAGCAAATTAGTAGATACTTACCACTAGGACTATAACCAATCAACAAATTATGAGCACAAATTAGTGCTTGCACATTTTTTTGGAAGAAAGGAGTTACTATACTTATTTAGCACTCATGAACTAATGCTAAAAGCAGATTTCGATGCCACTATAGTAATTGGTATGCTAAGCACTTCACTAGCCATATGAGACAAATTGGGATATCTTGATTGGTTATCCTTCCACCAAGTCAAGACATCCAATCTCACAAAATTTCCATATTCAAGAGGTGCCTCATCCAAGTACCTATCTAATTTACTTTTTTCAGAAAAAGAGTAACTCATTCGTCCCAAAAGACGGATTGCGTCCTATATAGAAAACAAACAAACTAAGAACATTTACAACTATATACTTTAACTAAAATTATAATATATATATATATATATATATATATGTAAAATAAAACTATTAATAACCAACTTACACCTGCTCCTACCATAAGCACGCCACTACCACTAGGCCTCGATAATGGAGGAATTATAGACGAAGAAAACGGTGGTGGTGGTGATGCTAAACCAATATAGTCATTAAAAAGCAAATTCAAATTTCTCTTCAAATTTTCCATCTTACCAATAACACCAATTACATCATCAATCTCTTCAAAGCAACCCATTACTAATTAAAGATTCATTTGAGGATCTAAAATGGCACTTAGTGATATGATCTCACTATATCCATCCTAATATTTGTCAAACTTTAGTTGCATACTTTCAACCATATGCTTGATAACATGATCTTGGCAATTCTTATAGTCAAGTAATAGTTTTTTAATCTTCCAAATTTGTAGAAAATACAAATTTGAAGTCGGATAACTAGAACCTAATATAAGAGTGGTGATGGTATAAAAAGGCTTCAATATCTCACATATCTTTTCCCCCTTCCTCATTCCTCATTAGATGGACACCACATGTACTTTGGGTCACGCATATTCATAAAGTCAAAGGCATCCCTATATTTTAATGCACTATCAAGCATCATATAGGTTGAGTTCCATCTAGTTGACACATCTATTCGCAAGTGAACCCCCTTTCAATTCCAACACCACTAACCCATTCTTGAAAATTCCTCTTCCTAGCTTTCGATCACTTTACAATCATCTTTGGTCTCATATAATCCATCTTGAACAATTAGATTCAGAATGTGTGCAGAACAATGCACATGGAAAAACTTCCCGCCACATATTAACCTAAGCCTTATGGACAATGAATCTTTTAGCCTATCATGCATATTATCATCTGCACTAGCATTATGCAAACTAATTGAAAAAATCTTTCCACTAATACCTCAATCTTTAAGGATATCATAAACTTTGTTGGCCAATTGAAGACCAGTGCGTGGGGGAGGAAATGAAACATAAGATAAAATCTTATTATACAAATTTCATCCACTATCAATATAGTGAATAGTCACATATATATAACCTTCAACGGAACATGCAGTCCGGACATCAGACGTGAGACAAATTCTACCCGAAATCTCTTTTAATATTTGTTTAAGCATTTCTTTTTCTTTCTCATACAACTTCAACACATCCGAAGCTATAGTTTTTCCAGTGACATTTGATATCCGGGTTTAAATATGTCAAAAGATCCTTTTTGGCTTCATACTCAACAAAAGAAAATGGCAAATTACGTCTAATGATTGCCATAGCCAGCCTCTCCCTTACAATCTTTTGATCAATCTTTCGATGCTTTTGTCTTCCTCCATAAGATTTAAGCATATCATTAATTTGTTAGTGACTAGCCTTGTTTTCGTTCAAAATTGCATAAACTTTTAAATGATAAGTTAAAGTCGAAGTCCCATATAGGGATCCTCCCCAATTAAACAACTTTTTGCAAGCATTATATCTTGCCTTAGGCTTTCCATATATAATCCCACTGGAGTGAAATGTTTCCAAACATTAGAATAGGTCCTAGGTTTTTTGCTTGTGTTTTGAGTATCTTTATTATCACTAGAACTATCACCACCTACACTAGAACCTAATCCTTGATTTTGTTGCTCCATTTCATTAGCATATGTTGTTGGGGATTCCATTCTATAAAATAGACAATTAAAACATGCATCATTCATTATTAATCTACATAGCAATTTATAAATCCATGCACTTTAAATGTTCTAAATTGATAAAAGTGTATGTCAATAAAATAAACAATCAGGAAGAATATAAACAATATAATTGTTCGAGTATACTACACAAAATCTAGTTTCAGAATACTGGTACCTGGATAACATACCACTCTGTATAAATGTTACAGCTTGCACAAATTAAGAAGACTTGACCTGCAAATCAATTAATCCTAACCTACAACTAGAAAAGCTTAAGAATTTAATTTAATTGATTACGTGATGGAAAAATTTAAATATGTATAAACTAGAGTATTAAAGAAAAAGAAGAAAAAAAATGAAGAAATTGAATACCACAAATTAAATACTTCAGACATCAAGGTTTGCAAGCATCTTCCAAATATTAATCGTCTTCTTCTACCTTGAACATAAGAAAAGAAAAATAAACACCAAGCAAAGCTCTACATCACCACCATCACTAAACTGCAAAACTTATATACAATGAATGTAATAGAAAAACCTTGAATAGCTTTGACTTTGAGGTAGGTTAGAAATAAGTTCAGAACTAGTACTAGATCAGAGAAGAGGATTGTGATGAGTAACTCAAAACCCAAAAAAAAAAATAACGTTATTTTGTTGATAACCCCAGTTAAAACCAAATCAAACACTTGAAGAGAAGGATTAAACAGAAATAAGTGAAGAGGGGGAAATCGATGGTAGTGTAGAGTGGTGGCTTCGCATTACTATCTCTGGCGACAACACTCAGATTGATTTAGAAGCGATTTTAGGTTTTAAGATTTTAGGTCTGAACAACACAGAAGAAAAAGAAAACTATAATAAGATCTACTTTATTATTTATTTTATTTTTATTACTAATTTATTATTTATTAATATTATTCTCATATTTGGGGGCTTGACCATGGTCAACTATATTTTGACCGTTACGGTCACGGGCCCAAACGGGCCGGTCACCAAAAGTCCATTTTTTAAAAAAGAAAAATTCTTAACCATACCTGCGACAGACATGACTGTCACGGGCTGACCGCGGTCACGGTCCCAATTTTGACAGTACTAGATATTATCTTCTATGAACAGCATTTCCCTTTTATGAATATGTCCAAACCACAAACTAGTTGTCCTCTCCCATATGTTGATATCACTGCTGACCAACCTGATACACCAAAACATTCCATGATACACCATTACAACATCAATCTGATCACAATCTTGTTGATCCATATATTATCTAGTCTTCAGTGAATGATCAATCTGAGAGTGACCAACCTTCTGTTGAAACTCATATTCTAGTGGAAGATTTTGAAACTTCTAAGTCATTAAACACTACTTCAGTTCCTTCAAATTCAAATTCTTCTTCTATTAGATCCAACTCTAGGATTAATAAGACATCTACTAGGTTCTTTGATTTTATTCTAACTGTTCAGGATTCCTCTTGCATTCCTTTGGCTACTGCAATTGATGGTACCATGCTCTTGCATAAACCTATTTTCTCTCCTAGCCATTAGTGTTTCTTAGCCAAAATTAAGCCGATTCAAGAGCTTACAACTTATAACCAAGCATCCTAGTTCATTGAATGGCAAGATGCTATGTTGACTGAGTTGAAAGCCCTGGAAGATAATCATACATGGGATGTGGTTGACCTACCAAAAGTAAAAAAACTTATTGGGTGCAAATGGGTATGCAAGGTTAAGTTAAAACTAGATGGATATATAGATAGGTATAAAGCAAGATTAGTAGCTAAGGGGTACAGTCAAAAGGCTGGTGTGGATTATTTTGACTCATTCTCCCCTATAGCTAAAATTGTGACAATGAGACTATTGTTGGCAGTTGCAGCTGCTAAAGGATGGTTAGTTAAACAATTAGATATCAACAATGCATTCCTACATGGACATCTAAAGGAGGAGGTATATATGCGTGCACTTGAAGGTTATGATATACCAAGTAACATGGTATGTAAACTGAAACGGTCTCTCTATGGACTTAAACAAGCAAGAAGAGAGTGGAACTGTGAATTAACGTCACATTGATTTCTCAAGGGTTTGTGCAATCTCAATATGATCATTGTTTGTTTATCCAACATATTGATTCTACATTTTTGGCAATATTAGTATATGTAGACAAATTATTACTCATTGGACCAGAAATGAGTTCCATTGCTGCTGTTAAAGATTCACTTCACCAAGCTTTCACAATTAAAGATCTTGGTGTAGTAAAATACTATTTGTGTTTCGTCAGATGATGAAATGATAATTTTGCAACAAAAATATATTCATGACTTACTTAGTGATGTTGGTTTCACTGAATGCAAGTCTACAGCAATTCCCTTTGCACCTAGTTGCAAGCTGTCTGCTACTGACACTAATTTCTTGGATAGACCTGAGATATACAGACGGGTGGTTGGTCGTTTGCTATATCTCGGGTTCAATAGACCAGATATAGCTCATGCTACTCAGACCCTCAGACAGTTTATGTCTAAACCTTCTCAATCTCAATGGCTTGCAGCTACTCATGTATTGAGATACTTGAAAGGTAGTACTTCCTATGGCCTCTTTTATCCTGTCAATAAGCAAATTTCCTTAGAAGCCTTCAGTGATACACGCTGGGCTTGCTGCACTGATTTAAGATGTTCTTTAACAGGATTTTGCATGTTTATTGGTCCATCTTTGATTTATTAGAAGACCAAGAAGCACCCTAGGTTTCTAGAAGTTCAGCTGAGGTAGAGTATAGAGCCTTAGCGGCTACAACATGTGAGTTAAAATGGATTAAGTTTCTACTTGATGATTTGCAACTGCAAATTCCTATACCCATTCAATTACACTGTGACTCAAAGTCTGCTATTCAGATTACTGAAAATCAAGTTTTTCATGAGCGGACTAAACACCTTGACATTGATTGTTATGTTGTTCGAAATGAGTTTAAGGCAGGTTTTTTTAACCTATTCATCTTCCTAGCAGAGACCAACTTGTAGATTTCTTAGCCATTGCCTACATCTCATTTTGTTCATCATTTGTCCAAGTTTGGCCTTATATCTATGGCTCCAACTTAAGGGAGGATGTGAACATATAAATGGAGATGTTGATGTGAAGTTAAGTTGATAGTTAGTTGGAATTCAAACATGAAGTTTGTTGATAAAGCTCTCAGGTTTTGCTTGTGACTCAAGGAAATATCAAAGTTCATCGTGTTAAAGTATTAGGCCCATTTCAATATTGTGATATATTTTTAGCAGGGTATTTTTGTAATTAGCCTAGATTAGTTAGTTATAACAACTCTGCTATGTACAAATTTTTTTAAGGTAGTTCACTCTATACGATTTTAGATTTCTCTTCTTCTTTAATCTTTATTCTGATGAATCTTATTATTCTTTCATGGAAGAGATCTAGAATATTCACAAAATTGGTCATCCATAAAACGTAAGGATATGCGTTTTATTCACAACAATTCTTAGTCACCTGTAAAATGCACATAAAATTCCCATATTAATGAAACACATACCATGTGTTTTATTTACAAAAATTCATACTCACGTCGAAAATAGACAGAAAATTGTCCATGTTAATGAAACGCAACCCCATGCATTTACTAAATAAAATGGCAGATGTTTTAAATTTGTGAATGCTTTTCGTTAATAAAATAAAGTCGTAACTATTTTATGCATAGTTTTTACTCTATAAATATACCCTTCTCTCCACAGCAGCCCAAATCAAAGCAAACAATCTCTATTATCTTAAGTGTTCTTATCGCTTATACTCCCAAAAACTCTTTAAAACTAGATAATTAAAAAATGAACTTGTGTCCAGCAGTTATATATCATAATGCTAAAGTGGTGAAAGAAGGATGCTCCATATATTTCATGTCAGATCAGTTTCTAGAGATAACTTCATTCGATTGATCATAGTCTAAAGATGAATTGGAAAGTCATATACATTAATGTTTGAATTTAAGTTTTGCTAAAAAAATTAGTAGAATTATTTATCAAATGCCTATGAGTAATACATCTGCTCAAATGATTACGACCGGTTTGAAGATTCAAACTGACAAAGATGTTAGACAACTATTTCATGTGTTTGGTAGAGCGGTTGGAAATTTTCAATACATAGAGGTGTTGGTCGATGTTGTTGATACGGGTGATGCGGAAAATCATTTTAGTGTAGGTAGATGAGGAATTTTTTATGTGGTTCCATCCAATAAAGAAGAAGTGGTAAACACATATTTTAATAGAAATAAAGGTCGTTGGAGTGGCAAGTAGGCTAACATTAACCCTGAGGAAACCCCTGATGAACTTGAAAACCTTTATGAGGTGCACCTGAAAATCGAAGAATATGAAACCCCTAATAAAGAAATTTATGAGAATGCAACTAATACTATGCTAAACTTAAGACTTCAAGAAGGTATTTTTTAAATAATCAAATGTCATTTGTGTGCATTATTATATTAGTCTACTTTTTTATCTAAAAATATATATTTTTATTCTTAAATAAATATAGGTGCATTTGGTGAAGACTTAATAGACAATGAGGATAACTTCGACTACAGTGCATAGATGGAGGGTGTGAGTGATGACAATGATGGGGTTTATGTTCGTGTATCACTTGCTTAAAGACAAAATGAGTACTCAGGAGTGCCTTTTATGAGTCGCCTAAACATTGATGGTGAAAAGGTGGATGTTATAGATAAAAATGTGTTTGCCTATAGCCCAGATGATCAGAATGTTGAATTAACAGTAAGTGTATCATTTGCTATTAAAGATTCTTTACTTCTTACATTAAAACATTATTGTCTTTGTAAAAATATGGATTTCCAAGTTGAGAAATCGAAGATACATAAATATTATGGTGTTTGCAAGTTGATAAGCGATGGGTATAAGTGGAGGGTTAAGGCTACGAAGGGAGCACGAACCAATATATGGTCAAGTACTCGATACGATGGCCCCCACACATGTTACTCAACCTCTATGATTATAGACCACTGTAAGTTAGATTTAGAGTCATTTGTTCTATTATTATACAGACAATTGTTAACAATCCTGCCACCACTATTTCTCAAATTATCTCTTATATTGATGAGAAATATCAATACTTATCATCATATAAAAAGACCTGGATTTTGAAACAAAAAGCAATAACAAAGATCTTTAGTGTTAGAGATGCGTCGTAGAGTGCATTGCCTCGATGGTTATGGCTATGTGACATGATGTGCCTGGTACTACTGTTGATTTGGAGGTAAAACTAGCTTATTATCCTAACGACACTATTTTGTGATCAGGTGAAGTACTTTGGCAGACTTTTTTGGATGTTTCCTACTTATGTCCATGCATTTCCGTTTTGTAAACCAATTGTCTAGGTCGACAGTACACATTTATTTTAAGATATAAAGGAACTCTTTTGATTGTTGGGACTCAAGATGGCAACAATAATGTTTTACCAATTGCTTTTGCCATTATTGAGTTGGAAAATTATAGTTCTTGGAGGTTTTTCATGAAGAATGTATGGCAACACATTTGTATGCCAGACAAATTATGGATAATATCAGATCACTATGATTCCATACGAAAATCACTAAGAGACATAGAATGGAAAAATGAAAATAAATCTCGTTTAGTGCATAAATAATGTACTAATGGGAACCCGACATCTCAAGCAATCACATCCCTTGTAATGTCAACTTATTATTAGCTAACTAAGTTATTCGATCGGAGAGGTTTAGATGTTGAAACTCAAGCTAATGATTTACATTATTGGTCACAACATGTTATTAAAGTGATGACTAAAAATCAAAAGTTAGTTCACTTTATCCATATAAGTTCATCGTCTCACTGGAGTCAAGAATTTACAACACTGCAATATTTTCCTCCAATCAAAGAAGGTGGTCAACAATAATATATTTTCACCCTTCGGAATGAAACATGTGAATGTGGAATGTTTCAAGTTAATTAATTTCCATGTGCTCACGCATATGCTGCTATAGGTTTACCAAACCTTGATTGGGGTTCATCTGTGGATGGTCTATACAAGATTGAGAAATTGAAAAGTGCATATGCAATAGACTTTGTCCATATCAGTAGTAAGAGTAATAAACATCCATACTACGGCGTAGCTATTGTCCCTAATCCTGAAACAAAGCGGCAAGAGAAAGGTCGTCTAAAAATAGTAAGGATCTGAATTGGCATGGACATGTGTTAGCCTTCTTAATCGAAGAGGTGTGGATTGTGTTGTCATGAAGGTTATTTTCGAAATATGTTTCCGCATAAAGAAAAGTATGTGAAGAAATGATTTTCATAGATACATCGTTTAATAGTGTGTTTTCGTATGTAATTTAAATGTTGTTTAGGGAATTCAAATATGGTGAAATTATTCGCCTTTTTTTTCCTCTATGTCTTCAATTAGAAATGTGTATTACATAAACTAATAAACTATTATAATGACACTAGTAGGGACATCATAAATTAAAAATAACAATTTTTATAAAAAAGTACAGGTCACAGTATAGTAGACTAAGGAAGCATGTCCTAAGCACTATCAAATATAATGATAATATGGTGTCCTGTGCAACACCCTTGAATATGACATGGATAGTGATATATTCCAATGATGTCCCCGTCCAAGATCATGGCCTTGTTCGACGGTGGCCTCGGTCGAGTATCGAAAATATTTTACGGAGGTGGAGATAAATAAGGCACCCTATGTTGGTCTGCATAAAGCGAAATAGGATATATAATAGAACCTACGCCACATTGAGTCAAAGTGGGGGGGATAAAGGAAATGGTGACTAGCCAATTAGATACCACCATTACAATGGCTGCACATGTATGCCTATTTAAGGGTATGAGTGGAATACTGACAGTATAGACTGATGATTGCTGCCCTGATCCTGCTGACAAGTGGGATCTGGCGAATCGGTACACACGGATGATGAAGATAGTTGGTCAAGCTCATCAAGATCAAACATTTCCTAAAAATCGGTTATGCATTAGTATAAAAAATATATACATATAATGAGGCATAAACACATGCTGTAGACATACCTGATCGGTGAATGTATGCCCTTCCAAAATCGGTCTATCTTTAGTATTGTCGACACTATCACTACCATAACCCTAAATAAATCTGACGCTGAGGGGAGGTCAAGGGTATATATACATCAATGACACTACTCGCTGCCATGCAATTGCTATAAGCGTTGTGTCCATGGCCGTCGCTGCCACTAGCACCCCTACTACCACCAACCACTACTGCTACTGCCTGCTCAACCACTAGTGTACCCATCTCCACAATCAGTGTTGATCGATCCACCACTAGTGTAACCACCACTACTGCTACCCGTTCTACCTTCAATGTACGTGCCACCACCATTTCTGCTCCCGTCACCACCAATGTACGCTTCAACACTGCTGCCCGCTCCACCACTAGTGTACGGGCCACCACCTCTACCATTATGACCTCTATCATCATCATTGTCGCTACCACTCTCCTGACCAATAGTCTTTAGAAAAATAACATCTACTATTCATTCTATACGATGCTCGCCGGAAAGCATCTACGTGCCTTGGTTACTACCTGTGAGGGTGTGAACTCCATGTAATGAACTGACGTATCCTCAAGGAGTGTGACACCTTATGGAATCTCAAAAAGATATGCTAAAGGAACAATCCGTTGCTTGTGTTAACATCCACCCAAAATCAGGCATAACACAAAAGAATATAAACATATTGGATATTCTTGATAGAAATATGTAGTTGCATAATTTATTGTATCCTGACATGGTTTTGATCATATGATCATGATGTTGAAGAGTATTTTTAAGACAAAAAATATTATCATAACATCAATAATGTTTATAGAAATATTTAAACACAATCCTTCTAGAAAATAAATTTATTTAGTGCTTGCTTATTATAAAGAAGACAGAAAACCTCATAAACTATTTATAAGATATAGTGTAATATAGGAGCAATCACCAAGTAGCAATGAATTATATATACAAATTTTCTCTATCAAACTTTTCCAAACTATAAAATGACATCACACAATCACTATTCTAAACTATATATCATCTGAAATGGTCCTCTCTGAAGTCTTTTACTACTATGTACACATGATTTTATACTCATTAGCTCAACTCTATCGCACTTACAATTAAAAAAATTGTATATTTTGCTTCCTTTAAATTCAACTTTAAAGCACATTAGATTTCAAATAAATTATCACCTTATCGACCAAACCCCTCATTTCCAAACAGTATCATAGCTAGCTTTTACTTCATACTTTCCATACCTCCTCCCTCAAGAAGTCAGCACCATGGATCTAATGTAAGCACAAACACATCATTAAAAAACATCATATAATTTAAAAATCCCATAATAATGTCCTAAAATCAAAAGATCCAACAAAAAATAAAGCAAAGCACACTCAAAATCTTATTAAAGTTTTTCATTTCATCTAATCAAAGCTCAATTCAATATACAATCAATGTTTCTAACACTTTCCAACTTATTTTTTTTCAATTTAACTTCAAATTTCTTCTAAAATAATCATTACTTTTAACCATCACAAATTCTATCTTCTTATTCTTATGCCATAGTTCTTCACCATTTCCAATATCAAACATCTAAAATCTAATTTTTTTCATATCCCTTCACTTTAAACATTCGATTTCATCAAAGTGAAAATCTCATACATACAAAATTTACCAACTCAAAATTCACCCGTTCGAACTCATATTTCAAATTCAAATATTCTCAGCTAAAGAACAACAGAAAAGCAAAAAAATTAAAACTTTTTATCAAAATTTTCTCAACTACCTAATACACTACTGACCATGATACTCACTCAGTGACTCTTAGGTAGAATTCCAACAATGATGCACAAAATCCAAAAGTGTGTAGCACAATAAAGACTTGTGTAAATCATCAACTTCACCATTATTTCCAAATTAGATGCATATAAAAAAATTTTGGTGAGTGAATATACAATAATTAACAAAAATTATAACCAATGGAATGACTTCCAGCGATAGACAAAAGAAAAAAGTGCATAGGACAATAATAAAATCTTATTAGTAGCACTCTTAATTTCAACAACCATTTAAATAAATTAAATCACCTATAATTCAAGTTTCTTGTCTCTTTGAGTCTTCACATTCTTCCCAAATTAAAGATAAAAATGAATATTACCTACACTCAAATGTTAATCAAAATTTAGGATACTTGTTCCTAATTTAGCATGTCATGTACCCACATAATTCATTCAAATATATATATATATATATAAAATATACAAAATATTCTCTCAACGAATTTCACCTTATCACTTGTTACATTTTCTGTTTCATAGCTCAATTAACATTAATTTAGTTGACTTAAAGAAAATATTATTATCTTGCATAGAAGAATCTAAGACCATCTAGTCCAAAGTATTAATAACATCAGGTTTATTTAATTTTTCCCATTTTTGAACTTCTGAATTAACACTAATAAAACTCAAAATTACATTCAAAACTTAAAAACCCACCTCACCAAATCATTGAATCAACCCAATCTACTTCATCCAACGAAAGAAGAAAAGCATACTTTTTCAGTAAATACCACAATCAAATTCACATAAAGAAAGCACAATTTGCAATAAAAAGAGTAGAACCTTTTGTGGAGGATCATTATGAGGCAACAAGGTTCCTTCGAGCTCAATATGCAATTCTAAATCTTGTCTTCATCTTTCTCGATACTATTTTGATGTCCTTCACTCTTCTCCATTTTCTCATTACTTTTCTCCACTAAATACTTCTGTGTTAAATCAAAATCGGAAAAATACAAATCATAATAACAACCAAACAAAAAAATAGAATGGAAAAAAGAGAGAAAGAATATCGATTCAGCACGTCCATCCAGATTAGCATACGGAGATTCATATTTATAATTAATACCATTACAGAAATTATGAAACAAACAACTTAAGTCGTGATTAAAGAGAATGAAGAAAGAGATAATATCTTTTAAGATACTCCCAGAAGAAAGAAAGAGCAGGATTGGCGAACAGAAGAGTTTAAGTGATTTGAGTTTGTTTGCGTCCATTTTTGTGTATCTAGATTTGGAATCTACATTGGGTTTTGGCGTGGTTATGGTTTCATTTGAAAAGAATAATATGGCTAAAAGAATAGTAAGAGAGGAAGAGAAAGTAACATACATATTAATTGAGGAAGAAGAATAGAAAGGGAAGGTCAGGAGAATATGAGAGAGAGAATGAGTGATGAAATGATAGAATTCTCTAATTATTTTTCTATAATAGGATTCTCTAATTAATTTTCTATCATTTTGATGTGGCAACTAAGCATTACGTGGTATATTATAATTGAATATATTATTAGTATGTTTTGCTATTACTATGATAATATAGCCTACGTAGCATTTCTATGATTTTAGTTACTTTTCATTGATCTTTGGAGAGAGAGCAATTGGAAGGTTTTTGATTAATTTCACAAAATTTAATCACACTAGCAAGTTGTGGTTTATAAGAATATAATTGTGATTTTGGAGTACTCTAAGGATATTAGATTATTTGTTGATTGGGACTAAACATATCTTATGTGAAATTATATCAAACCTAGGATGTACCTGAAATGAATTTTGAGTACTCTCTCTGTATGATTTTAGGATGAAGAATCTGGTTCATTGTTCACACTAGTTATTTATGTGTATAATAATACAATGATGAATAATTGAAGTCAATCATATATTTGTTTCCAGTCATAGGGGCATGGGCACATATAGTTTGAATGACAGAATGTTGGTTTCAATTAGGGTTTACAGCCCAACCCAATTACTAAAAGGGGATATTATAATTAAGAAATGAGAAGTTAATTGGTCTTTACCTTCTCTCCCACTAAATCAAAGATGTGATATACGTGATATTAGATACAAGAGTATCTGACCAGTGTTTTGGATTTTTTTTTAATATAAAACAAGTCTTTTTCTCTCTAATAAACACTCTTAAAACAACAAGAGGTATTGCAAGTCTTTTACTTATTCTCTAGTAGTCAAATTTACCAGGTGGACTATATTTCTAGTTCGAGTGTTCATGACCGAATTATGATCATAGAAACAACATTAACATCAAACTCTTCATCAACAATAACCAGTACACTTAAACTCAATCTATATTATGTCATATATTTCATTGATAATCCACACAAAATTTAGCGCACATTTTTTGAATATCATTTAATTGAATAAGATAATAAAAATTAACTCATAGCAAAAACAGGTATTTACCAAATTACTGATTTAATTTATATATCCCTACTTTTTATTGAAAATAATTTTGATTTAGATAATCATACAATAAATACTTTTTACATTAATTTAATCATTTCAGATAATAATAATTATTTTATGCTAATAGTTCATTATAATTGGTTCAACATAATTCATTCTATTTATTTGAATAATGAACAAGTTAATATATATATATATATAATTTACCCACCCGATTAATATTTTTTTTATCATATAGTCGTTTGTTTCTACAACAATGTAATTTGTCTAACTATTTTTTCCTACTATAATGAACAATTATTATTATGGTCATACGATGGTTATATACCTCACTTGAGTATTACACAATTACATGTAGAAACTAAATTTTAAATAAAATATGTATAATTTAGAATATTTTGAAAGTCAATATTCTCATATGATGGAAGAAGTCTACCATTATAACTTGTTTGCTAAATTATATGATCTCTGTCACGTCTGTAAGTTGGGGTTATTTATTTTCGTATTTTGAAAGTTTAGTTTTCATTGTTTTTATTTTATTTTATGTTATTTTTTGTTTAAAGGGTAAAATGGGTATTTTAAAAATATTGAATTTCCAGTTTGACCATATGGTTTGACTAAATTGACTTGTGAGATGATTTTGAAAATAAAATGGAAATTTGATGTATTTTGTAATTAATTCTCAATTTGGGTCATTTTAAAACTAAATGAATACTTGTGGGTTTATCATAATATTTACTATTCATGTATAAGACAAAGAGTTAATCCTAAAAAATCCACATACGTTTGTCAAAATCACCAAAAAACCACGCCAATTCCATTTTTTTACCAAAAAACAACTTTATCGTTAAGAACTATCAAATTTACTATTCCTTCTAGTTAGTTCTCAATTATACATGCAGACAACCAAGGATATTTATGTCCTTTTACTATTCATATCTATTTAAATTTAATAAATATAAAAATAAATAAATAAACAAAATAAAAGAACTAGACAACAAAACACAAACTCCACTTCGGTCATCTACGGTCTCCAAAATCCATCACCACCGGTCATTGTTTTTCCTCTCGTAGCTCCACTCCTCACTCTTCAACCTCCAACATCAATTCGCTCCTCCTCTTTCTACACAAATCTCCTCATCTACTGCCGTCGGCGAACAACTATTCTCTCCGCTCCTCTTCTCCAACTACATCTTTCGTATCGATCCTGCTTTGCCTCAACTTGATGCTCTCGAGTTGGATTTTGAATTTTTAAAAGTTCTTTGATGTAAATCTCTCTTTTGTAGATCTGGGGTTGTTTGCAAATCTGGAATGTTGTTTTCTTAATTGTAGATCTGGGTTTGTTTGCAAATCTCGATTTGGTGGATTTTATGATTAATTGTTGACTATTTTAGTGTTTTTGTATAAGATGAGAAGAACAGATTGAAATTTTTGTTTTTGTTTTGGATTATGGTAGTTGAGTTTGATTTTGATTTTGTGATAGATTGTTTATTTTTATTTTATTTTATTTTGAGAAGAACAAGGTACTATGAATTTGGATGGTTTTTGGTTTTGGTTTTTGATTATGCTGTTTGAGTTTTGCTTTAATGTTGTATATTGATAATGAAAATGGTTTTTGATTTGATCAAATCCATGTGGTGATGATGATGATTGTAGTGTTCTAATTTTTTTTTTAATTATTTAAAATTATTTGAATGAGGAGGAAGCATTTAAAATTATTTGGATGAGGAAGAAGCAGATGCTTTTGGGTTTTTGATGTTGATTTCCACTTTCCATCAGTGGAAGATGAAGAAGAGTTGTTGGTGTTAATGTGTAGACTACGTGGCTTGTTATGATTCTTTCACCTTTTTTATTAAAAAAAATGAATTATGAATAGTGAAAGCACACAACTACCCTTATCTGTATGCGTGCCCAAATGCCCAAATAATTACTAATGTGATTGAACAATAAATTTGACAGCTCATAATGGTAAAGTGGGTTCTTAGTGAAAAATGGAACAGGCGTGGTTTTTTGTTAATTTTGGCAAATGTATGTGAGTTTTTTGGGGATTAACCCTCAGTAAAATAAAGGGTTTTTAGAATTACTTTTACAAAACCTTAAAACCAATCAATGTGTTCTCTCAATTTTTTCTCTCAAACTAAAGCCCTGTCACGGATTTCTAAGTCATATTTTTCAAAGCTTCGAAACTTGATTTCATTGTTCTCTTGATTTCTAGAAATGATTTTTATACTCTTTTGATTTAAATTACTTTTGATTTGAGATTGTAAGAATAAATTACGGTTTTGCGAAATAAGGGTTTTAATTTCAATTGATTTGGATTTTGAAACCCTTGATTTTCAGTATGTGTATTTGTGTTTAATTGGGTTTTAATTGAGATTTAATCGCTGCTCAAATTGAAAACCCTAACTCTTTGATTTGGGGTTTTATTCGATTTATTCTTGATTCGATTTAAATCAAATTGGGGATCGTCAGCCAGAGTGATTTCAAAGGATTTGGATTTGGCGATAAAGGTTTGTAGCGATGCTTATGCCCCACGATTGTTTGTTTTTGTCCGATTCGCTACATGTGAAATTATAAACATTATTATAAGCTAAAATCTGAGATTAGATTTAGTTTACTTTGCCTTTCAGTATGAAACAGTTAGGATATATCTGTTGGATTGTATCTAAATGTTGTCCGATTAACTCTGTGAGATTCTGTGGTTATTTGTTAACTCTTCTACTTTAATGTGGATTCGTGAATTGGTGTCCATATCTGTCTGCTAAATTTGAAATATAATTCTTTAATCTGTAATAAGTTCTGTCCTAGGTTATTACGATAAGACCAACTTGTTGTAGGGAAAACTAGATGTATACATCGATGCGCGAAAGCATATTTGGCCTTGATTGCCAACCTATTTTCTGGATGCGACGACATAATTTTGGAGTTTTTCTCATCTCTGGATGCGACGGAATCATTTCTGGGATTTTTGATTCATCTCTGAGGGTTTTACCTTATCTCTGTATGTTTTCTATTTCTGATTTCTGTATTTAAGCTAAGGACAGACCTGGTAAGTTAATCACTTGATCATAATATGAAAATCAGAATTCTGTTAAAGTCTAGTTTGATGTTTAATTTGTTTCTTATGTTGTCGTGAAGTGATTTGATTTTTGTTCGTTGCTTGATTACTTGGAATCTGATCTTAGAGGTAGCCTAGTATTGACTGTTAATTGATCGTAGACGATAAGTATAGACCCAAGTAGATGCTTATAGCTTCTAATAGTGAAAAAAATAATTTGAAATATGTTAATAATGTGTATAGTAGCTCTGACCAAACTAGTAATCGAACTGGTAACCAAACTATCACATGAACTCGAACTTAGGAAACATGTTGGTCCATGTCCGAGCTCCTTACCGAACTAGTTACCGTAATAATAATTCAGTCAGCCTTGTGATCAATATATAATTACTCCCTGGCCGAACTTCTTACTAAAAGAGTTATCGAACTACAGTTCGGTATAACCTTAGGAGATTGTTCAATCTCTCTGACCGAACTCTTTACCGAGTTGAGTGCCGAATTACAATTCGGTGTGTCTCTGAGATTACGAATACTGTCTGACCAAATTGTATACCGAATTTGATACCGAACTAACATTTAAATCACTGAAGAACTCGAATAATACTTTCTAACCGAACTAGTGACTGAACTGCTTACCGAATTACAATTGTATCACTATTAACACTACATGATTGAATTGATTACCGAACTGCATATCAAATTCACAATTTGGTGTCAGTCCTCCATTGCGAAATAATTTGACAACTTTTAAGTTGCTTTCAGAGGGTAATTACAATAATATATAATCACTTATCCTAGATCACGTTAAGGGGAATAATATAAGAATAATTTGGGTTATTAAACAACTTTTTTTATCATGTTTGTTACCCCATATTTGTAAACTAATCTACATATGTATGTGATATTTTATTCTGTTAAATCAGACGGATCCTGTGTGTGCTTGTTGGACATTGGCTTACTAACCAGACATCGATAGTCTGACCCTTTGTGGCTTTTATTTTTATTTTGTATATTTTGAACTCGTTTAGAATAGAAATTGCTGAGTTAGATAGTCAGGTGGAGTAGCAGGATATCACTCGCATGTCGGCATCAATCATCATCTGGCATTTATTTTCAAGACTTTGTTTTCTTATTGTATTTCGATTTTGAACTTATTTTAAAACTTTGTAACCGCTGTAATACTTTGGATTTGGTTTATAGTTTCTTGATTTTGGATCTTTATAGACTCTGTATTTAAAAATCCGGATTTACTACACTTTCAATAATGATTACTCTTTTTTACTTTAGTTTCGTATTTTATTTACCTACTTTGTTTATATATTATTCTGTATTTGTCTATCTGTTCGTTCTGCATGTGACATCCGTTCTCCACATCTCTTCCGTCGAGGTGGAGGTTCGGATGTTATAATCTTATTTAGTGGTGGCGAATCATGTTACCGTGTCATGTTAACCTAAACTAGTTACTAACCCATTTATTATTGTTTCAACCCATTTGACCAATATAAAAAATATATTAATTATAATAAATTAAATAATATAATTATAAATATAATACCAAATATAAGTAAGATTAAGTAAGATCATTGTAAGATCAACCTAAAATAAGATTAATATTATATAAAAATATACAAAATAAAGATTTTATTACCATAGATTTAACAGAAAAATGTATTATAAACTAGTAGTTTAACGAGTTTATCGTGCTGATGTGAATCATTTTGTGTCAATCCATCGTGTCTTAACCCAAATTGTCACTCATAATCTCATTAGTAATATAATAGTCATTAGTAATATTACGTTTAAATCAATAAAGATTAAGAATAATCACCATTTGGACCCTTTAAGTTGGCACGATTTTTCACTTGAACCCTTCAAGTTTGCAAAGTTTAATTTGAACTTTCTAGCTATCCAAAAATGAGTGATTTGGACCCTCTACGCTAACATGGATTAGAGTGTGAATCAAAAACAAAAAAGAGCGAGTCAACCAATTTTTTCTCTCATTCTTATCAAAACGGAGACACTGTTGAACTTGACATGACTTTTCATTTGAACCCTTCAAATTGGCAAAACCCATTCATTTGGGCGCTTGAAAAAAGTAAATAAATGCATGAGAAAGAGCTTATGTATTAGATGCTATGACATGTAAAATAATATTTGATGTGGTTGCCATGTCAAACTAAAAGATTAGTCAACCCAGCCCCTTCTTTGTTTCATTCAACACCATCAAACTAACCCGATCTCTCTAACGATTAAATCCACTTCTATTCAACAATAAAATAATAGAAATCCAGTAATAATTTTTGGCAAAATATCAAATTTCTGCTAGCAACATGATCTTGAGATAAGATTGGATTCTCAAGGGTGCAAAATACTAAACGAGAATAAATTATTAACATTTGTAGGATTAAGTATAACCACATAATTAAAAAGGAAAAAAACTACTTAGTTATAACTGAGAATAACCTAACAAATAAAGTGTAATAAAAAAATAAAAATTTTGTAAAATATTTAAAGAAAATAAGGTTAATATTCATTTATACCCTTTAAGTTGGCTTGATTTTTCATTTGAACCCTTAAAGTCTATGAAGTTTCATTTGAACCCTCGAGCTTTCCAAAAATGAGACATTTGGACCCGCCATGCTAGCGTGTAGGGGTGAGCAAAATTATTCGGATAATTAGGTAATACGGGTAATTCGGGTATGTCGGGTAATTCGGTTTGGTCAAAAGATATTAATTGAATAATTCGGGTAAGAGTTATTAAAATTTTAGGTAATTTAGATAAATTAGAGTAAGATGAATTTTGACCGAATTAACCTAATTACCCAAAATATAAAACACTATTATTTTTTATTTCCAATTCTTCCTTTTATTTTCACATCTCATAAAAAATCCTTAAACCTAATATCTTCTCTTCTTTTCTCTTCTTTATTTTCTCTCAACCTCAAACCATTGTTTCTCACTACCTGACCATTACAATTATATAAATTTGGCCAAAAATTTTATAAATCGGGTAATTCGGTTAATTCGAAAACCATTATATAAATCGGTTAATCGGATAAAAATAAATTTTGGGTAATTCGGGTATAGAACAAAATTTTCAAATTTTATGATTCGGTTAAGGTTCTGCCCAAATTTACCCGAATTGCCCAAATGCTCACCCCTACTAGTGTGGACCAGAGCGTGAAGAACACATATCGGCCCGTATTTAATTAGTCTCCTTAAAGGGTTCAAGTGACTCGTTTTTAATAAATTGTATGAACTTAAAGGGTTTGAATAGTATTTATTATTAAAGATTATGGCAGGAAATTTTATTAGGAGAGATACAATAACCAACCTTTAAAGTTCTTCAAGAGCTCAGTGCTTAAAATCATAGTATTTATTATGTATTAAATGGGAATGTGTTGACTTCCACCCATATATGTATTAGTATGTTTGTGACACATTAGAGAGCATGTGTCAATTGAGTATAGTTTGTGTACATGATGAATGACAAGTGTACAAGGATTCCTCTATAAATAGAGGATGAAGTTGATGAAATAAGATTTGCTAATTCACTTGTATCTCTTCTCCTCTCTCTATATCTCTTCCCATCTCTCCCTCCATCTCTTGTGTAAGTTGTTATTATGTGAATATTGATTTTATTTTATAACACGTTATCAGCACAAGTATGCTCTCTGGTTGCCGCCCAGACGGATCCTCCAGATCAGAAAGTGATTGGTAATGATGTTTTGATTATACTGAGATGCTGCTGGATTATATTGAAAAATTGAGATATTGGTCTGGAACCATAAAAAGAGAACAAAAATGGAGAATTGATAAAAAAGAGGGAAATGAAAATTGATAGAAAAGAAAAAGAAAGGAAATTGTTTGGTGTTTGAAAAGTGGAATTGTTCATCTTGAGATATGAAATATATATATATATATATATATTGAGATGAAAATGAAATTGATTCCATCAAGTGAGTTGGCCTTATATTATTGAACTAATTTGGAAATTGGTTGAGAAATGGAATTCATATATTGAGTATATGGAAATAATGAATGATGATAAAGTCTCCAATGAAAGAAATTATTTTTTGAGATGAAAATTGCTGAGGTTGAAATTATTATTTGTTATAGAGGGAGAAACAAAAATGACAAAAGAAGAGGACATCTATTGTATTTAAATTTTGTCATATGAAATCTATTGACCAAGAAGATGGTTAAATTTATTTATCCAGGAAAAGATAAATAATTGAATATGAAGAAGGTTGATTATGTGGAAAGTTTAAAATATATATGGAAAATTATTGAAATGTTGATGTGGAATTTTGAAAAAGGAAAGAGAAATTATTCAATTTGGGTGATTGAATTGAATTGATTTGGACCATATAGAAATTATATTTGTATTTGGGAGTTGAAATATTTACCCAGAAGATATCATTATTCCAGAAAATCTTGTGTGAAGTTTGGCGCTGCCAACCTAAGATAGAAAATTGGTCCAGATATATATGTATATATTTTTGCTGCATCATTAATCTTTATTTGGAGCATACGCAATGCATTTTAATTTAATTGTCAATTTATTTAGTTGTGTTTATTATTTTAGTTATTGGTATGGACACCTGAGAAGTGTCGAAAATTGGAATATTGAAAAGCCTCTAAATCTATCTAGGAAAAATTATATTGATATAAAAGGATGAGTATCGAAATGGAAATAATGAGATTACTCTCGAACCCAGATCATAATCCTGATTATTTGAAAGTGAAAAAGGATCCAATTAAGAAATGAGCCTAGAAAAATCTCAGCAATGAATATTTGAAATAAATATAGTATATTGAGATGGAATCTCTGAGATTAGATTATGAAAATTATAAGGAGATTATATGAGAAATCCATGATGGGATATAATTGCATGGATATATTTTTCGACTTAGTATATTGATGAATTTATTGATTAAAGTCAGAAAAATTTGAAAATTTTGATATGTGGCTTTGTTTATTTGGATAGGATATGGAAATTCCAGGAAATATGTCAGAAATATGTTTGATTGATAGTGCTACAACCCATTCTATTCTCCGAGATAAAAAATATTTCCTGAACATATCAGAATATAAGGCTCGAATAAATACCATATCTGGTTCTGCTAATTTAATTGAGGGATATGGAAAAGCTATAATGCTATTAGAAAAGGGAACGAAAATATGTATCCATAATGCATTATATTCGAGTAATTTGAAACGAAATTTGTTGAGTTTTAAAGATATCAGGAAAAATGGATATCATATTGAGACAATGAATGAACAAAATATGGAGTATTTGTATATTACGTCTATTGTTTTTGGACAGAAAATTATTCTGGAAAAACTCCATACATTATCATCTGGTTTATATTTTACGAAAATATCTCCAATAGAAGCCTACGCTGTAATGAACAAGAAAATAACTGACCCTAAACTTTTTTCAATTATGGCATGATAGACTTGGTCATCCTGGGTCCACGATGATAAGTAGAATTGTTGAGAATTCTAATGGACATCCATTGAATGATTTGAAAATATTGATATCAAAAGATAGCTTTTGTACTGCTTGTACTCAGGGAAAATTGATAGTTAGACCATCCTCATTAAAGATAAATGTTGAGTGTCCATCGTTTTTTGATAGAATTCAAGGGGATATTTGTGGACCAATTCATCCACCAGGTGGGCTATTTAAATATTTTATGGTGTTGATTGATGCATCTGCAAGATGGTCACATGTATGTATATTATCAACACGGAATGTGGCATTTTCTAAGTTGCTTGCCAGATAATAAGATTGAGAGTACAATTCCCAGATTATCAGATTAAAAATATTCGTTTGGATAATGCTGGGGAATTTGCATCAAGGGCGTTTGATGATTATTGCATGTCAATTGGTATAAATGTTGAACATTTAGTACCCCATGTTCATACCCAAAATAGATTAGCGGAATCTTTTATTAAAAGGCTTCAAATGATTGCCCGAACGTTGTTGTTACAAACTCAATTACCGATTTCCGCTTGGAGTCATGCAATATTACATGCAGCCACACTGATACGCCTGAGACCCACTGCATATCATGAATATTCTCCGTTACAGTTGGTAACTGGAAATAAACCAGATATATCTCATTTGAAAACTTTTGGTTGTGCTGTATATGTTCCCATAGCACCCCCTCAGAGAACCAAAATGGGACCACAACTTCGTTTGGGAATTTATGTTGGATATAATTCACCGTCTATAATTAGATATTTGGAACCCATGACGGGTGATATGTTTACTGCAAGATTCGCAGATTGCCATTTTAATGAAGAATTATTTCCACGACTTGGAAAGCATGAACCTTCTAATGCTGGTAAAAATGAACTCGTTTGGAAAAGTGAAAGGATGCATTATCTGGATCCACGTATTGGTCAAAGTGAAAATGAAGTACGTAGGATAATCCATTTACAAACCGTTGCGAACCGTTTACCAGATAGTTTTGTTGATGATGCTAAAGTTACGAAATTTCATATACCACCATGTAATGCACCAGCTCGGCTGGATGTGCCTACTGAGAAATCAAAACATATGGTAACTGGTGAGGCATCTGAAATCCAGAGAAAACGTGGTAGACCTATTGGGTCCAAAGATATTGTACCACGAAAACGAAAAAGTTAGAATCGAGAATTCTATTGATATAATACCTCCGAAAGATACTAATCAAATTATGGAAGTTGAAAATCCAATTGAGGAAAAGACCTCTGAGGAGGTAAATGTATCCAAGAATGAAGAAATATCCATTAATTATACAAAAGAAATTTGGAACCGTGAAAACTTTGTTGTTGATAATATGTTTTCATATGCAATAGCTATTGATGTGATGAATGATGATTATAAACCTCAATCCATAAATGATTGTAGGGAATGAAATGACTGGCCAAAAATGGAAAGAAGCAATCCAGGCATAATTAAGTTCATTGAATTAACGGAACGTTTTTAGACCCATTATTGAAACACCAAAAGGTGTTAATCCCGTTGGTTATAAATGGGTATTCGTTAGAAAGCGAAATGAGAAAAATGAAACTGTGAGATATAAAGCACGATTGGTTGCTCAGGGTTTCTCACAAAGGCCTGGGGTTGATTTTGATGAAACGTATTCACTTGTGATGGATACAATTACTTTTCGATTTTTTATCGGATTGGCCAAAGAAAGGAATTTGGAGATGAGGTTAATGGATATGGTAACTGCATATCTATACGGTTCCCTGGATACAGAAATCTTCATGAAAGTTCTGGAAAGATTAAAAATTCCTGAAATTAATAAACCTCGAGGGTTGTACTCAGTGAAATTATAAAGGTCACTATATGGATTAAAATAGTCTGGACGAATGTGGTATAATCGTCTGAGTGAATACTTAATTAAGGAATAGTACATTAATGATACTATTTGTCCATGTGTGTTCATTAAGAAATCTGGATTTGGATTTGCAATAGTAGCAGTCTATGTTGATGATATGAGCTTGATTGGAACCCAAAATGAAATCCAAGAGACTGCTGAGTATTTGTAAAGAGAATTTGAAATGAAAAACTTGGGGAAAACAAAATATTGTCTGGGATTAGAAATTGAACATAGAAATAATGGAATTCTGATCCATCAAAAAGTTTATACATAAAAGATCTTAAAAAGATTTAATTTGGAAAAGTGTCATCCATTAAGCACCCCGATGGTCGTTCGTTCTCTTGATCCCATGAAGGATCCATTTAGACCCAAAGATGATGATGAAAATATTTTGGATTCTAGAACACCATACTTGTGCGCAATTGGTGCCCTCCTATATCTAGCCCAATGTACGAGACCAGACATTGCTTTTGCTGTAAATTTATTGGCTAGATACAGTTCTGCCCCGACTCATCGTCACTGGAATGGAATTAAACATATTCTCAGATATCTTCGGGGAACTGTTGATTTGGGACTGTTTTATTCGAATTCGGATAATCCTTCTGGGTTGGTTGGTTATGCTGATGCTGGATATCTTTCAGATCCACATAAAGCTCGTTCTCAATCTGGATATATTTTTACATATAGTGGCACAACTATCCCTTGGAGATCCATAAAGTAAACTTTGGTTGCTACTTCTTCAACTCATGCTGAAATTTTTGCATTGCATGAAGCCAGTCGAGAATGTGTCTAGTTGAGATTGGTTATACATCATATCCAGAGTTCATGTGGTATCCCACAAACATCAAACGAGCCAACAATTCTTTACGAAGATAATGCTGCTTGTATCGCCCAAGTGAGAGGTGGTTATATCAAAGGGGATAGAACGAAGCACATATCTCCCAAATTTTTCTACACCCACGAGCTCTAAGAATCTAGACAAATCGATGTGAAGCAGATTCGATCTTCAAACAATTTGGCTGATTTACTGACAAAGTCTTTACCAACATCCACTTTCGAAAAGTTGCTTCACGGAATCGGAATGCGAAGACTCTCCAATTTAGGTGATTAATTTATGGGTGTCTTCATCAGGGGGAGTTTTATGTCTGGATTTAACTGTACTCTTTTTCCCTATCCAGTTTTTGCCCCACTGGGTTTTTCTGGTAAGATTTTTAACGAGAGAGTCAATTGGTGGAATTCAATGGGGAGTATTATGTATTAAATGAGAATGTGTTGGCTTCCACCCATATATGTATTAGTATGTTTGTGACACATTAGAGAGCATGTGTCAATTGAGTATAGTTTGTGTACATGATGAATGACAAGTGTACAAGAATTCCTGTGTCCATTGAGTTTAGTTTGTGTACATGATGAATGACAAGTGTACTAGAATTCCTATGTCCATTGAGTTTAGTTTGTGTACATGATGAATGACAAGTGTACAAGGATTCCTCTCTAAATGGAGGATGAAGTTGATGAAATAAGATTTGCTAATTCACCTGTATCTCTTCTCCTCTCTCTATATCTCTTCCCATCTCTCCCTCCATCTCTTGTGTAAGTTGTTATTATGTGAATATTGATTTTGTTTTATAACTGTATAGATAATTTTTTAGTTATAAAACCTTTTAAATAGTGATGCTTAGTCATTTTTTATTTTATCATGAAATTTTTCAATTTTTAATTATTTTAGAATTCTAAATTTTATTATATTTATTTAAAATTAAAATTATATTTGTGTCATATTTTATTAAAATTAAATGTATTATTTTTAAATAAGTTATTATATGAATTAATAGATGATATTTTATTTTAATTATTATTTATAGTCGCTGTTTGTATAGACAAATTGCTATTTTATTAAAGAGGTTAAATTTTTTTTAAAAATATATAATTTTGAATAATTATACTGATTAGTATAATAAAAAATATTTATTTATTTTTTAATTAAATCTTAATAAATAAAAAATTTGTTTCATCAAGATATTATAATAAATACATAAATAAACTTATTTCACGTTTCATAATTTATTAACACCAATTAGCTATGGGTTACATTTCAAAATTATGTCTCAATCATTTGTTATTTAATCAAATATTAAATAGGTATTATTGGTAACAAATAAAGAGCGACTATAATAAATATATAAAGGTAGGCTTAGAATACTCCATCAAAAGAATGAGGACGAGACCGCAAGGGACACAACATTACGCATTATCTTAATCTAATTTTTTTTTAAAGTAAAATATTTCAATTATTTTATTTTATTTTGATGTCAACATATTTATTTTACATCAAAAGACTACATACATAAAGACAATAACACCCTTACAAGCTTTGTTTTTAGTTGTGAAACAAGGAAGGAAATTGAATTATTTGGTTAGATTTGTATTACAAGAAAGGTCATTAGTCATAATCATTTGAATTTTATATTCATGCAAGATAATTAAAAATGATTATTGGATACTTATCAAGATGAAAGAATATCAAACAATATGATTGGTTCCAAAATTGTACGATTGTTATGTGCGTGGTCCTTTTGTGATTTCGTCTTTAAAATAATTCTTTTTATTGAAAATTACATGGTCCATTGGTGATAGAAGGAAGGAGTGAATTCCTCATATTGAAGTTAATTTTTTTTTTTATTTTTATAAATTTCATTAAATAAAAGTAAAAAATTCACTTTTATTTATAAAGTGTGTTACCGAATTTGCCATTTATTTAAAATTTATTAATATAATTACCATAAATATAGGTTGTATATTACATTAAAATATGAAATAGTTTTATTCAAAATAAATTTAAAAAATTACAGCTAACCGAAATTAAGGATATAAATAAATATAAATATTTATGAACAACTCCTGAACAAACTCAATCTAAACTCACTCGATACCTAAATGAACGACCACTAATTTCAGAGCTCGTTTAGTAAGCGAGTCGAGTCTGTACATATCAATATTCGACTAGTTTATATTCATGAACAGACTCATTTATTGGTCGTTTATATATAATTATAATTCGTTTATATTCGCAAACAAATTTATTTATTACTCTTTTAATATATTATATTACCATTAAAAATTAATAAACAACCTATTAAAATAATAATAATAATAATAATAATAATAAAAAAGACCTAAATTAAAATAGAGTTTTGGATAAATAAAATATTCCAAAATTAAAAAATTAATTTGAAACAATTTTTGTATTCTAGGGTTTGGATTTCTTTTTCCAATAACTATTACTCTACTCAAATAACCACCGCCCTTGACTACTCTTTATTCATTAGGTTGATTATATGGTTCCAGTTTTTCCAACCTCAGTCTGAAACTTGCATTTAGGTTATCTAACTGCTTCTATATTGCTTAGTGAGTCAACTCACTTCTCCATCTCATTTATTTTTTCAGCTGCACTTATTCTGATGTTGATTTCACTTAAATTATATATTTGTTGATTCTGATAATTTAAAAGGCCAAAACTTAATGTAACTTACAATTTGAAATGCCACTTCATTATGTAAACTATTGGAATTTTTATTTCTCTTTTAAAACAATTGGAGGTTTTCTTTATATATATATATATATATATATATATATATATATATATATATATATATATATATAGGGTTATTTCCAAAAACACCTCATTTTTTTAAACGTTTCACTTTGAGCATCCGGTTTTGAAAGTTTTGGAAAATCACCCCAAAATCAAAACCACTAGTGGTTTTTGGTAATTTTGTGAGTGGTTTTGGTGTTGTATGAGTAATTTTGATCTTAGAAAATTTTCCGAATCTCTAAATTAAACATATAGAATTTCAAAACCACTCATACAACACCAAAACCACTCACAAAATTATCAAAAACCACTAGTGGTTTTGATTTTGGGGGTGGTTTTCCAAAACTTTCAAAACCGGGTGCTCAAAGTTAAACGTTTGAAAAAATAGGGTGTTTTTGGAAATAACCCTATATATTATTATTATTATTATTATTATTATTATTATTATTATTATTATTATGGAATAGTTATGGCTAATAGCTTTATGTTGTGCACTATGTCACGCTGAGTAATAGTGGTTGATGACTTTATATTATGCATCGTATTGATTCATGTCAAATGATTATTATTATTAATAGTCTTTTAATTGTATTTTGTAGTAAGGTATAAACAATGGCTCTGTTATGCTTTGAACTATTCGTATTACGTAATTACTATATTAGTATGTTGTTATTATTGTTCTTAAGGGGAAAATTAACTTGTGGTAAGATTTTTTTTTTTATATATATTCAGGTTTGATTTAAGCTCAAACAATTTTTGTTGTAATTTTACTAAATAGAATTTTTGTTGTAATTTTACTAAATAGACTCTGATAAGCTACTGAATAAGCAGATAAACGAGCTTAAACGAGCTGCTAAACAATATCTTAATGAGCTGAGCTCGTTTGATTAAACAAGTTACTAAATGATATCTTAAATGGGTTAAGCTTGTTTAACTTAAAATAGATAACAATATTATTGAGCCAAGCTGAAACAAAAATTTATTAAGCTTGTCGAGATCAATCCAAGCTGGAGCTCCATGTTTGAAAAATGACTAGAGCCTAAATATTTCATATATTCAGCTCAACTTGACTCTTTGCACCCCTAACCAGTATCAGGCAACTTCTTTAGTGTCAAACTAAATTTGGATTCCTCACTTTTCAAGTTAAACTCGATTTCATTCTTTTCTTGTACATTCTTTATAGAGTTTTCAAAATCTTCAATGTGATGTACGATCATAATTTGTGATTGCCAATTATATCACTATGATATTTCATTATAATTTCACAATTTAAGTCAATATGGATTTGCATTTGTGATCATACATCATAATGATTTATCAACATGTATAAACATTGTGATGTATGTATTTGGTGTATAAGGATGGTCTTACACTTATCCTTATATTGTTTGGGTTATTGTGTCAAGCGTGGACCATGGAGTTTCTAATGATTTTGGAGTCAAATTGATTCTAAAAAAAATCATAAGTGATAAAACTCTCTTTGTAATTTTGGTGTGTGAATTTTTTTTTATTTTATTTTTTTACTTATTTAGTTACTTACAACATTCCCAAATTCTTTTGGAAAGATTTGAGTTGACTGCATGTAAAGTCTAAGATAGCTGAAGATCACTAATTAGTTCAATTCCATATTAGCAAGGAATTGCAGTCTGATTGTAGTATGTTTTTAAAGTTTTCTACTAAGTTTTCTTAGCAAAAACAAAATTTGGACTGACTGTCGTCAAATCTAAATCTAAGTATGTAGTATAGTGAATATGTCAAACTTGTTGCTATAAAACAGTCTATAGTCATTTGTAGTCAGGATTTTTACAGTCCTTTCAACTTTTCAACCTATACTCTCCATTGTTTGAACTTTAAATTGAGTGTCCTTTGCTATTAATGAATTCGTATTAAAGTCCTCTTTCAAACTATATTTTTAAAATCTTGAACTTAGATCACTTGCACATGTGATTCAATTCTATTATAAGTGGACATGCATTCTAAATTTGGTTTTGAAAATATTTTTTACAAATTGTAAGGATTGACACATGTTTAAATTCATTTATTTTCAAAAATTTTCTAGTCTAATGACTCTTTCTAAGCTATTTTAACTTTACATTCAAATAAATATTTCTTTGAATTATGAAATGATAATTTTTTTTTTTAAAAAGTTAGAAAGGCTTGTTGCTTTTTTATTCATCAATTTTGATTTTGGTTCATCAATTTTGACTTTTTGATGATTTTTAGTCAACTTTCTCGAATGTTTCCAAAGGTTTATTTGTTGCTTTCATGGATTTTTGCTTGACTTGACCATGGTAGACCAAATATAACTTGTGAGACAAAATAAAAAGTTTCTACAGGTTTCTAAGGTTCGTTTGACTTCAAAGGTTTTTCTCCGGACTTGACCAATGTTAATTGAATGTAACTTATGGACTAAGTGACCGCCTTAGTATTTTAGATGGATAGATAAGCTTGTGGGCTTTACTATAAGAATTCATAAGAACCATTCAGTACGAAAGTCTATTCCTTCATGCGCTTGCTTCTTAATGACCATATATTAGAATTTATTTGTTTTAATGTGAGCATGTATTTGTTTTCATTATGGAATTTATTTGATATGATCTAAAAATGAATAAGTGACGTGAATAATTTAATATTGATTCATATGTATATATAAACCGAATATGTGTTATGGGTGTAATGTGATTTCATGTTTGTTCACCACTTTGAAAATGAGATCGGAATCTACAATTAGTTTAAATAGTAATGAAAAATCCAAGGGATAGTGCATATGTGTAGATTTGACATGGTTATGTGATATGATAGATATGTGTGTATGCCACGTATGTATAAAAAAATGTATTGTTATAAATATTGATCTCTAGATTAATTTGAAACTAAAGCATGACTAAGTGAATCATAAATCAACGATATAATTTAATATGAGATTGTTATGCAAGATGATCACAATGGAGTATATAATTCATTTTCAATTGAGTTTTATTAAGTTGAATTTGAGTTAATTGATTATTTATTTCATTTTGGTGAGATATGCTTGAGTATTTAATTAATTTTCAATTGATTTCAATTTGTATGTGTTCGTTTTAGGATATAGGATGCAAACTGAGCATTATTGCTTAGCTTGTCTCTTTTTCTCTTTTTCAGTTTTCTATGAAATATTTGTCTACTTGGTAGATTGAGCTATGAAATTGGAAAAGTTCATCCACTTTATGCATTCAAGTGTGTGTTGCATATATATATATTTTTTTGGGACGTGGGGTGCAAACTAGGCACTGCTGCCTAACCTTTATCTTTTTCTCTTTTCCTCCATTTTCTATGAAATATTTGTTTAGATTGTAGATCGAGTTAGGAATTAGGAGAAGCTCCTCCACATCATGCAATCATGTTTTGATTTAAATAAACAAAATTTTGTAATCATGTATGATGAAGATTGTTTATTTATTGTATGGTTTGTAAAAGGCATCTTTAAATCTTGTTTATTTTTTATGAGGGAATGGTATTTGGTGCAAATGCGAGTTAGATGAGAAAGATTTTGTGTATAATGGTGAAATCCTCCATTTAGTATGTAATTATGATATGTGTATGTAATGAATAAAATGTGGCATTTAATTCAGTATCTTGGGTCCCACTAATATAGAGGTCCGACGCTACACTAATGTGATAATTTATGTTTTGGATTAGGTTCTAATGACTTTCGAATACCCTTGCCACAATATTGATTTATTTGCCAAAGAAATGGTAGCCTTCAAATAATGTTGTGTTATCATTAACTAGTGGCTATTATTTTTAGTTATAGTAGAAAACTAAGGAGAACGAGCTCTTAAAGAGAGGTAGTCTTAATCAGTGGAGTAATATATAAGAGATTTTCATCCTTTTGTGTCCTACATGCTCGATTGTTTTTTATTTGATAGATAAGGGTTTTAAGTTAAGTAGGAGTAAACCGGAGTATATGAACTGTCAGTTCACTTCGAGGAAAAAGTAAGACCAAGAGGTGAAGTTAGATGGGATTTTGGTTTCTAGTACTAAACAATTTAAGTATCTTGATTCTGTGTTCTAAAAGAACGGATGATTGAATAATGATGTGGCAACATAATCCAAGTTGGGTGGATGAAATGGAAGGAGCATCAGGAGTTCTCTATGATAACAAAATACCACTTAAGGTAAAAGTAAGTTTTAAAGGTTAGTTTTTTTGGCTAGAAATGCTCTATGGGAGTGAATGTTGGGCTCCTATGGGACAACATCTCTATAAAATGAATATGCCGGAGATGAGAATATTAAGATGGATGTGTAGACATACAAGGTTGGACAAAATCATGAATGAACATATTAGATAAAAAAAAGTCCACGTGGCAGAAGTTGGTGAAAAAGTAAGGGAAGTTAAACTCTTGGGGTTTAGGCATGTTTTAAGGAGATATTCTCAAGCTGTAACGCGTAAATATGAAAATTTGTTGGTCCAAATGGGTCAAGAGTGGTCAAAGAAGACCTAAATCTACTTGGAAGGAGGTAGTTACTAGATGTCAATTTGGTGCATAAAAAAACTTGAGTGGAAATGTAAAACCCATGTTGATGAAAGTTTTTAAGATTTGTAAAGACTACTTACTTTTTTTATCGAGGTTATTGCTAGATGATTCATACAAAGTCGAGCTCAACTAGTTTGAGGTTAAGGCTTTGTTATTGTTGTTGTTGGTGTCATTGCATGCTTAGATATGTGAATAATAATGAGATGTGATTAATATGGGAAAATTGATGATGCTTTGCCACTTATGCATTGATAATTAAGGAATCATTAATGAGCTAAAAATGCATTAAATGCTCTATCAAAATATTGTGAAATATTAGAAATGTAGGTACATTGAAATAAATGTAATTTAGTATGAGACTCACTTATACGAATGTGAAATAGAACTTAGAATTGTTCGTAAAGTATAAGAATGATATTTAAGAAAGTGAAATGATAAGTTGTATGAATGCTAATGGGTTAATACATTTACCTTATATTAACACATATATAGTTTTAAATATAAAGTCATGTCTTATAGATATTACAAATACTTTGATATGGTTTTAATCATGAAAATTAACTTAATCACCTTGTTATAGTCTGTTCTAATTAGGATTTTGATTTCTATAGAGCAATCAATTCATTTATGGACTTCGATTTATAGATAGAAAATTCGACCCATTTTGGAAATTCTAAAACTTAGGTTCAACCATGGACTTCATTCCATTTAGGGACTTTAGTTTGTTTATGAATTGTAATCCATTCTGATCTTATTTTCACTATAATGGTTAGCACGAGGGAATTCAAAGAAATGAAACTATATAAATTGTCAATTATGATGAGAATGATATTTATTGATAAAATGATGTAAGAAAGAAAGACTACGATTAGGTTGTTTAATATTATTTTGATGTGTACAAATAAGTTAAGCGTACACACTACATAAATGTGATGCATGATAAGGTTATCTCCAAGGTCACCACATTCGATTTATAGTCATATTCATACATTCGATTCATTTCATAATATTTCATAAAACATAATCATTCATTCATATAACTGGCATAAGGATATTCATATTACTTGAGTAATTTAGGCATCCTCGTCATTACAAGTCTAAATTTCAAAATAAGCCATATAGGCAAATGTTACCCTAGCTACACATTTATTGCTTCGCAAAAGTTTAGAAAGATTAGTATAACAAGTACTTTTACAGAATCTGCTAAGGCATAATAAAGTAAAATTGAGAAAAATAATGAGATGCATGATAATGTTATCTTGAATGTTACTACATCCTTCCATTGATTGCTTGATCATCCATGTACAAAGAAGGAACAACAATAAAAATAAAAAGAAAATGGGGTTAGCCTATCGATATCTAGTTCTAAATCTCTTACCTTAACAAAGACACGTAAACATGAATTTACCTTGAGAAAAGATGAATAATTCAAGTAAATGCAACTAATGGACTCTCTAAGGTCCTCTTAAAGTCATACAAGTCAATCATACATACATTTTTATCAATCAAGCATTACAAGAATGTGATCAATCTTATTAAATTTTCTTGTATTAAGGAAGTTACCAAGACATTACCATGTTATTTGCCGAGTTAGAGCTCGAAAACTCAAGAAGAAAAAATGGGGCGACACTTGCCGAAATACCTACCGAGGTATCTACTGAGCTATGAGTTTGACAACTCACAAAATTTAAATTTTCAGAAGCACTTTTCGAGGTGCTTACCGAGACATTTGCCGAAATGATAGCTCAATAATTCATCTAAAAAGCTAGGCAGAAGTACTTATCGAAGTACTTGTTGAGACGTATTATAAACTGTAAGGTCGGTAGCTTACTTTGAAAAATGTGGCTGAAGCACTTGCCGAGATATTTACCACTCTAGAAGCTCCATAACTTATTTAGAAAAAGTTCTCCAATACCTCTTGCCGAGGTACTTGTCGAGTAGTAGTTCAGTAACCCAATTAAATGCCTCCATTATCTCTTGTTGAGCTACTTGCTAGTTGTACTCAATAACTCAAAAATTTTAAAAAAAAAAAAAGACAATTCCAGAAGCTTTTTCCAAGCTACTTCTTGAGATAAAGCTTGATAACTTATTGAAAATTCTCCCTTGAAGCACTTACCGAGCTTTTGACAAGAAACTTGCCGAGTTTGGAGCTCGAAAACTGATAAAAATGCCTTATATTGAGCTGGCAACACCCAAAGATGACAAAAAAAAAATTAACAAGTAATGTCATATCAAAAATAATCAAATTTTTGCATCACAAGTTAGGTAACAAGACATACACATACACTACAAGAAAATGTTAAAATAGCTATGGAATTTAACTACGGATTATTTTCATAGCAATGTAGCAACAATATTGCTATATATTACCTATAAAATTTGTTTAAATTCTAATTAAAATGTTAATATAGCAAGTTCCTAGCAATATTGTAGCAATGCTAGCTACAAAATTTTGATACATAACAATTTTTTTAGCGCCACAATTGTAGAAAATATAGCTACGATATTCCATAACAATGTTGTAGCAACACTAGCTACAAAATGTAATACATAGTAATTTTTTGGCGCTACAATGGAAGAAAATATAACTATGAATATTCCGTAGCAATGTTGTAGTAAAGCTAGCTACTAATTTTTTTATGCGTAGCAATTATTTTTGGCGCCACATGCGGGAAATGTAGCTATGAAAAATATGTAGTAATGTTGTTGTGACGATAGTTACAGATGCAATCTATAGCAATTATTTTAATGTCACAACGGAACAGAATGTAGCTACGGTTAATACGTAGCAATGTTATTGCAACGCGAACTATGGATATTCTGTTGCAATATTGTAACAACTATTTCAATGAGGCAATTACATTGTTAGCTACAAAGTTTTTTTCTTTTTGCTATTTGTTCTTTGCTGCAGATTTGATAAAATAAAAGGAAATTAGTGCTTTTTAATTTAGTTATTATTATAATATTAAATTTGTATTTTTGGTAATGAATTTAGTTTTTTTTTTCAACATTCATCATATTAAACGTACCTTTTCATTTTATACTCATATATGTCATACTCAGTGATAAATACAAAAATTAAAAAATGGGGAACATTATTAATGTGGTGTAGAGTACAACTAGAAATGAGTCGAGCCGACTTGCGAATAGTTCGGACTCGAGTCAAATTCTAATAAGCTTCTAGCGAGTCGAGCTAGAGCCTGAGCTTAAATGAGCCAAGTCTAAGCCCGAGTTTAAACGAGTCGAGCCTCGAGCCTTAAAGTTACAAGCTCACGAACTTGACGAGCCTATATAAGCTTAGTATATAATATATTTTTATATTTTTTCCATAAAATTATATTAAATTAATATTTTAAATTAATATTTTATTTAATATATTTAAGCGAGCGGAACCTTAACCGAGCTTTCGAACTAAGCCTAATCTTGCATATAAACTCACGAGCTTAAGCTCAAGCCTGAGCTTTTGGTAAATGAGCCTCAAGCCTATCGAGCTCAAACTCGACTCGACTTGAATACACCTCTAATCTAGAGTTGACCTTTATTACAATTCAATATTTTTTAATATAAATAATTAATGTAACTTTTTTCAATAAATTATACTTAAATTTTTATCCGACTGATTAAACTGAAAACATGTTAATTTACAAATTTAGTATATAATTATTTATTTTAATATATTTGATAATATTTAAGATGGTTAATAGTATGAAGATAGTTTTAAAAGTTCATGTGTAATTCTATTTTATTTAAATTCAAAATTTTAAATAATAATATAAATGATATGAAACATAATTTTCAAAAAGTTTTACTAAGTTTGGTTATCAATGATCTATAATATATATATATATATAATCTATATTTTCTTTTAAATGATGGGGACGTTTTGTCCCTCATTTTATAAAGTAAATCCGCCACGGGTCATACTAATTAACTTATAATATTTTTCTTTAAAATATTTTTTATATCAAATCTATTCTCTTTTATATTTATTATTTATTTTTATAAAAAATCTATTATTTAACTACTAATAAATTAAAATATATTATTATACTAGTCAAGCCGATGGCTCAGTTTGTACTTAGCATGTTTAAATGATATCTAAGTGTTGTAGGGCTTTGAGGCCTTCACCGTTGGTACCCACAAGCTCACACGAGTGTGACTAGGCCGTAAGATTAGGATGGGACCTATGGTGGTAACAATGTATGAAAGACATTACATTTTATAACAAATGAAATTAGCTACAGATTTATGGTCGTAACTATTTCGTAACTGGTTTGCAGAAAATATTATTGCTATAGACTAGTCGTAGCTATTCCGTAGCTGGTTTGCTATAGACAAAAGTTTCTGTAGCTATTATGGTTTGCTATTGTGTTTTAGATACAACCTATTTTTTGTAGCAAATCTATAGTTAAGGCAGTGTTAGCTACGGAATAGCTATCAAATTAACCGTAGCAATTTTGACTTTTTCTTGTAGTGATATATTCAAATATCTGACTATCTTTCATTAGCAATCTCTTCTTAGTCCATTAACGCAATTTAAAATCAATATCATTAAAGTTTTGTTAGCCATTTTATCAATTTTATTAACAATTCCTGTAAACAAACAATAGATTCAAAAAAGAGATTCAAGATGGACCGAAATCCTAAGACGAGTAAGCCCACAGTGAACTAAATTTTTAAGATGGTCCTATAACTAGAAGGATGCATCAAAATAATATGTGAATTGTCATCCCAAGACGAGGCCATCACCCCATAAGTAAACAATACTCATCCGCAAGGCTAGTTCCAACCATGATATTCTCATGGATTGAAGTACTTCTAATCCCTTGGCACACCATATATTCTACACTCTAAACCAAGTTTAAATGCATTTAGTTATTTACCAATCCTTATTATTTAGCATCATTTTCCATCATATTTTTCAATCACTTCAAGACCATTCAAGGATAACAATATCATTTAGCCATTTAGTCCATTATAGGCCATCAATTGACCACTTCACCAAGTTATAATAACATTATCACATATCTATTTCATCAATTACTATCAAATCTCCAATGACACCAATTTACATAATCATTAAATGCTCCACTACAACATCCAAGTCAAACAATTCTTGACATACTTAGCATATATACCATCTTCATCCATTAGCAACACTTAACTCTATGAGACAAACATAGAGCCTTAATGATGATTCTAACGCATCAATTTTATCCTTTAACATACAAAATCATCAATCATCAATAAATATTTTAAAACAGAATTACAAACCTTTCAAGAAGCTTTTCCAAGCTAACTGTCCACATTTTCAAGGACCTCCTCTTATTTATTGCCTAAATAACCAATCAAGAGCAACAATCAAGACAAAACCATTTCAAAATACAACACAATGTTATTTCACATAGCATGGACATATTAATAATGGAGGAATTAGGGCTTATACATCTAGACCTAATCGGAAGCTATCAACATAAGATTTAACTTTAAAATCAACCCAAAAGCAAGTTAAATTTATTCTTGTCAAATCAAATACCATTTTCGAATTCATGTACTAGAGACAGAAAAAAAGAGGTTATCTTTGAAGATTTTGAGTTTAAAACACTTTTAGAATGCCAAAGACTAATAAATGATCTTGTTTTTGGTAGTTAGAATTAATAAGTGGAGTAATTTTGGTGTTCAAAGGTGGCTAATGGAGAAAGAATGTTAGGGTTTATGGGAGGTTTTGAAAACATAAAATGAAGATGAAGAGATTGGGAGTGAATAGAGCGAGCGTGTGAAATGTGGAGTGTTTGGATGGGGTTGTCATGAGATCTATTGAGTTTGGGCTTGGGTTTCATTGGGGAAAATTTGGGCACAATCCAATTCCAAGTCCAATTTTCAACAAAGCTCCATTCGACACCTTTGTGCTTCTCCGAAAATTTATGTTCATATTTTTTATTAAAAAGTGCAGCTCTTATAAGAATGTAATCGGGAAAATGTGAGAGGATAATGAGTTATTCGCTCTCGTGTTTGTCTTACATTTAGAACTAGAGTTGGTAAATAGGCCTACCTAATGCAGCTAGGCCCACTACAGGTTGTGGGTTAAACATGTTAGCCCACGCTGGTTTTTTTTACTATGCGAGCTGCTTTTGAAGTAACCCTAAATCGACTCGTACGAGTTGTGGTTAAACGAGACAGCCTTCGGGGCCCTTTTTTTTAAAAAAAATAAAATTAAAATTAATATGTATTATATAATAAATAATTTTATATTAATGCTATTTCAATTTATTTTACTATTAAATTAAAGTTAATGATTTAATTTTATTTATTTTTTGTGATTCATAATTAAATCAATACCTTAATATTTAATTTTTAAATGATATAATTTATACCATCAAAAGATTGTAGTATAATATATATATATATATATAATTTTTAATATAATATACTTCCTCCGCTTTTTTTTATCTGCTACACTTGCATAGTGTTTACTATTCATTCATCAATCTTATTTTTTATATTGTTACTTACGTATAAAGAAAAATATATTCAAGTGGGATCTTGTTTTATTCGTCTTAATGTCTACTTTTTAAATATAAAATTTTTATAATTTTTAGTTATATATAATTAAAGATATTTACCGTTAAAATTAGTTCTCGAATAGTGTGCCAACAGAAAGTGTAGTGAATAAAAAAAAGCAGAGGAAGTAGTTAATTATACAAAAATATAAATATTTGTGAATATGGCGAGTTACCCAACCAACCCGCTGGTTATACAGGCCAACTCATATAAATCCGTGGATTAAACAGGCCTGGTTAAGCGGACTCATTTTCATGATGAGGCAAAATTCCGCTGACCCTAACACAACCTGTATGAAGATTAATGGGTCAGCCTGCGAGCCGCCGACCTATTTACTAGCTCTACCCAAAACATACCTCCTAGTAGAGAAGTGATTGGGTGTGGAATGAGCACAATTCATTTTTGTTTTTCCTATTTATTTTTGGACTCAATTGAAGGATTTAATAGTTAATTGTTATGTTTTGCTATTTTTTATAGTTTGAAGACAAAAACCATTTGTTTTATAAGTTGAAGAGTATCTTTCAAGTTAGGTGAAAAACAAAGACCAAGTCAATTTCATTAGACAATTTGATTTTTTTAAATTTTTTTTATTAATTTAGATTTTAAGTGATTTTTTAAATTTGATCCCCACGTTTTTATGTCAAAGGATATATTAATATAGAGGGAAAAAATATTTATGTTTTTTATTGTAGTTTTAATTATATTTTATGTTCTTTTATATTCTCTGATTCTAATTTTCTGTATGTTCATTATATTGACAATTATGTTAGTTGTGCCCAGAACTAACTAAACTCCTTTAATCTCATAAAAAAAAAAAATTTATTTTTCACTTATAAATGTAACACCTGGACCCCCACCCCGACAGAAAGAATGCGGAATCCGGATGTCACGTGCAGAACTGAGTTGACAAACAGATATAACAACATATAGAGCAGATATAATATTACAAATCTATAATTAAAAGATTCTCAGTATAATAGAAATAGAGTTCCAAATATGAAAATTCAATTACAAGTTCCAATCAAAATAACCAATATTGAAGTTATTCAAAGTTGACTATTCTGAGTTCAAAACCCAAAAGTATGTTGCGGTTACAAAGTTCTAAATTAAGTTCAAAATCAAAATGTAATAACAATGAAAACAAAGTATTGCAAAGATGCCAGATGATGCTTGATGCTGACATGCGAGTGATATCCTGCTATTCCACCTGACTGTCTGAACTCAGCAATTTCATCCCAAACAGGTTCAAAAATATTCAAAACAAAAACATAAACTACGAAGGGTCAGACTATCGATGTCTGGTTAGTAAGACAATGTCCAACAAGCACACACATGATACGTCTTACTTAACAAATAAAATGTCACACGTGTATGCAGATTAGTGAACAACCATGGGGGTTACAAACAGGAGCAAACAAGTTGATTATAAAACCAATTTATCCCGATTACAATCCCCTTTAAGTGGTCTAGGATAAGTGATTACAGATTATTGTAATTACCGTATGAAAGCAGCTTAATAGTTATTAAATTATTTCAAAGGGAGGGATCGATACCGAATTGTGAATTCAGTAGGCAGTCTGGTACGTAGCTCGGCCAGGAAGCATTACTAGAGTAACCGAATGGCATTTTAGTAAGGAGTCTGGCAACTAGTTTGGTTAGAAAGCGATTATTCAAGTCTGCAGTGATCTAAGTGATAATTCGGCGTCAAATTCGATATACAGTTTGGTCAGACAGTTTTGTAATCTCAGAGACACACTGAATTGTAATTTGATACTCAACTCGATAAGAAGTTCGGTCAAGGAGATTGAACTGTCTCCTAAGGCTATACCGAACTATAGTTCGGTAACTAATTCGGTACTAAATTCTGCCAGGGAGTATTTCTATAGGTCACATGGCTCATCGAATTGACAATTCGGTAACTAGCTCGGTAAAGAGCTCGGTCAGAGATCAATCTGCCTTCTAGGTGTAGTTTAAGTGACAATTCGGTTACAAATTCGGTTACTTGTTCGGTCAGGGCCACTAGGCACATTTTCAGCTTAGTTCTAATTATAATTTTCGTTATTCAAGCTCTAACCATCTATTTAGGTTTATTCCTATCGCCTATGGCCAGTTAGAAGTGAAAATCATACTACCCAAAGGTTAGAACCCAACATAACAATCAGCTGACAGAAATCAAAGCAGTTCATATCAGACATCCATAAGTAGAAGCATAAATAGTTTATCATATTATTACATGGCGTTTAACTTACCAGGCATGTCCTTAACTTAATAATAGAAATCGGGAACATAAATAGACAGAAATAGGATAGAACACTCTAAGATGGATCAAACATCCCAGAAGTGATGTCGTCGCATCCAAACATGAGCAAAACTCCAGAATGATGTCGTCGCATCCAGAAAATAGATTGGCAATCAAGGCCAAATACGCTTCGCGCATCGATGTATACATCTAATTTTCCCTACAACATGTTGGTCTTATTGTATTAATCTAGGACATGACTTTTAACAGATTGCAGAGTTTAAGATTCAAGTTTAACAGACAGTTATGAATAATCAATTCATATATCCACATTTAAGCAACAGAATAGAGAGATAACCATAAAATTTGCCAAATCAAATGACGGATTACAAATTAAATCAACAGATAACTTCCAGAAATCACTACTCAAATGCAGCAACAATAATCCAATTCATAGTTTCAGTTTTATATTAACTTAATCTAAATTCACAAACATCGAAACAGACAAAAACATACAATCGTGAGGGCATAAACATGGCTACTAACCTTACTCGCTAATCCAAAAATCACCGAAATTACTCCGGATGATGATCCCCAATTTGATCTAAGTCAAATCAAGAATAAGATACATAAATCCCCAAATTCTAGAAAGTTAGGGTTTATAAATTAGAGCAACGATTGGAATCCCAAATTAAACCCAAAAGACCCAAATCACATGTATTAAAATCAAGGGTTTCAAAATCCAAAATCAATTGAAATTAAACCCCAATTCGCCAAACCCTATTTAAATCAAGAGATCCCAAATTAACATTAAAGTGAGTTTAAAACAAAAAGAGATCAAAAAATCCATACCTAGAAGAAGAGAGACCAATGATCAACAAATTCCTAATTTAAAATCTCAAAAAGCAAGTGTCTTGGAATCCGCGGCTAAGGTTTGGGTTTGAGAGAAAAAGATGAACACGTGAAAATCAATTCTTAGCTTTTGTGAAAAATGATTCCAAAACTCTTGTTTTCACTTATATATGGGTGGCAAACATCGCCATAAACCCACAAGTATCCCTTTAGTTTTCAAATTACCCAAATTGAATAATAATTACAAAATATGTCAAATTTCTATTTTGTTTTCAAAACTATCCCAAAAGTCAAATTAGTCAACCCAAATGGTCAAACTGAAAAGTCAATATTTTTAAATATCCATTTTACCCTTAGACGAAAAATAAATAAAATTAAATAAAATTCAAGTAACGGATTAAATTCCCAAAACATGAAAACGATTAGCCCCAACTTATGGACATGACAATGCATATTATCAAGTTTATGTTTTATTGTTTACATTAATTTGTATGTATAAGTTCTTTGAGTTTCTTAGTTTGGGCTTGAATATGATAGTTTATTTGATTGATTAATGCGTATAGTTGATTGATTGAATAAGTTAGTATCTTGTTATCCGACAAAATTAAATCTATAATTGTTCGATTAAATTAATTGAGGTAACAGTCAGTAAGATATGTCATGTTGTGGAAACTATAATCATAATTAAATAAACGCTCTATATTGATTTATTTGTTAATGGTACGAGTCTTTCTAACTCTTAATGCAATCTATGGCTGAACCTATAATCATGCTTATTTATAAGCTAGGGGCTAATTAGTAAACGGTGAACTTATTAGCCTAATAGGTTAGGAAAGATTGTTTGTTAGGCTCCGAGTTGATAGTTATAACTAGATCTACATATATAAGGTTGAGGGATCAAACCTTGCAATCTTTAATTGTGTAGAGATCTTGTAGACACTACACAATAATACACATTTTTTTCAAGTATGTTCATTGTATAATAATAAAAGTCAAAGCAGCTGGGGGTCATGGTACCTGCCAGCCTCTAACTCCATCCCTATATACTAGTATTTATAAGATATTTTTATTATATCTTTATCGAATTCTGCCCCCATTAAGAATTATTTTATAAGTCATCTACATGAAGTGGTTTCTCACATACGACTTACATCGTTAAACCAATTACTAGAGTCAGTTCAAGCGAGACATCTTTGAAAGAATGTCTCTTCACTATGATTTACAATGTAGAATACAACTAACTACAAAAATATTTATCTTATATGTCATATGTGAGAGAAATCTTCTCATCAACTACTCGTATCTGACATCCATTGTATAGGGTATTGCATGTGAGTCCCGTGCTAAAGAATTCCTCTCACTAGGAACTTGCATCATTCATAGGCATCTTCTTTTAACTTTTTGGATGAAAAATCTAGTCTTATTTAAAGTCAAGATGTGAGATCAAATTAAAAGGTCTTAGTATTGGTATTGTTTAAATAAAAATAAGTTTGTACGGAGGAACGAAAAAAGTAAATGAAACTGTTATTTTTTAAATAACAAAATCAGTTGTGATGTTTTTAAAAATTGAAAAAAAAAATCTCTTATTAATAGAAGATTTATTTTTAACTAATATGTCTTCTTAAAAAGTCATAAACTATATATACACACACACACACATATATATATATATATACACATGATTTACATACCAAAAAAATATAATTGTAACGCTCAATCCCCCCCACACCCAAGCCGCGAACGGAGACCGGAATGCCATGTTACAATCAATCATTCGATACAATAAATGCGGAAAATATCAGAAAACCAAAATAGTTGAATATAAACTTTGAAATCAATAACTTGTTTCGAAAATAATAATATAATCCAAATAATTCATGTGAAAATAAGACTAGTTGCGATTCATAATAAACATCCATTTAAAAGTTTACAATTTCCAAAGTAACAAATCCAAAATATAATGAATTGGAATATCTAAAATGGTTTACAAATCCCATAATAATTGACCTTTAACATCATATACCAAAATGCTTAAAAAGTTTACATATCCTTCAAAACTAACAAAAATAAAGAAAAATGATTCCAAAAACATGAAATATGCAATGCTTGAACTTTCAATATGCTCGATCACCTGTTTCACATTTCAATAGGAGAGACAAGAAAAATGGAAGAAATACAACGTCAGACTATCTATGCCTGGTTAGCAACTCACACTCTAACAAACACAAGCAAATGCGTCTATTAAATCATACAGCTATGAGGCGGCACACATATGCACTTATTTCTATCATATGAGCAGAAAAATCCACCCAATTGTGTAGTATGTTTATCACATATATAACAATTTACATTAGTCATTCTATTTCCATTTAAGTTCATTGAATCCATTTAACGTTGTATGAAATCTAGTAAGTTCTTTATAATTATTCAAAATCCCCAAAACAATCATCTATCTTCTATACATTCATAACACAATATCATTCACATTTAAGATCCCAATTTATTTAGACTGCCCCTAATCTAGTATCGATAATGAAACGGGATCAATTAAGCTGAAGCCACAAATTAGGGCGAAGCCACACAATAGGGTCCGAAGAACGAAATCCGTAGCGCCGTTTATTCCCCCTCGGGACAGACAACAACCTTAGAATTTCATCAATTAAGTCTGAAGACCACAATACAATAGGCCCGCAGGCAGTGGTGCCGTCACACCCAAAAAGAGTCGTCACTCAGTTTTCAATGGTGGTTAGCTAAACCAAAAGTCCTATGTTTCCAATAGGTTGAGATATCTCGGGTATCCCTAATGATATGTCATTCCATCACTATTTCAACCACGACTAGGTCAATCATTAATTGATTAATTAGGTGAAACAAAACACACAATACATTTAAACATTCAATATTATATTATAGCAATCCATTGGCTTTCAATCAATATTTGTCGGGTACTTTACTAGTGCCTTATCCATTTATTTCCATCTCTAACTAACCAAAGCCTAAGTCTAATATGCAATATATCATTTACATAACTATAAACATTTAAGCAGCTCACAAAGTATAGCTAATACACAGTACCGATGCTTCTCTTTACATTATAATCACATATTAATTCTATTCGATCAATAAAGGTGGACATACTTTTATCCATTTCAATGCACAAACATAAAAACAAATAATCGATATGGAGTATGAAATGACATTGCTAACCTTTCTTCCGTCGACAAGCTAAGTTAAGCGTCGCCGATACGATCTTCGGGACCATTTGCTTCGCCTAACAATAACAAGGAATAAGAACACACTTAGACAATTGGTCAAACACAAGGCGTGCGAATAACGAAACATATTCTAATCGTGAAGAAAAGTCGATCGAACAAACGATAAACGAAATGCTAGGGATACAACCTAAAACCTCGAATCAATTCCATGACTAATCCAATTTCCCCAAAAGCTAGGGTTCCTATCAAAATCCTAACCAACCAAAAGCAATCCAACCCTAATCCAACAATAATAACCTTTAACAATCATAACAATCATGCTTAAACCAATAGAGGATCAATCTAGGGTTAATAGCTTAACTTACCGGAGACACACCGATGAAGAGGTAGCAAGGGATTCGAGGGTGAGAACAATCGCACGATGAGAGGATTCGAGAGAGATGAAGTGAATGAAAGAGACTCGGTCAATTTGGGTTTAAAACCCTCAATTTGGTATCTGGCAACAAAAAGCCTATGTCGCTTGACGACATGTCTAGCGACATAAAGCATATGTTACCAGCACGGCTTGTTCTGTATACATTCGTTTCCTCCTGTTTGATTTTGTTATTAGCTCCAATATGAACATAAACTCTATAATACAGTGATCAACATTCTTTAATCAATTCAATAAGCTCAACATTGTTCCAATTAACCATAAGCAATTCAAGAGTTACAAGAATGTTCAAAAAGTCGAAAACCAAATTCAGTTCAATAATATGAAATCGTTTAGCCCCAAAATCGGGGCGTTATAATAATACTCTTTACACCTTTTCATACTTTCATTCTTTATAAGTGATTAGAAGTTTCTTTGGCAAAGATTTGGACTTTAGTGCTTTGAGTTCAAATTAAAATAATTGTATCCTGAATTGACAGACTCACGTACCGAAAATCCTTTAAAGTGGAAAAATAAAAAGGAAAAAGGTGAAATAATTTCTATTTTAAAACATGATATGTTCATGCAAATTTAAGTTTATCTAATTCTTTCTATATTTTTATTAGTGATAATTATTCTAAATGGACCTTTTAAATTTCAAAATACAATTATAAACTTGTTTTAAGAAATTTAAAAAATAAAATTTTTAAAAGTTTGGTTTTCACTTCATAGACCTAATTTCCCAAAATTCGCTTGAAATCGCGCTGTTCACATATTATGTGAACTACACTCACAGTCTGTGAATGGTCTATGAAGTGAAAATTTATTTTTGCAAACTTTTCGGTATATTTAATTTTTTTAGTCTTGAAAAAAATATCCTTATTATTATTTATTTATTATTACCTTTTATTTTCATTTGTTTATTAAATAGTATATTTCATCAAACCCTTATTTTATGACCACCAATGTTTTTAAAATCGGACCCGTCATCAAATCGGTCTCGTAAAGGGTTCAAAATTTTTAGGGTTCGACCGTGTTAAACCGGATTTTTTTTAAATTTTAAAAAAATTAATTATTTTCTATATATTACAAAACTAAAATGCGAAATTAACTTATCTTTATCTTTAAAAATAAATATATTTTTAATTAAATTCATAATTGAACATACTTAAAAATAAACTTATCCATATAGATTAATTATCAATAAAATAAACGACACAATATTCATATAATATACTTAAAATGGAAACAATATTTATACTATAACTCTCAAATTTTTAAATTCGTTCAAAAAAATAAAATAACTATTCTAGACAAACAAAATAAAGTAAAATAAATCAAAATTTTAATTTTTTAAAATAAATTTAAAACTTTTTAAAAAATTAGTTTGGATCAAATTTAAGTGTTAAAAATACTTTTTAGTTAAAATCAAATCGGAGAGCCAATTTGTTGTTCGACCGGCCGGTCCGGTCCCTTTTGGAAAACATTAATGACCCCTGTATTATCACGCATTGAGCTTCTTATATGTCTTTCTAATAGTTTGTTATGATATGGTTCAGCTCATCTTTACCCACAAGGATAAATATGAGAATTCATAGTGTCCACAGGATGGGATAGGATGGCTTTTTACTGTATTCAGGAGTGAGAGAGTCTGACGCCACGGGAATAGCAGTAATTTGGCCTCCACTAGTGGACTCCACTAGTCCACGTGGAGTTAATATTTCATGAAGTACATGGATTCTATGTTTCATGACACGGGATCCATGTTGTAAAGATGCAGCTTGGGTGACTTGGACTGTTCAAGTTCTTAATATTCTTTAATGGTTAGTATTATGAGTAATTTAGGACTCATTTTGTTAGGAAACAATTGTCTTAAGATGAGGGAAAGAATTACTTGAAAAGATGAGCAGTATTAGAAAGAGAATAAGCAGTGTGTAGAGATATCTATATCGGACAGATAGAGACAACATTTGACCCCATAAACCAAAATCCAAAGCATCCAAAGATGACGTGATTAATGAAGTTTTAATTAATTCAGCCGTAACCAAACGGAGTTAACGGACATCGTTTTCTCTGTCGTCAATCGTCGTCATCTCTTTAATACTCAAAAAGTAGTCCTACTTTCCTTTCAATTTTCCCTCACTTTCTCTCTCCCCAAACAACAAACTATCCGATTCTTCAATTTCTGACACCTCTGCACTCACTTTCTTTTCCCTGTCCCTTCCAATTTTGTCCATTTTCTCCCCTAACCTCTTCCTTTTTCGAATCTCAAATCTCTCTCCATCAATTTCTTCATTTCAATTATCATGCTTCAGAGCTTAGTCCCACAATCATCAATAAATTCCACTAACACACCAACTTCCTCCTCCGCCATGAAAACCAAACAAACCAACGACGACTCCACCAGCGACGACAACGACGATCGCTCCAACAAACGGGCCAAAGAAGCTATGCTAGAGGAGACACAACCAGTACAGGAGCAAGAGCAAGAACAAGTCGTCGTTATGGAAGGAGAATCGACTGCACTTAGACTTCTAGGTTTGTTGCTTCAATGCGCCGAGTCTGTCGCCATGGACAATCTCGACGACGCCACCGACCTATTGCCGGAGATCTCCGAGCTTTCCTCTCCTTTCGGCTCTTCACCTGAACGAGTCGGCGCGTACTTCGCTCACGCGCTTCGCGCTCGTGTCGTGAGTTCTTGTTTAGGTAGCTACTCGCCTCTCTCGACTAAATCGTTAACTCTTTCTCAGTCACAGAAGATCTTCAACGCTTTACAATCCTACAATTCCATCTGTCCGTTGATCAAATTCTCTCATTTCACGGCCAATCAAGCGATATTCCAAGCATTAGAAGGAGAAGACTGCGTACACGTCATCGATCTCGATATCATGCAAGGCCTCCAATGGCCAGGACTGTTTCACATCCTCGCATCCCGGTCGAAAAAGATCCGATCCATGAGAGTAACCGGGTTCGGATCCTCCACAGAGCTACTCGAATCAACAGGTAGACGACTGGCCGACTTCGCAACGTCACTAGGTCTCCCATTCGAGTTTCAACCTCTGGAGGGCAAAATCGGAAATGTAACCGATTTGAGTCAACTCGGTGTGAAACCTAGTGAAGCGATAGTAGTACATTGGATGCATCATTGTTTATACGATATAACCGGGAGCGATTTAGCGACGTTGAGATTGTTGACTTTACTAAAGCCAAAATTGATCACTACCGTTGAACAGGATTTAAGTCATGGAGGTAGTTTTTTATCTAGGTTCGTGGAGGCGTTACATTATTATAGCGCATTGTTTGATGCGTTAGGGGATAAATTAGGTGTGGAGAGTGTAGAGAGACATGCGGTGGAGCAGCAGTTGTTTGGGTGTGAGATAAAGAATATAGTGGCAGTTGGTGGGCCAAAGAGGACAGGTGAAGTGAAAGTGGAGAGATGGGGTGAGGAGTTGAGACGGGTCGGGTTTAGACCCGTATCTCTGGCGGGTAACCCGGCAGCACAAGCGAGTTTGTTGTTGGGTATGTTTCCGTGGAAAGGATATACACTGGTGGAGGAAAATGGGTGTTTGAAATTGGGTTGGAAGGATTTGTCTTTGTTGACTGCCTCGGCTTGGCAGCCGTCCGATTGATAGAGTTGGGACTGATGATGGCCGTTTGATTCCATGAAAACTAAAAACAAGGATTTATTTTGTTTGATAATAAAACAGAGAAAGAAAAGAAAAAGAGGTCGGTATTTACTATTAAATGAGATAGAAGCAAAGTAGTATCATTTGATTTGTATATGCTTTTTGTTTCAGGTCAAGTCATTGGAATTCTTCAATATTCTCTTTTCTTTTTTTGTTCAATGTATTCATTTTTCGATCATGTGTACATAATTAAAATATCATTGTCAACAAACAGTGTTGATCTTAATTAATTGGGATTAACACTTTTTTTTTTTTAATACACTTACTATTCTGCATTTTGTTCTGTTTTCCTTCTAGTGTTTATTTGTACCCGAGTTTGTGATGATTTGTTTTCTTGGCATGGTATTTAATTTTATCACATTAGTAAAATATTTTAAATAAATATTAAAATGAGAAAAAGCAAACGAAATTTGTGATTATATTTTGTATTTGTGAGTTTTTTCTTTTTAATTTTTCAATTAGCTATTTTTGGACACTGATTGTAAACAAAAAATTCAATTTTAACTTTTATAAAAGTTACAATAATATTCTGTTTAAAAAAAATTTTCCAACTAATTTTTTTTTTTAATATATATACATTTATCTATTTTTTACTATAATTTAACTTAATATTTTTTTTCTGTGAACGACATAATTTTAATATTATTATTTATTTTAATAAGTTTTTCTTATTTATTTAATAAATATTATATTATATTTTTTAATTAATATTATTATTATAGGTTTTTGACAAAAAAATTTATTTAACAAGAATATTAACACTAAAAAAATAAAATCAAATTTATAATAAGTTAAAAATTATAAGAAAAAATATGTATTTTTACGTCATTTAATATCTAATAGCTGCAAAACAATATTTCACTATTTTATTTCATTTTAACTTCGTGTAATTTCACAGTTAATCTCTACTTCAACAATTAACTCAACCACTAATCCCAAACACACTCTTAAACTCAATTTTGAACCTGGATTGAATTTGATTTATATATATATATTTTTTAAAAATAAATAAAGAAAAGACATCATTACATCTATCATATTTATTATATATATATATATATATATATTTATTTATTTATTTTTATTGAGACAGGAATAAAAGGAATTGAATTGCTACTCATATCACCTATGTGCACATTGTTTTTAAGGAGTCTAGAATTTGAAAACTTCAAAGTTAAGTGTGCTTGACTTGGAGCAATCTTACGATGGTTGACCTTCTAGGAAGTTTTCCAGAAAGTATGCGAGTGAGGACAAAGCATGCTGAAAAGTATAGTGGTGGTCTGTGGGGGCTAGTGGTCAACCTTTAGACCGGTTATGTGATCAGGTGACGCTCTGGCACCGTGCCTCGGGTCATCCGGGGGCGAGGGTTGGACGTTACAAATGGTATCAGAGCAACCCTGCGACTGCGAATTGCGCATATGGACAGAAGAGCTCAAGGAAATCGTCTAGCGGGGGTAAAAATTATGGGAATATTATGGGCACAACGAGGACGTTGTGTCCTAAGGGGATGGATTATAACACACCTATATTGAGACAGGGTTAAAAAGAACTGAATTGTTACCCATATACCAATGTGCAAGTTGTTTTTCAAGAGCTTAGAATTTGAAAACTCCAAAGTTAAGCATGCTTGACTTGGAGCAATCTTAGGATGGGTGACCTTCCGGAAAGTTTTTCGGAAAGCATGCGAGTGAGAGTAAAGTATGCTGGAAAGTGTAATTGTGGTTTGTGGGGCTAGTGGTCAGCTATTAGACTGGTTATACGACAAGGTGGCGCTCGACCACCACGCTCTGGTCATCCGGAGGTGGGGTCGGACGTTACAATTATTATTAGCCAATTTTGGATCCAGTGAAAATTCAACAACTTATTTTAACGAAACATTATTATTTTTATAAACCTAAATTTTTACTAAAAATGTTTGCTTATACTAAATCAAAACGACCCTTTTAACCATCACATAGAAAATTAAAAAGAAAAAAATAAATGAAAATTGAATTACCAAAAATACTTTAGAGGACCGTTTTAGATTTTTTTTTCTCAAATTTCCTAGACTTTTTCTTCAATTTCTTCCCAATTTTAAAACATTCCACTATGAGAACCATTCCAAAACTATGAGAACCATCTTTTGCATCCTGATTGTGTTGTTGTACAAAGATCACTTCATCTTCGTCGCATTTGTTGTTGCTAGTATTATTATTGTCATTGTTGGTAAAATTTTAGCGAAATTTTAGTCACCCAATCTTAATCATTGTTGTCATTGTTCAAAGTTTATTATCTTTGACAAACACGATGAGGAAAAAATCAGTGCCAAAGAAGACTTAGGAAGATGTTATGAAGAAGGGAAATTCTAGATCGTCTTCAATTCCATTTTGCTTAGTTTTGTTTTAAAGTTGTTTTAAGCGTCCATTTGTTGGTTAAACATTGTTTTAGAGTATGGTTTCTTGGTTTGCTTTAAAATGTGATTGATGTTTACTGTGACTTGGTAGGGTTTTTGTTGATTGATTTTATTTAAATTCACATAGTGGGTTAATGAAGTGATTTTAGGGTTCTTTTGATGCTTAAAATTTTTATGAGTTATGGTTTTATTGATTTGGAAATAATTGAGTTATTTATTTGTTGTAAGTTCTTAGTTTTATTTATTTACTTATTTAAAGTGTTTTCAAGTTGCTAGTCTGGGGAGCTGTTCAATTCTTTGGTTTGTTTCCAGGTATTCACTATCGGAAAGCATTTGTGTTCACTACAATAAAATGTTAAAATAGTTACGGAATTCAATCACGGATTATTTCCTTAGTAAAGGTCGAAATTCTTATTAAAATGTTAACATAGTAAGTTCATAGCAATGTTGTACCAATGCTAGCTACAATATTTTGATATGTAAATTTTTTTACGTTAAATGACGGAAAATGTAGCTATAGATATTCAATAGCAACAATGTAGCAAAACTAGCTATAGAATGTAATACGTAGTAATTTTTTTGGCGCCACAACAAAGGGGAATGTGGTTACGAATATTCTGTAGTAATGCTGTAGCAAAGTTAGCTACAAAATTTTGATATGTAGCAATTATTTAGGTGCCACATGGTAGAAAACGTAACTATGAAAAATTCGTAGCAATATTGTAGCAATGCTACATATGTAATATGTGGCAATTATTTGGCACCATAATAGCAATGCTACGGATAGCGCGTACCGATGTTATAAAAACGCTAACTATAGATATTCTGTGGCAATATTGTAACAACTATTTCAACAAGGCAATTGTATTATTAGTTACAAAATTTTTTTTAGCTATAGATGTTTTGCTACAGATTTTATAAAATAAAAGGAATTTAATATTTTCTTTCTAAAATTTAGTTATTATATATATATATATAATAACTTTTATTTGCTGCTATGAATTTAGTTAATTTTATTTCTTTTTTAAAATTTGTAAAATTGAATGTAGCTTTTAACTTTATACTCATATTTTATCATATTAATTTACTTTTAATATTTTAAAAAAATATTTAACATATTAAATTTATTTTCTTTTTATATTTATTATTTATTTTTATTTTAAAAAAATCCATTATTTAACTATTGATAAATTAAAAATTCACTATCATACTAATCGAGCCAATGACTCAGTTGATTTCCCAATGCTTATATCTAAAGAGGTTGTGGGTTCGAGTGCTAGAAAAGACGAAACTGTATCTGCGTGTGTGTAGAGCTTTGAGGCCTTTACCATGGATACCCTACGGACTCACAACAATGTGGTGGGAATTTCGTAACTAACTACCATGGGTAAAAAATAAAATTTGAAGAAAATGAAAGATATAAAATATGTCATTTTTTAGCACACAATTTAGATAGTGTTAGTATGACCCTTCAATTGTCTTTATAAATGTTAATAAAACTTTAATGTATAGATGCAATTTCATTTATGTATGAACAATGTTTATTTATTTCAATAGTTTTGTTATTATTTTTTTATCAAATATGTAAAGTCTTATTTAGGTTTGATATATAGGAACTTGCAACACTTATGTTTTTATGATGCCGACATATTTTTTTAATATTTATAACCTTTGATAATTACTCAAATAATCTATTACAATTTCAAGTCTTTAATATTCATTTCAAGGTGTTTAAATATGCTTCTTGATATAGAGAACTTTGTTATAAAACTTTTGTATTTAAACATACGAATCAGAGTGAGAAAATTATCACTTCTGCAAAACTCAAATCTATATATTTCTCTATATTTCTCTATGGTATCAGAGCATTAAAGCATATTAACTTTTAATCAATTCATTTTTTTGTTATAATGTCATCTTCTAGTTCTAATATTCTTCACTCTTCAGGTAAGACATTGATTACTAACTCAATCAAGGTAACACAAGTTCAAACAACGATCTTCCATTTGGTTGATTGTGAGACTTTAAGTTTGATCTACGTAAGACATTGATTACTAACTCAATCATGTTCGTCGCAATCAATGGCTTCCATTTGGTGTTTCAAGCTTAACCAACTCAAAACCTTTAGATTTGTTGCACACGATACTTTGGGTCCAACCCTTATTAAATTAATTGATGGTTTCTCTTATTATATTATCTTTATTGATAATTACACTAAATACATATGAATTTATCCTTTGAAAGATAAATTTGATGTGTTCTCTGTTTTTCCCATCTTTTAAAAGCTTGTCGAGAATACTTTTGGCACAAATATCATTTCTGTCTATTCAGATGGTGAGGAAGATATCAAGCTCTTAAATCATATTTCCAAACACATAGTATTAATCATCTTCAAACACCACCTCACACACCTCAGCAAATAGTGCAGCAGAACGATAACATAACACCTTGTTGAAATTGGTTTGGCTTTGCTATAAACTGCACCATTATCCTTAATATATTGGTTATTTTCTTTCCAAACTCCTGCATTTATCATAAATTTTCTACCCACTCTAATTTTAAACTACCCATTTTTATATCTCTATCTTTTTCACCAAAAGCCAAACTATCTCCAGCTTTGAGTTTTTGGTTGTCTATGCTATTTGTACTTGCGCCCTCGTTCAAAAAATAAATTTGAAAGGAAATCATAACAATGTTTATTTCTTGGTTAACCCCCATCAAATTGCTTATTTATGTTATGATTTGATTTGAGTGTCAAGCCTATGTATATTTCTCGTAATGTTGTCTTTTTTTAAGACTGGTTTCCTACTGCATGTTCTTCTATTTTCTCATCATTTGATTGGTATAATATCTCAATGTCTTAGTTGATTCTTCTCCTACTCAACATCTCGTTTCTTCACTCTCGTGTGATTCATCTACTCCATAGATAACTCATTTAATTTATCTAGTATCTGTTACTCATATCACCAATTCCGCTCCCACTTCTCCTATTTCACTTGTTATGTTTACTTCTCTAAGTTCCACCCGTAGCTTTTCTACTCCTGCTCAACTCCTTACTATTCATCATTTCTATCCAATTCTTTAGCACTCATACTTGATTTGGATTCTTCTAGCTTAGATGTTTCATCTAATTTATTCCTACTATCATCCCTTCTGCGTAGTTCTGAGCCACTCTTTATGCCTAGTGTCACTGGTATTTCCACTAAATTTATCCCTTCTACTCTTTTTTCTTGCATGCATCCCATGACCATAAGATCTCAAAGTAATATATTCAATCCTAAAATCCTTTATCTTGCCACTAAATCCATTGCCACAATCTCTTAAACCATCATGTGTGTTCTCAGGCTATGCTTCATCCTAAATGACGGGCTGCTATGTCTACAAAGTTCAATGCTCTAATTAAGAATGGTACATAAGCTCTCATGCTTTGTCTCTTGACCAAAATCTCATTGGTTGTAAATGGATATTTCGAATCAAAAGAACTTCTTTACATATGAATGGTGCTAAGATGGTATCCACATCAGTTGTTGTGTCTTTGTCACTTCAAAATGCCTCATTTTTATGTTTTCCTCTTGATGCTACTGCTCATTGCCGCACTATTGGTTCTATTCAGTACTTGACTTGAACTCATCCAGATATAACATTCCCTATGAGTAAGTTATCCTAATTTATGCATTGTTTGTTGCATCCACATTGAGATTCCTTAAAGTGTCTTCTTCATTGTTTGAAGCCTACCATTGACTATGGAATTTTAATTTCTCCTTATTCATCGCTTGCGTTTCATGCCTATTCAAGTGCGAATTGGGCACATGATCCTGTTGACAGAACCTCCATTACTGGTGATCTCATTTATCTTGGTATTGTTCCTATTTCATGGTGTTCCTGTAAACAAAAATCCATTGCTCGAATGCCTATTGAAGTAGAGTACAGGGTAGTAGCTTATGCTGCTTTTGAAGTTTTGTTGATACATTTTTTGTCTCTAAATTGGGTGTTGTGACTTTGTCTTTTGTTATATATTGTGACAACATCTCTGCCACCTACACTCGTCAGAATCCAGTTTCATTCAAAGATGAAATATATTGAGATTGGCATTCATTTCATTCGTGATAATGTCCAAAAAGGCTACCTTCACATTTTGCATGTTTCCTCCAAAGAACAATTAGTTGACTTGTTTGACTAAACCATAGTCGAAGTACTTATTTCTTAGCAATAGATCCAAGATTGGTCTTATCATTGGAACTTCAATCATATGGGATATATTAAATCCACATCCATATTAGCTTCTTTGTACCAAACTAAAGTGATAAGTTAGTTGTTTTTGTATTTTAAAATGATTATGTTGATATCCATACTTTTAGGGAACTCTATTCTACGGCTGCTATATTTAAACATACAAATCACAATGAGACAATTATCACTTCTGCAAAACTCAATTCTATATACTTCTCTATATTTCTTTATCTAATAGGTATGAGTGCATGGATAATCTCTCAAATATAAAGAAAATATCCACTAAACTAGGACGAAGTAGATTTAAATGGAAAAATGGCCAATAACTTACTAAAAGCCATGTTTCCCGAGTTTCAACAACGGGAAGCAAATGTTTTTTTAAACTACTTCCCAAATATGGAAATCAAGAAATATATAATTTTGCTTCCACACCTTGAAAACCAAAAAACGGTTCAAAATAACATTTACTTCTTGGTGTTGATGACCTAGAAACATGTATTATTTTTGAGAAAAATGCTATGCATAGATTGAAAACTGTTAAAAAAAAATTGGGTTCTATTTCCAAGTTCGATTCAACCAAAACAATCAGACCAAAAACAAACACAATATTTAATGTGGTTCGGCAAATTGCCTAATCACGAAAAGATAACAACTTTACTATGAGAAATAAGAATTACAAGTCATTCAGACAACACACTCTCTCTCTCCACAAAAATTTGATTTTTTCTCAAAATCTCTTTTAGGCGAACAACTCCACCATGGCGAGACAACCCCAAATCAAAATCTACTTAATGGCGAGATAACCCGATTTGAAATCTCCTTAATGGCGAGACAACCCCAAATCAAAATCTCTTTAACTGCAAGATAACCTCAAATCAAAATCTCTTTAATGACGAGACAATCCAATTCGAAATCTCCTTAATGGCGAGACAATCCAATTTGAAATCTCCTTAATGGCGAGACCCGAACCTCAACTCGAATTATTCTTATGGCGAGACCCCAACCTCAATACTCAAAATCTTCTTAATGGCGTGACCCCAACCTCAATACTCGAAATCTCCTTAATAGTGAGACCTCTATCCCATTGATTACCCCTATCAGGTATGAACCAAATCCAATAATCACCATCCCAAAGGGACGGTGTAACGACAAACCCCCGCCCTAGTGCAAACCAGAACGGAAGGCTTGACGCCACAATACAGATGTAGTCATATAACATAAATGATACGACTTCTAATACTATATAAATACAAAACAACTGATTCAAAATTTCCACAGTAACAATAGTTCCAATAAATAGAAAAAATATTCAAAAATCAATTACAGCGTTTACAAGTTCAATTTCCAGTAACTAACAATGTATCCAAAATAGTACTCAAAAATACAATCATCCGGGCATTTAAAATAAAGTTAAATAAAAATAAAACATGCATGCAGGTGTCAAATGCATGCTCGTGCTCTGGATGTGATAGACATCTCCTAATCGATCGATGTACCTGTACCTATTCAGAGATTTCCACATAATAGAAGAAATAGAAAAAGAAGAAACTACAGCGTTAGACTACAAAGTCTAGTTAGCAACTCAAGTTCCAAACAGGCACACATAATGTCTCTAGACTCTTCTAACATGTAGGAGCACACAATGCAAGACTCTACGAGTTCCATAGAACTCCCTATAACAGATCACACCTAACAATTTACAATCAGCAGATTATGAAATTACCTGATTTAGCCAATAAACATATATGATTCATTTATCATATTTGATACTTCAGACTGCATTAACAGAGGTCCTACATATCAGATTAAAGGTCTGATCGGGTCTTAGCATTTTTTTTGTAGTATTTAAGCGAGAACAGTAACATACAACATACAAATTACATGTCCGCTTTAGCATTACTAATTCAATCATCAACAACAGTTTTACCAGCCTTTACGGATATTCGATTAACACCACAGCTATGACAGAATTATCAAGCAGCGAAACATATCTCATTTTAGTCAATTAACGATTAATGCCCCAGTAGCTATATACAGAAAATGGGAAACAATCAGATATCACATATATGGCCGAAGCCCCTATATGGCCGAAGCCCCTGTATGACCGAAGCCCCTGTATGGCCGAAGTCAATCACATATAAAATTGGCACTTCAAGCCGATTAATTATGTTATTTCAAGGTACCTCTATCCCTAGGCATGCCATGGATTCTGCTATAGACTGACCTAAGGGCATTTATCCATTAACAGTGTTCAGTTTATTTCAGAGTCCGCTCAGATCATCATCCATTTAAAACAGTCTGTCATATTATTATCATTTTTTTAGTTAAATTCCTTTGCAACATATTAAAAAGTAAAAGATTATCGATATTAGGGTCGTCTAGACAACAATACTAAGGTTCCAAACAATAGTCACATGCACAAACAAACAACAACCAGCACAAAATCTGTAGGACACAAAACGAGGTACTAACCTATCATCCGACGAACAAGCAATCGACAGAGTCCTTACTCCTCGTCCTGGTTCGCGACTTCCACTACAACTTTCGCTACAATCAGAGCGACCAAAACACGAATTAGTGCATATTCTTAAACCCTAACAGAACAGTGATGATCAGAGATAATTAGGAAAATTCCAAAACTCGAATCCTACAATCAAACTAACTTACCTTCATAGACACAAAGACAGAACCGATTCTACTACCCTTCTGCGACAACCACCAGTTCAACTCGCCCAAACTGACTACTTGTTCTCAAAACCCTCACTCTCAAAATTCCTCTGTAATTCGTGTAAAGGCACAAATCTTATTGCCTAGGGTTACAACTTAGTTTATATACTCGCGAACAATTCTCAATACCTCCCTATAGTATTAGGAAATTCCAAAAACTTACAGAAGAAGGTAAAATGATGCAAAACCCCTCTGTAGTTCAGTCGACTGGGATGTTGATAGCCCAAATCCTAGGGAAGGGTAAGGCAAAATCTAAATTCGAGAGAAAGATATAATATTATTGCTTGACAAGGCTTAGAATAACATAAGATGTTTATATAGCTCAAAGGAAACCTAAAACAAATGAAAATCCTACTGGAACCAGGGACCCAAAAACTGGTAAAAACAGAAAAAGTCAAAACTGACCCCTAAAACAAATGAATTTGGGCCGGCTAACTGTGCAACATGGCCTTCGGCATCTTATTGCAAACTGAAAAATTGTCTGTCTCGCAATTTCCTTTCCAGAAAGCTATTGCATGTCCCATACGGACTATAAACGTATTCTCTAGGCCTTACACAAGTTGCCTCAAAATGATCCAGAAATATGTCAAGTTAACCTCTAAGCCAACTAGACCCAAAATCTGTCCGTGACAGATGGGATACATTCTTCGTCATGAGAGAACTCTATTTATAGTGATAATGAAACATACTTTCCTAATTTGTTTCATTTCCAACTAAGGATACAATCAACTAAATAAGGAAAACCAAATTTCTCCAAAATAAGGAATCAAACAATTAGAAAATAGATTCAAACTCAAAATAGGAAAACCTTGTTAAAAGGAAATCTTTGTGTCTCCAACTTGACTTGAATCATCTCAAATTTTTGAATCTTTTTCCTTTGATCACTGCCAATCCAATTTTATCTCCATCACTCAATTCATTCTTTATCAAATCCAAAATATTTCTCCATCTCAAATGAGAAACTACCAAATCTAAAATTTCAAATCTAGATGTTTTTAAGTTTTTTTATCTAAATCTCAGACTTTACCACGCTTCAAATATGCAACAATCATATTCTGTTCAACATCTTTCCTTATATAAATCTACAAAACCAATCTCCACCGTTCGCATTTAACCTCCATGTGTCCTCTACAACAAATACAAAAATCAGTCTGATCCAACGGTTCATTGAAGAGATATTCCTTGTTCAATTTGACTACGCAAGACGGATCCTCGAAACAAATGAACCCAATTGTTGATGTAATATCTCTTTACTCCAATATTGAATCCATAATCCAAATGGTCAAAAGTTATAAATGTATGTGTTGAATATTAGAATCAAATTTGAGCATCATCCAAAAGTCAGTTAAGGAGAAATTGTCAATTCTTCCAAGCTGTCCAAAAAATTTTGCTCATCAAAACATTCACTAAATTGATCTCACTAATCTACATCATGGATACTAATTCAAATCGAGGTGTCAACTTCAAACTTGATCTTCAAATAAAACTCCACCAAAGCTATGATACTAATTTGTTAAGAAAATTTCTGGCTCTATCCCACTTCTTTCCAAGTTTGATTCAACCAAAATAATCAGATAAAAAATAAACACAATATTTAATGTGGTTCGGCAAATTGCCTAATCCACGGAAAGATAACAACTTTACTATGAGAAATAAGAATTACAAGTCATTCAGACAACACTCTATCTCCACGCAAAATCGTTTTCTTTCTCAAAATCTCTTTTAGACAAACAACTCCACCATGGCGAGACAACCCCTAATCAAAATCTCTTTAATAGCGAGATAACCCAATTTGAAATCTCCTTAATGGTGAGACAACCCAATTCAAAATCTCCTTAATGACTAGACAACTCCAAATCAAAATCTCCTTAATGGTGAGACAACCTCAAATCAAAATATCCTTAATGGCGAGACAACCTAATTCGAATCTCCTTAATAGCGAGACAACCCAATTCAAAATCTCTTTAATGGCAAGACTCGAATCTCAATACTCAAAATCTCTTTAATGGCGAGATCCTAACCCCAATGATCATTACCCCTACTAGGTATGAACCAAATCTAATGATCACCGCCCCAAAGGGACAGGATACATTCTTCTTCATGAGACAACTCTATTTATAGTGATCATCAAACATACTTTCCTAATTTGTTTCCTTTCCAATTAAGGAATACAATCAATCAAATTAGGAAAACCAAATCTCTCTTAAACAATGAATCAAACAATTAGGAAATAGATCCAAACTCAAAATAGGAAGATCTTCCTAAAAGAAAATCCTTGTGATTCAAGGCAATCCTAACAAAAAAAAAAATCTAAAATACGTAAGGGATGCTTTAACGGATGTTACAATGTTTAAAAAAAAAATCTTAATATTCTCACAAGAATGTGAGGGTTCTAGACAATAACATTTTACATAGGCCACAAAAACATCATTTTTTGACTTTCAAAATGCAATTTAAGTTTGGTCCTAATATATTTTTGAAGTTGTAACCTTGAGGAACTATTACGTTTAAGATGTTTGTAGCTACCGAAATTCTTTGTTTCAATATAAACACGATTTTAAAATACATCTAAGTGATTCTAAAAAGTATGAATGTGTATCACTCAAATGTAAGTAAGATATTCACTAAACTAGAATGAAATAAATTTAAATGGACAATTGACCAGTAACTTATGAAAAAGGCATGCTTCCCAAGTTCCACGACTAAAAATAATATGTTATTTTGAACTGCTTCGGCATGTGGAAAACGGAAAACAGATGATTTTTCTTCATGTCTCCATTATCGGAAATAAATTCAAAATAGTCATTACTTTCTGGTTGTTAGACATATCTTCTGATTAGAATCTAGCCCAAACATAACCAAAGATCATCTTTATTTTAATATATATAATCTTCAAAAGTATATAATATAAAAGTTTACAAATAAAATTATTACATTAAGGAAGAGCCAAGGATAAAGCTTCCTTAGTTTGGTAAGAATTTTAATTTTAATCAAATGTTACATTACAGTGAAATTTGAATAATTTTTATTTTGATTTTTATGAAATAATAATTTGATTGGTTGAATTTATTTTTCAATTTTCAATTTATTTTTTACATCATTATTCTATGTTTTTTTTTCAGTCATTCCAATTGTTTTACTACTTTACGTTTGTTTTAAAATTTGTATTTATGGGAAGTTAATTACTTGATTGGTTTTTTTTTTTATTGTAATATATATATATATATATATATAATAAAACGTGGTATTTCTTCTATCATTTTAGGTTTTCATTATTAATTCAATGTGTTATATTGCACCAAAATGGTTGGTTTTAAACTAAGTAATTTTATTTTGAATATATATATATATATATATTTATCTCTTTGTTTATGGACTTATTTAGTTATTTTTAATGCCATTATTTTGATTTAATTTACCTTCATTAGTTTTTTAAAAGATATATATATATATATATATATATATATATATATATATATATATATATATATATATTCTTCTGATATTTTATGTTTCATTTTGTTATATTTATTATTTCTTTAAAAATATTTTTAAGGCACATTTTTTTTTTATTAGGGATTTTACTAAAAAAAATTATATGAATTACTCCTACACCCTTACTTCTATAGTTAGGATAATTACCCTAAAAACTACTTTTACTTAAATTTATGTTTACAATTTCATAATTCCCTAAATATATATGACATTGTCTTTTTTTAAATGGTGGATTAAAGGACGAAGTTTATATGAAAAAATTTAATAGCTTGAATGGTCAAGCTATAAACATAAAGTGTATAAAGTTAGATAAATTGGGAATAAAAGTCAATCGGGTCTAAGGTCCAAACTTATTTATTTTGTTTTATAAAAGATATCCTAAAGTTGATAAATCCTAAATATTAAAAATATTTAAATATAATATAATTAAATCTATTAAAATTGGAAAGATAAATATTATTATAAAATAAGATCAATGATCCAAAACTTGCCCGAGTAGCCCGAGAACTCGGCAAGTACTTGCTGTTCAACAGTACTCCGATACGATATTAGTAAAATCTGCTATTCTTGGTTAAACGAGTTCTCGGCCCAACTCGTCCGAGTTCTCAGCCCAATTTGCTAATTCCGAGTTCTCGTCCAAATTTTAGGAAAAAAAAATTAAATTTACAGAATGCAATTGAATTTAGGCTATAGAATCTCCTTATTCTTATTTTCTGAATCAACAAACCTCCCACAACAACATCTTATAGCCACTACGTTGCCAATAACATCTCGAGTTGCCACCTTTACCACCGATGTAGGCATTTTGGTGTGGTATATTGTGCAGGCGTAGGTCACTCTAGTTGATTGCAGACGTTTATAACTCTAGTTTATTTCTTCCATTCATCAATTGGCTTATCACTCTAATTTCTCCATCTGAAAGGTGGGACTACATCACACTCACACGGGTTAATATCTCCTCCTATAAAGAGTTGACTAAAAATTATTTTTCATTTTTTATCTACTGATGTGAAAATGGAGAATTGATGAAGCATTTGATTTTGTAGGTTCTAACTCTTATTCCTCTTGGAAGAAAGGTGAAAGGATTTCATCTTATTCTAGAATGGTATGTTCAATTTTTGTTCTTGATATGGTTGTATTCTATTTTGGTTCTTGATATGGTGTGTATGTCTATCATGGTGTGTTTTGTTTTTATTGCAATTCTGGAATGTTAGGTGATAATAATTTTGATTCGGGTGATGAAGAAATAATTGTTGAGGATCCAAATATTGATTTTGAGTACATTGATGAAGAACGAGAAGACATCTACAATGAGGAGGATGGTCGATCTTTTAATGATGATGCTTCGTTTGATTGATTACTTTTCAATTAAGATATTTCACTTTCCTTTTGTAGATTGTTTCTTGAAATATATGGATGGTTGTTTTGTATTATCATGTGACTATTTTGTTTGATTTGGATTGATGATTTATTTTTCTATTACTATGTAACTATTTTGTTTTATTTGAAAAATATAGAATTCAATGGATGATTAATATTTTTTAACATAATAAGTTATGTTTATTTTTTAACATAATAAGTTATGTTTATTTTTTATTTTATTAGAATAAAATGTACCATTGATGTTAATTTTCGAGTATTCCCCGAATAACCGAGTACTCGCTATTGCTCCGAGCAATTATCGAGTAGCGAGTTTTGGACCATTGAATAAGATAAATATGATCAAGAAAATAATAATAAATAAGAGATATTTTATCCTAAAAACTTTATTAATAGAGTGGAGAGTTCAATACAAAGTATTTATAAACATGTCAAACCCTTACCAAAGTGGCTATAGATTAAAAATATCGGCTCTCTTGCTATAAACACAAAAAAAAAAAAACATAAAAAAGAAATCCTTATTGGAGATCTTCCTGACTATGATTTTGCGACCACCACATTTTTTTAGGGCTACCGTGTAGCCTATAGCAATTTGGTTGATTGCTACGTCTTTTGGTGGAAATTTTGGCAAAGAAATTTTGGCAAAGTTCATAAATAAAGATGGCTGAAAGCCGCAACTATTAATATAGGAGGGATAAGCCGCTTCCAATCTATTTATAAAATAGACATGAAAAATTTAAAAAAAAATAAAGGAAGAAAAATGATTTTATCTTGTGCAGCTTTCATGTTGGCAAAACATCAACCTTCTCCACCTTATATGGACTTCAAATTTGAAATGAAGCTTCATAACAGTGGGGGCTACCATTCAACCATTTGAATCATTGGTCAAACATACTAATAAAGAGATGCATAGTCATCAATAATTCCCATCATAAAAGAAAGAAGATGAAGAGATGCATAGTCATCAATAATTCCCATCATAAAAGAAAGAAGATGCAAGGAGTATTAGAATTTAAAAGATGACTTCATTAACCATTAGATAAGATTTAGTTTTTTGTTTGAATATTTGAATCTTTGAGAAAAATAAGATAGGGAACCATAATACCATCCATAAATTATTATTTAATATTATTAGAGTCTCATACTAGAAATATTTCATTCACAGTTTAGTTTTTTTTTTTTTTTTTCGCTAGAATGTCTTTTTACTTTATAATTAATAGATTCTCTATAATTTGATATTTAATTTAAAAAAAAAACTATATTTTCATAGAAGGGATTGAGCCTACTTTAATGCATTATATCATATCCATCCTAAAAAAATAAACATGCTCAATTTATTTATTATTATTTTATCCATTTGTTGCTTGTTTGACAATATTGAGCTCCAAACACAACTTTTGCTATACATAATTCCGAATAAAACCCTTGAGCTCATGGTATCAGTATTCTTGAGCTCGAGTAAGTTCATGTTATTGACATCAATAAGCTCGAGGAAAGCTCATAGTATTGCACTTATAAACCCGAGTAAAGCATATGGTATCGACACCCACAAATTCGCAATACATAAGTCTAGCCTATATGAAATATAATTTTGATAAAACCCTTGGTACCCGCACTCAAATTTGAAGTCAGATATTAGCTAACTCAAATTTCGCGGGTACCTATGTTTTTTATATTATAATTCAGATATTGCTTGACAAATGTGAAATAAACCGATGGCTATGATTTGAAGTTAGCTAATATGATTTTATTTAATGTTAATGCCCTTCTACTATATGGCCCTTAAATTTATTTTTGAAAATATTTTGAAAGATATCTAAGTTAAAGTTTAAAAGGGACTTAAAATGGTTTTAGTAACAATTGTAATAAGGTTAAAATGGTATAATATTTTGTTTTATTGAGAATTATGAATAATATTTATAATGAGTTGGTTTTAGTAAATGAATCTGAATTGATATAATGTAGCGTTGGGATTCACATTTTAAATTTTACTAAAGTACAAATTGGATGGTATAATTATAATAAATATTTTTTTATTTGAAAAATCTAAATAACAATACTAATAAATAATTAAATTAATATATAATTAATTTTTATTGTAATTTTATTGTAAATTTTTGCCTTTTTTTTTTTTCTTTTTTTCCCGAAAGAAACAGAAAATGGTATTTGATTATCCAAATTATTGTGATTTGCAGAGTTGAATCGAGAATGATAAACAACACTAATAATTCTTTCTTATTAAAATATAAAATAAAGAAACAATTTGCAATAAAATCTACCAAATATTCAATTAATTTATAATGATGAAATTTGACCTCCATTTTAGTGAGACATGTTGATAACAACTATCAATACATGTACTGATATCATGGTAAACAATGTTGGAATAAAAGATAGCAAATATAACTATTAGATTTAGAAGAGTGATGATTGGTTTGAATATCTTCATTAAAAATAGATTTAATGTGGACCAATTTAAATACATATGTATGGATAAATGAGGACAATATTGAAATAAAAATGGAGGACAATAATTTTGGTGATGAAATTGATAGTGGGGCAGATGAGAGTGAAATGGCAAGTACAATGGAAAGGACAAAATAGAACAGCTAATGAGTCATTCACCATATCAAGCCAAACAATTGAATCCATTTGGTCAGCTGTATTGATAGCTCTGTCCATTGAATTTTTCTTCAATTTCTTCATCATGGGACTCTGAGGATATGAATTTTTGATTTGATTTTGCACAGTAGTTTGTGTGGGCTGATTTTGTATATTTACTTCATCTCAATTAATTGCACATATCTTGCCAGTTCTACGTTTTCATATTTCAAAATTTAATTCCATTATCTCCTTTTTCTTTCTTTTTTCTCATTTAGCTCATAAATATTTACCTATCCCATCAACATTTAAAATTGTAATATAAATAAATAAATAGCATCAATTTATTTGTAAGTTAGGACTAATTTTTAGTATAAAATTTTAATATAAGTAGTGTTATAAATTATATATATATATATATATATATATTTGTTTTCAAATTGAGTTAGATGCGGAATATATTTTAAATATTACATGTAAATTTATATTTATTTTTTTCAATATAGAAACTGTTTTAAAATTTTAATAAAAATATTAATTTATGTATATTTTAATTTATTTCTTAATGATTTTGTTTAAAATTTTATCGATGAATCGACGTACATAAAAAAAAAGATAATATAACTATAAGTTAATGAATAAATATAATATTTTAATTTAAAATTATGGCAATATGTTAAAAACTATTTTAGTGAATAGAAATAATAGGTAAAATATTATGATAATATTTAATTTAATGAATTTTGTGAATAGAATAAATATAATAATATAATTTTGGTAATAGAGATATAATATTTATAATAATTCATCTAATTAATATATATATTATATATATTTATAAATTAAAGCGGAGTATATGAGACTCCAACTATTCCACCACCCAGTTTTATATATTATGTTCAAACTAAATATACAAATTTGAAAACATAATAAAATTAATAAACTATTGAAAAATAAAATATCTAAATAATAAAAATAATTAAATATATTTAATGAATTTTTAAATTTTGAAATAAAAGAAAATTCCCATATGATTTTAAAAAGAATATCAAACTATAAAGAGTTTTAGCTTACCCTTTCATTGTGAGGACAAGAGGCTACCCTTAGCCCTATCTTTTTAGAAAGGGTAATGGTAGAATTTAGACCCTTAAAAAATACAAACTTAATGCTAATTATAATTGTTTAAAAAAATTACCGCTAATTTTTTGAAATATTATTATTTAATTTGATAATAAGTATATTATTTTTTACGAATAATTTCAAACTTTAAATAACTTTTATCCATTAAAATTATAAATATAATTTAAGATGCATAAAATAAAAAAAATTTTAAGAAGCAAGCTTAAGATTCATTGGAGTTTGACGTATCAGAGAGAGTTTGGACAGGTAGAGATGTGATTTATGATCACTTACGAGTCTGTGGGTGTAAGTCTTTTGTGCAGGTTCCTAAAGATGAAAGGTCCAAGTTTGATATGAAGTCCAAGCAGTACATTTCTGTTGGTTATGACCAAGATTATTCCCAGTATATTTTATGATCCGATGCTGCAGAAGCTAGTAAGAAGCAAAGGTGCTGTGTTCATGGAAAATCAAACTATACAAGATATCGAAAAGTTTAAGGTTGCAGAATATGGCATCGATGATAGTTTGATTGATTCAAATTCGAGTTAGGATTATGATGATGAGTTATTACCTGATAGGGGAGAACACAAGTTCTATATTGAGGCTTTAAAAGGTTAACATGAAGAGGTGTTTAAAGTCAGCAAGCAGATCGCCGGAATGGAAGGGGGAGATTTGTTGGGTTGGGTTCCTTATTTTGTGTGAGGTCCAACAAGTCTAATGAGCCCTGATATAAAATCTGAGGATTTTAGGGTTTATTGGTATCAAATAATAGAGTGACAGCAGCCACCGAAAGAAGACAAAAAGGATTGAGAAGAAAATAAGCAAAACTGGTTGTTCTTCTTCCGTGCAGTCTGAGTGTTTTGACAACTGCTCTTAAACCAACCATTGGATCGTGCTCAAATTTGGATCGTACGTGGAAGAAAATTATTTTTGAAGATTGACCGTTGGGATTGTCGATTAAAGATATCAAAAAAAAGTTATACAGTCGAAAGTGAAGGCTGATGGATTTCCATTACAACACTGAGCAGTTAGATTTCAAAGGGGCTTATCTCGTTCATTAGTCGTTGGAGTGTGCTGAATTTTGGATATGTTCTTGAAAACATATTGATGTGTATTTTGGACAGTGGAGATCAGATTTGGAAACTTTTGTAAAGAGGTACAATCATCAGAATAGAGGTGTTGGTTTGGTTTGTGTTTTTTCTCTTGTTCTTAAACCCTAATCTTGGTGTTATTAGAATAGCTGCTATTGTTGGCTCCCTATTTGGTGTTGGAAAATTGTGTAATCTCTATCTTTGATCGTAGTGAAGTTTTAGAGTGGACTACGGTTCCGTGGTTTTTACTTCTCACACTGAGGATGTTTTCCACGTAAAAATCGGCTTGTGTTATTTCTGTTATTTATATTGCTTTGTGTGAGCATGGTTGATGGTGTGCTTTACTTAGGTTGATTAGATCGTATTCATCTTAGGAAGAAAGGATTTCCGCTACTTGTTTGATTGATTCTGTGTGCTTCTCCCAACAAAGTGGTATGAAGCCCGTGATTGATCCATGATGTACCTTGTGTTGAAAATCTTCTTGATAAAATATGATGTTCAGGTAGCGGGTTCCGTTGGGTAGTAATGGTAGTACAAGATGGTTTGACGGATCGGTGGATTATCTGAAGGGGAGGTCGGTGACCAATGGGTTGGTGAATTATCTCGAGGGGAGGCTAACGTGTGATCCTTGGTTTGAAGGATTGGTGGACTAGCTCGCGGTGAGGCGATGTGGCCCTTGGTTTGAAAGGGAGGATTCTTAGGGTATCAAACCCAATACCACATCGGTAATACAAGAGGATAATGAATTGTATATAAAGCATCCAGAGAATTCCATTAGTATGAGGCCTTTTGGGTGATAGTGCGGAAGAATAAATTTGTGCGGGCTCGACCCTGGCTTAAAACGGACAATAATATACTAATGTGGGAGTTAGGGAGCGGCTCCGGAGGGTCTAACAAAAACCCACCAGACAAAAAGTATGCATTCAGAAATCTAATTTAAAATTGCTTGATCTTTGAGAAACCGAATGAAACTTTTTGTTTGGTATCTATCGTAGAGATGTGTTTTATGAGTATTCAAAGAGGTATATAAGTTGATGAATAGGCTTCTAAGGTTGATGTCACAAGGACTTGGTGTAGAAAAATATCATTGGAAAAGAAATCTTGAAGAAGTGTAGGTTTGAAGAATGTAGAGATTGCCCTGCTTTCCAAGCAACAACATTTGTAATAGCTAGTGTAAAATATGAAAAGCAGCAACGTTTGTACAAGGGAAGTGTAAAATTAATGACAAGCTGTAATAATGCCGTAACGAACAGGGTAGTAAAGTTCCATTCACGCTTTTTATATATAGTATGGGTATGGATGATTTATATTATAGAAGCCACAAAATAAGCATCACATGTAAGTCCACTATTCTTAAACATATATACACACATTTATACATATATACACACATTTATATACACCAGAACGTGTGTTTAAGAAATAGTTAACAATGTAAGGAAGCAAAGCTGCAACAGTATAATACATCATCTCACTAGGGGCATTGTCAAATGTCCACTTCATTGGATTAAACTCAGTAATTTTATACTCTTCTTCATGGTTAGATCGCATTACATGAGCACAATATGATGTAAAAGAAGAGCAATAGTCGATAATATTAAAATTTAAAAGTTGATAGCTATCGAAAGATCAATTTACAATAAAAAAACTGAGTTTTCTTTTAACAATAGTTATTCCTAATCCACGGTCATCAAGTTTATAATTAATCAATTCCATATAATTCTTAGCTAACCATAGAAAAAGCTTTTAGATGATGGGATATATACTGGCTGGAAGCAACTTCATCAGCTTTTGCCTTTCTATACAACTGCTCAACTAAAGCAACAACAAACTTTATAGTAATGCCAGGTCCACAGCTAGTCACAAATTTACCATCCTTCTAGACCCTAGATTGTATAGCAGTCCCACAAGTGTCTGCTAATCGCTCCAAAAATGCGGGATAACAAGTTGCCTATCAAAACCAAAGTAAAACTTCTCAACCACAATATCGTCATTAGCACAACAACAACATCTAACTATACAAAGGCTGACCTTCAAACCTCCAACAACTCTAAGAACCCTAGGCTATAGCAGGAGAGACACAAACAACAGCATAAACTCGCCCTTATGCAGCTTGCTTCTTTGTATTTCCTTCTACAATTCCACAATCTTCAAAATTAGTAGCTCCCAGCATGCACCAACAAACAAGCAAAAGCCAGATGACACTCGAATTCAACCAATTATAAAAAGTAATAATAGAAGAACAACATCGAAAACCGTACAGGCAGAGCGACGAGGTCAAAAATGGTGTCCTCACAGTTAGAAATGAGAGCGTAAGAGACAATCTTGACACCATGGTAAGCATCCACACGAGCGTTGTAGTGGTGGACAAATGCCATAGTGATATCAGCTCCAGATCATCTAAGAACATCGATGGGGATCACCGCCTCCATCGGCTCACAGCCATCTGCAATCGGTATCAAAGCCCATCAACAAGACGAACAAGATAAAATTAGACAATAACAACAATAAACACAAACTTGAAAGAAAAAATAAACAATGGAAAAATGAATACCTTTTTGAAGGAAGACATGGCCGAAGCAGTAGCGAAGCAACGATTTATGAGAGAAGAAATTCTTGTTCTGGGTAGTGCGTTTGTTAAATGGCAAAGATGTAATACAAGTGTGAAGAAAAGAATAGAATTGGAAAGAAAAGTTAAAACAAAGGGGTAGCGTTGTAAAATGAGATTCACGCTTTTATATATAGTAAGACTAGCCTAAAAGCACATGCAATGCATGTGTTTACTTGCCTCACATGCTTATTGATTAATATTTGGAGATTTAATTTCCTAAAACCTAAATAAAATCTTTAAAATGTCACACTTTATCCTAAACAATGTTGTCACACTTTATCCAAAACTTGTGGATGTCTTGATTAGTGTAACAACCTATAATTTTAAACCCAAAAAATTATTATTTTTTTTTAAAGTTGTGGAATACAAATAATACCAATATCGATGACATATCTAATAGAATTCATCTGCACTACCAAAGATATGTAGTAGCAACAATAAAATTCCACACACATAATCAACACATGCAACACACCATTTTTGAACAAAATTCCGAATAATGTCATTAACGGGCTGGTATCTAATCACGACTTTTATAGACTTTTATAGACTTGAATATCCAGGCATAAAATATCCTTGGTGAACTCAGTTCACAACCTAAGCAAATAGTAATTCAAAACATAACCAAATAGCAACATCTTAAATATCCATGTAATGTATATAAACATTCTAACTAGTTAATAATATAGTCTATTCCGATTGTTATGCCCATTCCGAACCCTCAGTTGCGACCTTCCACCGAGACATCTTCAACCTACCGACCTGCAAGATTTACCAAAATAAAAGTACCAATGAGTCATGAAGACTCAGCAAGTAGAGCCAAACTTAACTTAACATAGAATTCTAAGCAACCATTATAATAATCATAATGAAATATAACAACATAGAAACATATAAATTTTTACTAATTATCTCGAATTATTTTGGAACATGCTTAATAATAATTTCCCTAACAAACATTCTGAAGTGAACGATTCTCTACTACAGCATTTGCTGCCGTGCTTAATGCACATTGCGATAATTATCTTATGAGCCTTGGCCTCTCTTAGTTCGTGCCTTCTTAATGCACTATTGCAGAACAGTTCCTCGTCAAGGCCTCTTAAATTCGGGGTGCAAAAGCATCGTTGCTAGACATACCCTAGGTACCTTAGAGTATTTGGATCTTTGGTGGTTAGCCATTGCCTAGCAACATCTCAAACATAATAACCACTTGACGGGTCATGCTCATACACTTAAAGATTCTAGTGGAACTTTGCTTCAAACATCAAACATAAACATTATTACTAAAATTGAGTCTCTATGCTCTAACATGCATAAAAGGTAAATCTCACAGCCTCCTCGAATACTAAGTATTCGCTCGGGAAGTGAGTTCATGGAATGCTTACCTCTTAACGCTTCCTTGGTATGATCTGAAGAACTAATGGAATTGATAGCTACATAACATAATAATAACAATCAATAATTAAATCATCTTTGGTCTAATATCCTCTCCCTTTATAATTCGGAGGTAGTGTTTAGTTGAATCCCGTTGGAATTGATTGCGCATACCCCCACGTTTAACGTTATTGTGAACGAGAAAGGAATGAGAATGTGCGCTAACTCGGATCATTGACTTAGTAAACTCATAAAAAAATATGAACTTTAAACTCATATTTGAAGGTAAAAAGAAATAACATTAAATGACTAAGACTCGAACCATAACTTAAAACAAAAATAAAAACAGGCTGAAAACCTCTTAAGAACATGACCAAAACCAACTTTATGACATTACAATGACCTGAATTCATTCCTTCCTTTCCTTTGTTCTTTTGGCATGACTAATGCAACCTATTAATAACTATTATAACATTAATGTGGATATATGTGACCATAATTATTTTTCTTAGATTCCTTTTAACACATCTAGCATGATCTACGGCATGAGACGTACTAATTCTATAGCAAACAAAAACTAAAGTTCTATTCTAAAACTAAAATTGAATTAGAAAAAGGATAGGATCCTTACCATAAAAATTTACCGCAGTTACACGCAAACCGAGCAATGAAAGACCAAAACTCAACAACAAAATCACCAATGTTGAAGCTTTGAAATCCATCCCCTTGAAACCATACAACATTCGGCCAACACAAATCATCAAATCCCAATCCAAAATAATTCTCAAAACCATTAATTCAAAAACACAAACAATTTTACTCACCTTGAGAATGGTAAACCCAAGTCCTTAGTGAACTCTTATCACGTGAATCGATCTCAACCAATAACCTTAAAAAGAACCTTCGAATAAAAAAAGATTCATTACTTGGAGACAAAGTCTCATTACCTTAGAATTTGGTTTTTCCACTCTTCAAAGTCTCGTTCTCGAGATTGGTTTTCCTAGATGTAAAAGAAAAATTTAGGGTTCGATATTTATCTTTATATAGGATTTGATGATTAAGGTTAACTTGAAAAATTTCCTTTACACCCCTCAATCTTTTCTTTTTATATATTAGCCCTTAGTCTTCCATAATTACAAAAATCACAAGAATTTTATAAAACTCACCAAACCGAGAGCTGGCATCACAATTAGCCACAAAATATAAAATATGATTTAAACTTCAACTGTATCGTTATAAGGAAATTTTGATAATAATAGTACGAATAAACATTATAACAGTAATTGTACATTTCAATTTTAATAATATTATTATATTCAAATATTCTACACTTTTAAAAATTTCAATCAATTAGACTTAGAAAAAAAATCAATTGGATAATAAAAAATCAAATAAAAGAATAATATGCTTTACATAATGAAAAGTATTACAAATAATAAAATAATAAAATAATATTATTAATGTAGCTCAAGAGCTTAATAATTGGGCACATTTGCTGCAAAACCAGGAGAGAAACATGGAGCAAGTGATGGAGCAAATGATATCTTTTTTTTATTACTATTGAAAAATGTGGAACTAAGATAGCGGGAAATTTCTAAGCTCTATGCCCTACATCAGATTGAGAATTGTAAATCAAAATCTAAGAATATAACAAGTTTAATCACACTACTTTTACTGGTTTTTAATTATAGTTTATAATTTTATTAAGAAACTTCATACAATCTCATTAATATTCTACATAAATGCAGAGAATTCTAAAACTGTTGCTCCTTTTCTTTTTACTCTAATGAACGTCAAAATTCTTACCTATACAGAGTATTCTTAGATGTAGAGAACCTACAAAACAAGAATATGTGTTGAATAATAAATATCTTCCAAGAAACATAGAACAAAGGTAGTTAACATATAAAGTAATAATAGTGTCATCGATGAAACCACCATAACTATAAGCAGTGAAATCACATCCAACACTACTATACCATGTGGTAATATTCCAAGTAGAAGGTTATTGTTTCTACAATGCATGCTTGAACAAGAAATTACCATGAATCAGGCATACAATAGTAACTAAATAAAAGAAAATGTCAAGGAAATTAGCATCAATCAGTCACACTGAAAACCAAAAAACTATACCACCTAGACCAAAATGCAAGCAAGAATAGTTAATTTACTTGCGATCCCCGGTCTAAACCTCCATTGCACATAATGGATAGTTGTAATTGCGTAGCTCCCATTTCGAACAATCAGAGCAATGATCGAATGGATCTACAGAAAAAAAAGAAGCACAGCTTGCAATTGAAGCACAAATTGTTATGTAGCACAACACAACTTATAGTACTAATTTGCTAATTTTTCACAACTCTCTTGAAACTAAAATTTCCTCAAATCAGTTCAAAACGATTAATATGACTTCTGAAATCCACCCGAAGAGTGGACACGCTCTCACACACCCAATTTCCCACACATCTCGGAAATCCCTTAAATCGTTATATGTCTATAAAACAATCAATACGACACCTCATATCCACCCTAAAATTTGACACAGGCTATATAATAAATAAAAAGGATATAAAATATTTTTAATTAAACTTACATATATCAAATTCCAGAGAAAAAAAAGAACCAAATAAAAAATACTAACATTCAAATCAATCAAAACCTAAAACAACACAACGTCCAACAAGCATTCATTTGAAGTTCATAAAAACAATCAACAGTCAAATAAAAGCATTAACAAAATAATATGAACACTTCTCACTACAAAGAACATATCATCAAACAGTTGGTGACCATATATACAAACGGGGAAGTGTCAATTACAGACCAAAATAATATATAATTTGTCACTTTTATATACCACATTAACTAGTCTAGAAACATGAAAACAACAAATGAATTGAAATTCATAAAAAAAAAAAAGTAAAATAAAAAGTATAAAGAACCCATATATATTGAAGCACTATAATCCAACATTAGAAGTAGATCTTTATTGTAAATACATGAGGGACAAATTCATCGAGATAAAGCAGAGCTCAAGTAGAGTAAAGAATTGATTTGTATAAGATGCAAGATAAAAGAGATAAGTGAAAAACATGTTATCAGGGGCAAAGTGGTAGAAGGAGGTTGCAAGTAATTTGTCAACCAATTGTGTTTTACTCCAGTTAAGTAAAATGACTATGTTATCTTTTTTGTCCTATTAAAATGATATGCAGCTACTTAGTAAAATGACAATTTGTTGAATGATAATTTTGGAATAAGCAAGTGAAGCAACTGTCTCCACCTACTTATTCTCTTCTTCTTTTTTACCGTGAAAATCATTGTATTACTAATCAAGCATGAGATTACAATCTACAGTGATTAAACACCAAAAAGCTAACTCCATAGAGGACAAGACAAGAGAAGTGTGGGTACTTGCCCAATAGTTCCTAACAACAAAGTACAGACAAATATGAATTCCAACTCCTATATAAGTCTTTGAAATAAGTTGAACAATACAAACATCTTGCACAATAGTATTGGATGTTGTATTTTGAAAATATTCCCGCCAGCAATAGATCAGGAATGCTAAATCTTCAAGGTTACAAAAACAAAACATAAACCTCAAAATCGCCAGTACCAGAGACGGAGGAATGGAAACCTTCACGAATTCAGCAAAGTATTGGAAAAATCTGCCATCTTCATTACAATCGGAATGAGATCTACTTCCACAAATGGAGGAATTGAAATGGAAAAACATCTCCCAACAAATTTAAAATTAAATTAAACCGCAGAGAAGGCTAGGAAATACCATTGTTTTAAAAAGCGCGCCTAGGCGTGAAGCGCAGCAATGCGCATGAATGACTTTTCTACTTGATAGAAGCGCCACCAAATTACAAAAGCGCTTGTTAAGCGCGCCTAGGCGTGAAACCCAAGGCGCATTAACAAGCGCAATTTTCAAATATATATTAAAACAAGCTCTATTCACACATTTAATTTGATCGATGGTGGAATTGGGTAGTTATTTTCTCTTTCCTATGTTTTAGTAAATCTTTTCATGTGATTATTTATTAACATATAATGTGACTATTTATTTTCCTAATGCATGTGACTATTTATTTTCCTAATGTATGTGACTATTATTCTCATGTGAGTGTGACTATTAATTTTAGTCATGCATGTGACTATTATTCACATGTGACTATATATTATTTATTATTATTTAATTTTAAAAAATATACATGTGACTTTTCCTATTTCTTTTTATTAATTTATTTGATAGGTATTTGAAATGATTTATGTTTCCTATAAAGTCTTTTTTATTTTTTTTCAAATTTTTTTACCGTTACAAATATTGCCTCTATAAAAAGTGAACCACTCACAAGTTTTAGACTACATCGTTCCTTGTTTTCTACATCATTCCTTGAAAACTTATTTTCTACATCATTCCTTTTTCAAGTAAGTGTCTACTCCTTTCTTCTTCTCTTTATTTTAGAACCTATTATTTTAGAACCTATTCTTATTAAAACTCTACTTCCTTCTTCTCTTTTTTATCAATATCAAGTTTCATTATTTTAGAATGATTGTTATTAAAACTCAGCTGTGTTAAAATTTTAATTTTGGCCAAATTGATTATTTTGAAATTGTTTTTAGCTAAAAAATAAAAAAAATAAAAACTGCAATTAAGTTTATTTTAAAAACTTATTGTTGTTTACGAAGTTTTAAGGTACTGATTTAGATTATTTTAAAAAAAAAAAATATTTTTAGTGATTTATTTATTGGCATATACTACATATACTAATAAGTAACATATTATAGGAGAGTTTAAATGGCTTCTAGATCTTCTGATCCGGCATGGAAATATTTTGAGAATCCTGATCCAAAAGATAGAAATTCCACTAAGTGTATATTTTGTGGAAAAATTTCTAAGGGTGGGATATACCGAGCGAAGCAACATATAGTTGGTGGATTCAGGAATGTAACAGTTTGTAGAAAATGCCCTGAAAATGTTAGGCAGGAGGTAAAAGATTTTATGGAGAAGAAGAAGAATGAAAAGGATGAGTGGACAGATATGGAACTGGAAAAGGAAGAATTTCAATTCGGAGAAGGGTATGATGATGATGATGTAACTGAGTTACATGCTAAAGTTCCTGAAAAACGAAAAGGTAAGCTAGATTTATACTTTGCAGCTGATCCAGAAATTACTGCGAAAAATACCAAAGGAAAACAAATGAAGTTGGATGAGGTGGAAACTGAAGTAAGGAAGGAGTTGAGGAATCGTGCTTGTAAGAGTATAGCTAGATGGTTTTATGATGTAGGCATTTTTTTAATGCTACATCATATGATAGTTTTCAGGTTATGTTGGAGTTAATAGGTCAATATGGCCCAAGACTTAAGGGACCATCTCCTTATGAAATTAGAGTTCCGCTTTTCTCCCAAGAGGTGGAAGCCACTCAAAATTTGATGAGAGATCATGAGGCTGCTTGGGTTCAATATGGATGTTCTATATTATCAGATGGTTGGAAAGATAGGAGAGAAAGGACATTAATTAATTTCTTAGTTAATAGTCCAAAGGGGAGTATGTTCATAGAATCTGTGGATGCCTCTGCCTATTCAAAAACTGGCGAAAAAATGTATGAACTCTTAAGTAAGTTTGTGGAGAAGATTGGAGTAGAAAAAGTCAGCCAAGTGATCACGGATAGTGCTTCAATTAATGTCTTACCAGGTATTATATTCTATTGAATTACTTTTCTGAAAGATACTAATTTAACAAATTAAATTTATACCTATTATCTTTGTAATTTTCTTATAGGAAAACTGTTAACGGCAAAGTAGCCTTTATATTGGACACCATGCGCAGCCCATTGTTTGAACATGATCTTGGAAGATATATTCAAGTTGCCTAACATGAAAAAAACATTTGAAAGGGATGTGATGGTTAAAAGCTATATTTATACTCGGCCTAATTTAGTGAATATGCTGAGAAGCTCTACCAATAAGAAAGAGTTGCTTAGGCCTGCAAAAACAAGATTTGCAACTGCATTCATCACTTTGGGTAGGATGTATGACTTGCACAAGAACTTAAGAAAGATGGTTACATCGGATGATTAGGTGAAAAGTAAGTGGTCAAAAGAATGAGGGGCTAGAAAGGTTGTTGAAGTGATTTTGCTACCATCATTTTGGAAAAATGTGGTGTATGAGGCAATGGACAGGGCCAAAGAAGTAATTGCCAAATCCTTTAATAGAGTTGAATACAAGTATAAACAAATTTTTGACATAATTCATCGTAGGTGGGATGTTCAACTTCATCAGCCCTTTCATGCTGCTGGGTGGTATTTAAATCCAGCATTCTTTAACAAGACTGTCAATATTGATAAAGAGGTGAAATCTGGTTTGTATGATTGCATCGAGAAATTAATTCAGGATCCAGAAACTAAAAATCAAATTGACACTGAGCTTTCAATTTATGCGAAGGCTGAAGGGTTATTTGGAAACCAATGGCTATAAGAAGGAGGGAAGACAAAGCACCTGGTAAGAAGTATACACATGATTTATAATTCTAATATTTAATAGTAAATAATACTTTTAGCATGTGTTATTTGTTAACAGCTGATTGGTGGGCAGCATATGGAGATTCTACACCTACATTGAAAAAGTTTGCTATTAAAATCCTAAGTCTAACTTGCAGCGCCTCTGGTTGTGAACGTAATTGGAGTGTATTTGAAAATGTAAGTTTTTAAACACGACTTGAATTATTGATTATGGAGTAAAGCCTCACGCAATTTATTTATTTCGTGCAGCTTCATAACAAAAGGAGAAATAGACTTGCTCAAACTCGTTTGAATGATTTGGTGTTTGTGAAATACAATAGGGCTTTAAGACGTAGATATAATATGCGAGATACTATTGACCCTATTACTTTAAGTGATATCGATGATTGTAATGAGTGGTTAACAAGGATAATTGATGAGAAAGTTGGTGATGATGAAGATTTAACCTGGAATATTGTCGCTGAGGCTTCAGGAGTTGGAGAGCCTAGCTATCAACTTCAGAAACATAATAAGACAATTGTGCAAATAGGTTCTTCATCAAAAGCCCCCGAGGTTGATGAAGACAAAGAGGAAGAAGAATTAGAAGGGGATGGATTTCAAGGAAATATAGCAGAAGATGAGGAGAGAAACATTGATGGGTCAAATTTTGACATAACTACTGATGATGAATAGATAGTTTTTCATTTTTTAATATAAGTTTATGGTTTTCGAACTATTAACAACTTAGTATTTATTTAAGTTTTATGGATATGATATTTTAATTAATTTGATGTTTGTACTGTACTATTTATTTAGCCTATTTTGTTGTATATTTTAATTAGATTATGTTATGATAAAAATGCGCGCCTAGGGCTTTGCGCCTTGCGCCTAAAGCCCCAGGACCCTATTGCGCCTCAGTGCGCCTAGGGCTTTTTAAAACTATGGGAAATACAACTGACAAGAGATAACGAAAATAACAAAGGTGGAGACCGACCGGAGAAGGAAAAAATCCCTCTTCTCCGATAGCGGTTGCTGGTATGTGGAGGGTTTTAGGGTTTGCGAAAGAGAGAAGACAGAATGTTTTGTTTTTAGGAGAGAGAATGTGTTTCGGTGGTAAATCAATAGTATGGAGAAGTAGTTCCACCTGCTTATTCTCACTTTTATATATATATATATATATATATATATATATATATATAAAAGGATGTAATATTTTATTTGGTTGGGTTTATCTATTGGTTGTAAGTGTTTTTTAATTTTATTTATTTATTTATTTTTTAAATTTTTATTGTTTGGCTGAAAAACTAGTAGATATTTTGAGGATTTAAAAAAGAGAAAAAGAAAATCATCTATGAAGAAAAACACAAATTTGAAACTTCTTTGAATAGATCTATATCAGCTTTTCTTTTTAATATACAAAATGTCTTTAATACTCCTAGAATATATAATGTATAACATCATGAATTCATACTTTATTTTAGTTATTTTATATATAGATATTATTATTTTAAAATTTTAAATCAACCATCAAATTTGGCATAAAAGTTTGTGAAATATTTATATAATACATATTTGTAAGATTTTATATTATTTTATCTTCTATTATTATTATTATTATTATTATTATTTTGCAACTTGAGGGTTTTTTTTTTCTTTTCAATTGAGTAAAAAAATAATATTTATATTTGAATTGATTTTATGTAAATAAATTTAAATCGAAAAAAAAATATAGTAAGTGTATGTATTTTACATAAATATTATTTCATATTTCAATCCTCACTTTGAATTTTAAATTTAAACCAAATTTAGTGAATTCCTAATAATATCAACAAAGAAACATACTTAAGGATTTAAACAATCAACAAGCAAAAATAATCCAGATATCAAAAACAAGTTAACATTATAATAAATGACTCTCTATAACTCATTCGAATTCATTTGAATAGTAATCAAGAGTTCAAATCATATGATGATGATAATCTACTTCTTGGTGAAGAAGAACATGATAATGAACAAGTCGGAGGAAATCAAAATATGAGACAATTTCCGGCACTTGAGATAGATGGTATAAGTGAATTAATTTCGGTACTTTTTTATTTCGAAATTTGCACTTTTCTTATTCAAAAAATAATATCTAATATCATTTGTGTAATTATAATATTTGGATGTGCTTTTAAAAGTGATATTTTCAAACGCTTTGGAATTGATAAGTACATTTTTAATTTATATCAAAACGACTATTTTTTTCCTTCACGAAAGCTCTACTTTTAAAAGATCTACTACTAAAAGATTTACTGCTAAAAAATCTATTTAAAGAAGACATACCAAATGGGCACTAAGACAAAAATTATTTTACCCCATTCTTATGCTTCAAAGGACTATCGATGTATGTCTACCTAGGATATGACTATAAGAGCACGTAAATGAACCAACAACTTGTGGGTAAGCTCGTTTAACCCGCATGTGAACCGGGTTAAGACCAATGGAGTTCTAACCTACCATGAAAATGATCATGCTTAACCCGGTATTTTTAACCCGCAAGTTTATGCGGGTTGACCCTATAACCTACGTGTTGGCCTGCTAATCCACCATATTCATAACATAATTATATTTTATATTGTCACGCCATAACCCACCCCCGGTCCGGTCTTAGACCATCCCGAAGGCGAGCTACGACGGACCTAAGAATGCAATTGTACCAAACCTATACAATATGGGTTATTATAAATTGATACCCTCTATCAATGTAAGTAATAAAATAAAAATAATAAAAATAGCTTACTTAGCTATTTTAAAACACGTGTTCAATAAACCTTTATAGATATACACATAACTTCAAAAACATTTATACATAACTCTAGAGTTCATTAAAACATTTACAAATGTTAATACCCATTTGATTACATTAGGTATTAAAATTTACGAAATGAAAATATGCCCTTTACACATCTACTATGGACATATAACAAAATGACTATGACTCCATGAGAGGCTATCCGAAGCCCGACCAAAATAACATGCTCGATCACCTGCTTCATTTTTAATTTAAAGAAGAAAAAAACAAAATAAAAAGAAACCAAAGGGTAAGCTATATAGCCAAGTTGGTAAAAATCTTGTCCCAAAAACACAGACACACAAATGCTCTATATAATTTTTAGCTAAGTGTCACTCAAAATACAATTGAAGCTTTGCCTTTAGCTTCACCATACAATGATTCAACCACTAACTCATACCAAGCAAACAGGATCAATAAAATAAATTAAGACAAGACATTAAAACACACTAAGATCTATATGCATTAGTCTTGCTTATTAACTTGATTAAGAAAATTGTGCTTGAGATAGGTTGGAGGAATACTAGAAGAGGTAAAAATGGTCAACATACATGGCTATGAACTCCTATAGACTCAATCAATTTAATGAACTCAAACTTAAGAATGCTTAACACTCGAAGACTTTTCAAAATTTAAAATATAAAAGAAACAACCCAATAAATTATAAAAAGAAATATAATTAAATATTAGGTATCAACACAAAACACTAGCCTTAAATTTTATCCTAAACGGAGCTAAAACGAAAGAGAACGGAGATAAATAAGTCCGCTATTAAAACCTAAAATTTCATGAACACTTGAAGGAGTTTCTAAAATTTTAAACATAAAACTAGCCTAGTAAATTTAAAAAATATATATAGTTAAATAGTAGATATCATAAGGAATGCGTGGTCACAAACTTTGTCCAAAACGGAGTTAAAACGGAAGAGAACGGAGTTAAAGAAGTTCACTAAAAGTTCACTATTAAAACTGAAATTTTATGAACACCTAAAGGATTTTTCCAAATTTTTAAATATATAAAACAGTCTAGAAAATTATATATATATATAAGTAGGTAGTAGATATCATAACCAATGCATGGCCTCAAATTTTGTCCAAAACGGATTTAAAACGGATGAGAACGAAGATAAATAAATCTGCTATTAAAACCTAAAATTTTACGAACACCTGAAAGAGTTTCCAGATTTTTAAATATGGAACTAGCTCAATAAATTGTAAGAAAAATATTACTAAATATAAGATATCATACCAAACACGTGGCCACAAATTTGGTCCAAAACGGAGTTAAAACGAAAGAGAATGAAGATAAAGAAGTCTATTATTAAAACCTGAAATTTTACAGCTAGTTTGTGACCATTTGAGCGACTTACTCATTTCCAAAACACAACCGGATCAACTCGAAATGAAATCAAATTTTAAACGTGACATCTATATCTACCAAATAACACAATTATATAAACTACTCGACCAACGGCCCATCCGTTTGATCTCCTAGAACTGCACAAGTGACCTACTTGGTTATCTTTTTATCACTATATAGGAACACACTAATTGACACCTAAATGTGATGTAAGCCCAATTATTAATTAAAAACCGGCAGCGCAATAACTCTAATATGACATGATCAATTTAGAAATTAACTAAATGACTGCCACTATATGTGACATCTTAACTCTATACCAAAACTCTAAACTACCTATCGTATGCACAACTCACAAATTAACTCCAAAGTCAAGCACGAGAAAAGCACTAATATATACATTGCAAAACCATCACTCAAACACATAACCGAAACCATAATCGGCCAATAAAACGTCAATATAATCAAACAAGACATAAATTGCCCAAAACCATAAGATGCACAACACTACTATATAACTAAGAAATTGATCATCCGAATTACAATTTTCAATCCCCGATTAGTCTATAAACACTTGGTGAAACGGGAACACTACTGGACCGAAGTCCCACTATCGGATTTAAATCCGCATTTCCATTCTATGAATGGCACTATAGACCGAAGTCTCACTATTGAGCCGAAGCCCCACAATTACACCGAAGTCTACACTATTAGACCGAAGTCTACACTAATGGCATTTTCTCTCACCATTTCACCGCAATGGTGTCGAAGCACTTCATTAACCCCTAAGGCGCCTTTTCATCACTAGATACACTATAAACTAAAAACGGGCATTAAGGTGTTTCACTTTGCACTTAGTCAATTTATTTTATACACTCCATGAGATTATTAGCACTAATATCAGCATACCAAACCATAACAAGCAGAGATTCAACGTCAAGGTACATTAAAGTAGAGACTCAATACAACTCTAACATTTCCAATATAATGATTAACTTAACTAAAAATTTTATTTTAAACTAGTCTCTAACATAAATTAATTTTAATTAACATCAAAGCAGCAACAACAAAACACAATATCAGCCAATTTAATATGCAGCAAAAGCCAAGAAGAATAATCATAAACAAACAATATGTAGGGCGAAAACAGATTTTACCAACCTTAAATTGCTATCCACTCAAGCCGGTCAAGTCCCCCCTTGAACCGGTTCCAATTCTTTAACTTGATCCCCTAAAGTCGAATAAACAATAAACATTTAGATTTCTAAAAACTTTATTTCTTAGTTTTCAAAATCAGCTTTAACATTTTTTTTAATTCACTTAAAAAGCAGCTTTAACATTTGTTTAAAAAAAATCAGGGTCATCTCTCTTAAAATAAAAATCCAATTTATGAGCTCTCAAATGATAAGATATGGACTCTGAATTTAACAGCTAAACAAAAACTTTAGTTCATAAAATAGGGACAAAATCAACTCTTCCCAAAATCATTTAAAAGAAAAGATACATTGATTTCAAGACAGGGCAAATCATTTAGGTTGGAACAAAAGGAGGATTCTAAGACTAGAGATCAGTTTTAAAGTCCAAGGCTGGTATTATCACTTACCCCACAAAATAATCTTCTAAAGAAAACAAGGCACAATTTAGTAAGATGGACCTCCTTATCCGCAGAATGAACCCTAGACAGAGATCAACAACAATTTAAGTAAAATTACGATCTTAATTAATGGGATCCCGTAGAATAAGGAAGAATCAATTACCTCTAACAATTCTTAGCTCCCAATTTGCAGAATTGATGAGACCCACAGTTTTAGGATCAAAATTTAAAACCCTAGAAATTGAATTAGAGGATGAGAATTCTTGAACCTTAGATGAGATAAGCTAGAGAGGAAAGAATGAGAAAAAGCTAAATTACCTTGTATCAAATCAAAGTGGAGTTGCTTGGAAGACATGCAAAAGCAGAGATAGAATTCTGTTTGTTCGTTGTTTGAAAGAAAATCACGAAGGAAGAATACCTATCAGTTTGAGAAAGAAAATATGAGATTCTTCTAATGGGCTAGGCTCTAGTTAAAGGAATGGGTTCTAAAACTTAATTGATTTACACTAAGCCCAAAATTATCCTAACTTCACTAATCTAAATCACTACATATAGTTTTTCTAATTAATTAGAAAATCTTTAGAAAATAGTTAAATTAAAAGATGAACATTGTTCTAACAATTCTAAACTCGAACTACTTCAATAATAGTCTATTCTTAATGATTTTCCCAAAAAAATAACAAAAAGAAATAAACAAATAAATATTTCTTGAATTCTTTTAAATAAAAATTCAAATAAAAATGATTTTTTTTATTATATTCAACATAAAATTTTTATCATTTTAAAATTAATTTAAAAACGAGTTAAACTCATTTTATGAAATCACATAGTTATTTAAAATCATTAAAAAATTCTAAGCCCATTTTCAGGACGTTACATATATAATTAACTATATAAATTAAAAATTATTCTAATATACATAAAATTTTGTATAAAAATCTTTTGATGATGTAATTTATACCATTTAAAAATTAAATATTAAGGTATTGATTTAATTATAAATTTACAAAATAATAAAATTAAATCATTAAAATTTTTAATGATGAAATTAATTTAAAAAGTACTTGATTGGGCATGAAATGCACAACATTTCTACCTTATTTTATTTACAATTCGGGGACTTTATTGAATATATACTATCTAATTGCTCTATTTTTGTATTTGTTGACAGTTTGGAGACAATTGTGAAGTATTGAAGAATTCTGTGGGTTTAAAGCTGGATTTGCTAAAGACAAGTCAACAAGACCAAGTCAATTTTATCAGAGTTGTTATATTTTTAATTCTCAAAATTTAAATTGTGATCTGAACGACTGAGATTTTGATTTAGAGATTTTTACGAGTTCGTTTTAGATTTTCTGGGGAGGATTTATCTTAGGAAGAGACGATTGTAAAAACTCTCATCCTTCCTTTTGATGAGAAATTTTTTTTATCGAGAGAAATAGAAAAATACTCTGGGTTTTTATTCTTTCTGGAACGATCAATTATATTAAGCAAATGAAGTTCGCCGCGCCCATGAGGAGCTAAACGAACCTCATCCAGCTAAGTCAATTCTAATTACCGTGTTGTGAGAATTGTTTTATTCTGCTATATTGTTTGATATTTATGCATTCTCTATGGGCATGGTTAAATGCACATGTTGATTCTGATTAATTAATTAAGTGCGCAATTGATTGGTAAATTAGGCTTAACACATTGCATGTCAAATAGCTCGTAGTTAATTTGACCTAGGTAGTGTTGAGAGTGTATAATCATAATTCAAGAACGGTCGTACCAATTCAATTGGTTATGGTCACGGGTCTTATCTAATTCATAATGCAATCTACGTGTTAGGTTAGTGATTGATTCAAAGGGTCGTACCCGGTCAGTCTATCTAGGAAAAGATTGGTTATTAGGCACGTTGTCAATAGATATAACTGTGACTATTAAACAACATAGATATTTTTTTTAGTTTCGATGATCAACACCTGATTCGAATAAATTGACTTAGCTAGATGTTTAATTATAATTGATTTTTAATCTCCGATTTAGATTTATTTTAAATACTCGCATAATCTCGAAACCCCCATTTATTTTGATTTGGTCAATACGATACATTTATTAGACCTTGTTTGCTACAATTATTTGTATTTGCAGGTTGATTAAATACTGACGGATTCGAAACCCGTCAAGTTTTTGGCGCCGTTGCCGGGGAACGGTTCTAATTAATTTTGTGTTTGTGTATGACCAGGTCTGATCGTACGGCAAAATTGCTATACGATCCTGAAATCGAGAAGACTGCAAGTAAATTACAAAGAGAAGCAAGAATTCGAAAGCAGATTCTCAAAACCACACCAGATCAAGGAACACATGTTACAGTTTCTACTTTGGGTGATTGTTGTGCCTTTACCGCACCCCTAGCCATGGCAGTAAATGGTCAACAACAACGTACACTCAGGGAGCTAGGCCGACCACAAGCCAATCAAACCCCACTCTGTATTACTTACCCTAACACAGAAGGAACATTTGAACTGAAATCGGGTTTGATCCATCTATTGCCTATCTTCCGTGGAGTCGAAAATGAGGATCCTCACAAACACCTGAAGGCATTTCATGTCACTTGCTCAACGATGAAGCCTCAAGGTGTTTCTAAAGAACAGATCAAGCTACGCGTATTCCCTTTCTCTTTGGACAATGCTGCTAAAGAATGGTTATTTTATTTACCATCCGGATCAATCACATCCTGGGATCAGATGGTAAGAGTATTTTTGGGAGTCTCTACATGATTACTGGGAGAGATTCAAAAGGACCTGTGCAAGCTGCCCACGACATGGATTAACTGAAGAAGCACTGATCCTGTACTTTTATGATGGTCTCTTGCCCATGGAGAGACATATGATCGACGCAGCTAGTGGAGGATCCCTTGAAAATAAAACTCCACAACAAGCTAGGGATTTGATCTCTACGATGGCAACAGCAACAGGAAACCATAAATCTTGTTCCGAACCTTCCAGAGCTGCTAATGAGATAAGTCATTTTGCTTTGTCAAATCAGATTAAGGAACTGTCAGTTTCGGTACATAAAATTGCTGCAGTTAATATTCAGCAATCGTGCCCACAGGTAAGGAATTGTGGAATATGTGCTTCGCCTGAACATCCTACCGATGCGTGTCCTACTTTGCAAGAGGATGAAATAGAAGAAGTCAATGCAGCAGGATATTATGGAGGCCAGAGAAAGTATGACCCTTACTCCAACACGTATAATCCGGGATTAAGGGATCATCCTAATCTCAGATACGGGTCGACGAATTATCAACAAAGACTACCACCTCCTCAGAACCAATAACCAGGTATGTCTCTGTCCGATATTGTTAAACAATTAGCAACTAACACAAACCAATTCCAACAGGAGACGAAGGCCAGCATTCAAAACTTGGAAAAACAAATGAGTCAACTTGCTACTACAGTAGGTAGACTAGAATCTCAAGGGAAGCTGCCCTCACAAATAGAGTTGAACCCAAAGAACGTCAGTGCAGTGATTTTGCGCAGTGGTAAGGAATTGACAGATAGTCGCGCCCATGGTAAAGAAACTCTAACTGATAGTCGTGCCCATAGTGAAGAGCAGAAAGAGGAAATCAACGTGGAAACCCTAACTCGAGGGAAGAACCATGCCCACAGCGAAGGGGTGCAAGTTTAAAAAGAAATCAGCGTCAAAACTGATCAATCAACACCGGAGAAGCCAAAAGCCGTTGAAATCAGACCACCTTTTCCTAGCAGATTCGAGGAGTCTAAGAGAGCCAAGGAAGAGAAAGAGATCTTCGAAACCTTTAGTAAGGTAGAGGTAAACATTCCTTTACTCAATGCCATTAAACAAATACCTAAATATGCTAAGTTCCTTAAAGAATTGTGTGTGAATAAGAAAAAGCATAGCGGGTATGAGAAGGTCTTGATGGGGAAAAATGTTTCAGTTGTTCTACAAAAGAAACTACCCCCTAAGAGAGAATATCTAAGTTTGTTTGTTATCCCATGCACTATTGGTAGTATAGAAATTCAAAGAGCAATGTGTGATTTAGGAGCTTCACTTAATGTAATGCCATATTCTCTTTATTCATGCTTGCGAATGGGTTCTTTGAAAGAAACAGGGGTAGTCATTCAATTAGCTGATAGGTCCCTAGTTTATCCTAAGGGAGTTCTAGAGGATGTCCTAGTTAAGGTGAAGGGTTTGATTTTTCCTGCAGATTTTTATGTGTTAGACATGGGAGGTAATGATATCTCTACTACTCCTTCTGATTTATTACTAGGGAGACCTTTCCTTAGTACTGCGAAAACTAAGATCAATGTTCAGGATGGTACTCTAACTATGGAATTTGATGGCGAACTTGCCAAGTTTAATGTTTTTGATGCCATGAAACATCCTAACGATTTTTCTAGTATTTGCAGTATGGATGTTGTAGAACCTTTTGTTCAACAATGTTTTGAATTAAGCAGGGAAGATGAACTGGAAGTGGTGTTGTGCAACAGTTTACAGGCAGGAGATGAAAAGAAGGATTTTTCCTTCGACAAACTTCTGGTGGAAGTTCTGTATGAGTTGGAAACGTTAAATCCACGGGTAGGTATTAACCAAAATTTTGCTATCCCCATGACTAAACTTCAATTACCTTTAATTGTGTAGGCACCGATTTTGGAGCTTAAACCTTTGCCCAGTCATCTGAAATATATCAATCTAGGCAATAAGGACACACTACCAGTGATTGTTTCCAACAAGTTGAGCATTAAGCAGGAAGACCAACTTGTTCAACTTTTGAAAGAACATAAGGAAGCGATAGGGTGGACCATCAATGACATAAAGGGTATCAGTCCGTCCACCTGTATGCACAAAATACTTTTGGAGGAGGGTTGCAAACCTATTAGACAACCTCAGAGACGGCTAAATCCTCCAATGATGGAAGTAGTGAAGAAGGAGATTCAAAAGCTTCTGGATGCTGGTATGATCTATCCGATTTCGGATAGTAATTGGGTAAGCCCAGTTCAGGTAGTTCCCAAGAAAACAGGTATAACGGTAGTCAAAACTGATAATGGTGAGTTGGTGCCCACTCGTGTCCAAAACAGGTGGCGGGTTTGTATTGATTATCGTAAATTGAATGCCTCGACTAAGAAAGATCATTTTCCCTTACCTTTTATTGATCAGATATTAGAAAGGTTAGCAGGGAAATCTCATTATTGTTGTCTTGATGGTGTTTCAGGTTTTTGGCAGATACCAGTTGCGCCAGAGGATCAGGAAAAGACGACCTTTACATGCTCGTTTGGTACATTTACCTATCGGCGGATGCCGTTTGGGTTATGTAATGCTCCTGTAACGTTTCAACGATGTATGGTCAGCATTTTTTCTGACTATGTTGAGAGTATAATCGAGGTATTTATGGACGATTTCATTGTTTATGGACAGTCTTTTGAATCTTGTTTAGTTAATCTTGGTAAGGTTTTGCAACGATGCGTAGACTTGAACTTAGTATTAAGTTATGAAAAATGTCATTTCAGGATAGATCACGGTTTAATACTCGGTCACATTATTTCTGCACATGGTATAGAGGTCGATAAAGCTAAGATTAATGTGATTAAGTCTTTGCCTTACCCCGTATGTGTACGAGAAGTTCGTTCCTTTCTTGGACATGCAGGATTTTACAGGAGGTTCATCAAGGACTTCTCAAAGATTACCCAACCTCTGTGTAATTTGCTTAAGAAGGATGTCACTTTCCATTTTGACGAGAGATGCAAAGAAGCGTTCAACGTTTTAAAAGAGAAACTTGTCACCGCGCCCATAGTGAAAAGCCCTAATTGGAACGTTCCGTTCGAAATAATGTGTGATGCAAGTGACTACGCCGTGGGCACAGTCCTTGGGCAAAGAGTGGGAAAAGAACCTCATGTGATCTACTATGCCTCGAGGACGCTGGATAGTGCACAGTGCAACTACTCTACAACAGAGAATGAGCTTTTAGCAATTGTTTTTGCTTTAGATAAATTTCGTTCTTATATACTGTGTACTAAAGTCATTGTTTTCTCTGATCATGCAGCTCTCAGATATCTGATGTCAAAGAAGGATGCAAAACCCAGGTTAATACGGTGGATTCTCCTCCTTCAACAGTTTGATTTGGAGAAAAAGGACAAGAGAGGATCGGAGAATCTTGTAGCAGACCATTTGAGCCGGCTAGTCACTTCTGAGATAACTCAACCTTTGAACGATAAATTTCCTGACGAGTACCTATTCGCCATGGGCACGACTCATCCCTGGTATGTAGACATAGTTAATTATCTCGTTACTAGTAAATTACCTTTTGAGTGAGCAGGGGTGAGAAGGATAAAATCAAAAGAGATTCTCGGAACTACGTATGGGATGATCCTTATCTATAGAAGCATTGCTCGGATCAGATGATTAGAAGGTGCGTTCCTAAAGAGGAGACTGAGTCAATTCTGAAATCATGCCATACAGAATCATGTGGAGGCCATTTTGGACCTAGAAAGACGGCCAAAAAGGTAATTGATTGTGGATTCTTTTGGCCTAATTTATTTTATGATTCGTACGTCTTTTGTAAAACTTGTGACAACTGTCAAAGAACAGGGAGTCTAGGCCGTCGTGATTAAATGCCTATGACACCAATCTTGATAGTTGAGATTTTTGATGTATGGGGTATTGACTTTATGGGGCCTTTTCCACCATCATTTGGGTTTCATTATATTTTATTGGCTGTTGATTATGTTTCAAAATGGGTGGAAGCTAAAGCCACCCGGACTGATGATGCTAAAGTTGTTGCAGACTTTGTTAGGTCTAACATCTTCTGCAGGTATGGTACACCCCGAGCCATCATCAGTGATCGCAGAACCCATTTTTGTAATAGGACCATCGAAGCCTTATTCAGAAAATATGGAGTGACACATCGTACCTCCACCGCCTACCATTCGCAGACAAACGGACAAGCTAAAGTTTCGAATAGGGAGATCAAGTCGATCCTAGAAAAGACGGTAAATCCCTCTAGGAAGGATTGGACTTTGCGTTTAGAGGATGCACTATGGGCGTATCGAACTGCTTACAAGTCACCTATTGGGATGTCACCATATCGCATTGTCTATGGTAAGGCGTGCCATTTGCCGGTTGAATTGGAACATAAAGCATTCTGGGCCGTGAAAGAATGTAACCTGAGAATAGATGCTGCTGGTGAGCAGCGGAAGCTCCAAATCCAAGAGTTAGAAGAAATCAAGAATGATGCCTACATCAGAGCTCAACACCAGAAGGAGACGTTGAAAAGAGAGCATGATCTTCATGTCTCTAGGAAATCGTTTGTAGTGGGTCAAAAAGTTTTACTGTACCATTCAAAACTCAAATTGTTTCCTGGGAAATTGAGGTCAAGATGGATTGGCCATTTTATTGTTATTAACGTATTTTCTCATGGTGCAGTGGAAATAGAAAGCATGGAAACAGGCAAGATTTTCAAGGTCAATGGGCATAGACTTAAACCCTATTACGAGGGTTTCCAAGTGAACCTCTGTGAAGAAATTTTGTCATGCCCACGACAAGCTTCTGGATAATTTTATCGTGTCTAGCCAGAGACGTAAAATCAAGGCGCTGTTGGGAGGCAACCCAAAATTTTTATTTTCTAATTTTTTTAAATTTTTATTTTTATTTATTTATTTATTTATTTTTCTTTAATTTTTAATTTTAATTTTAATTTTATATATTTATTTTCATTTTATTTTCAATCATTTTTATTTATTTATTCATTTTATTTTATTTTTTTATTTATTTCTTTACTTTTATTTTCTTTTTATTAAATATTTAATAATGATAGTTGAAATAAAAATAATAATAAAAAAAAACTAAATAAAATAAAACATAGATAGAATTCGTAATACTAAATTTTTTAAAATTTCTAATTTTATTTTTCTTTCTTTTTGTAGGAAATTAAATCAGAAAAGAAAAAATTAAAAAAAACAAAGAAATCAAAAAAATCAACACAGGTCGTGCACAGTAAGAAGAAATCATTGAACCCTAGCCACCGCTGGACGCCGCTGTCTCTTCTCGTCGTCTCCGACCACCGACGTGCTGCCGCCAAAGCCCCAAGTTCCGACCTCCAGGCATGTTGCGATCTCAGCCGTCGTCATCACAACCGTCGCCAACTCAGTCGTCGCCAACATCTCTTCGGTCGCATCTCTTCCGCCGCTAATAACCTAATCACCTCCGCCCACGAAATCGCCTCCGTTCAGCGCCGTCGTCCAAGTCCAGTCACCGGTCTCCTCTCAGTCAAGCCGCGACCACCTCCGTCGAACAGCGGCAACGGTCTCCTGTCCAAGCGTCGCTCTTCTCTAGCAGCGACAGATTCTCCTGGTTCAACTTTTCTGGTCAGCCACTTCTGAATTCTGGTTCAATTCTATTAATTTTGCAATTGGTTGAAAAATCCGGGAAAGGAAGTGTCCATTTATTGTCTGCAGATGAACTTCGTTCGAAAGAGGAGGTTGTGCTAGAACTTCAAATCAAAACCTAACAAAGGAGGTGAAGATATTGCAGCGAAAATTTAATAAGATGATGTGAGCCCTGACGACTCTCTGCACCCACCACAACATTCAGTGGGATGTTTCAAGCGAGTCAGAAGGTGAAGATGTTGCTCGAGATGCTAATTTCCTACCTCCACAAGTTTCAGGGAAGTATCTGTCTATCTTTTATTTTTTTTTGTTTTACTATGCTGACACATACATTAGGGCAATGTAAATGTTAAGTGTGGGGGAGGTTATTATTTATCTCGTCTTTATTTTAGTTTTATTTTTAGATTGTTTTAGGTTATTTCTTTTAGGATTTTAGTTTTTCTTTTTAGTTCTATTTTCTAAGTCTTTGGTTCTTCTTTACTGTTGCTTTTAGGATGAATTTTTATGTGCCTTTTTGATTGATTCACTCTTAATAATGAGTTTTTAGATTGATTTAGGAGCTGTGTAATATATGAGACTTAATTTTTGTGTGTGCATACGATACTAGCAGATGTTTTTAGAGCTTATAATAATTTAATTTAGAATCCACCAATGCTAGGATACTTGAGAAAATAGGAGACAGTTAGTTAGTACGCAGTTTGCAAAAAAAAAAAAAAAAAAAAGATAGAGATAGAGAGAAAGAAAAAGAAAAAGAAAATTAGGCATTGATCATGTGACTCAATATCGTCAGTTGGGATTAGTGGATCAGCATTAATTCCCCTTAAGTTTTTGTATGTATGGAGCCACTGATGGTAGGAGGATTGTCCCCTTTTTGGGCCGAATTCAGTCCGACCAAAGTCACGCATTTTAAGTTTTTCTATTCTCCTTTGCTGGCCGGAATAGGTGACACGGCACTTCTTCTCCTTAAGTGGCTTATGTATGGAGGAGCTAGTGATTGGAGAAGGGTTTAGTACCTTTTTTAGGGCCGTTTAAACCTAGAAATAACTGGAAGTGTTGATTTGAAATGTCTCGCTAGTTGTTTAGGGTCAATAAAAAAATTTTTAAAAAAAAAAGAAAAAAAAAGACCTAACCAGTGGCTTTTAGTATTTGTTTTATGTTATTATCTGCTCCTTAAACTGTGAAGAAAGCTGATTGTTTTCTTATTTGCTTGTGGTACTGGTGTAGTGGATTCTTTTGCGAATTATTGTTTGTTCTCCTTACATCTACTTTAATTTAAAGATGGAATTTAAATATGTGTGCTTAATCTGATGACAGTTCCTTTTCTTTTAATTATTCATTATTTTGAGTGATTTGAACTTTAACTGTGGGCACGGTTGAATATGGTTGATTCCTTTTGGCAGCAGTTTGGTTGGACTATTTGAGTCTTCATTTAAGTTGGTCATGGGCATACTTGAGAGCAAGTATAAGATAGTGTGGGGGAATTTGATTGGGCATGAAATGCACAACATTTCTACCTTATTTTATTTACAATTCGGGGACTTTATTGAATATATACTATCTAATTGCTCTATTTTTGTATTTGTTGACAGTTTGGAGATAATTGTGAAGTTTGAAGAATTCTGGGGGTTTTAAGCTGGATTTGCTAAAGACAAGTCAACAAGACCAAGTCAATTTTATCAGAGTTGTTATATTTTTAATTCTCAAAATTTAAATTGTGATCTGAACGACTAAGATTTTGATTTAGAGATTTTTACGAGTTCGTTTTAGATTTTATGGGGAGGATTTATCTTAGGAAGAGACGATTGTAAAAACTCTCCTCCTTCCTTTTGATGAGAAATTTTTTTTATCGAGAGAAATAGAAAAATACTCTGGGTTTTTATTCTCTCTGGAACGATCAATTATATTAAGCAAATGAAGTTCGCCGTGCCCATGAGGAGCTAAACGAACCTCATCCAGCTAAGTCAATTCTAATTACCGTGTTGTGAGAATTGTTTTATTCTGCTATATTGTTTGATATTTATGCATTCTCTATGGGCATGGTTAAATGCACATGTTGATTCTGATTAATTAATTAAGTGCGCAATTGATTGGTTAATTAGGCTTAACACATTGCATGTCAAATAGCTCGTAGTTAATTTGACCTAGGTAGTGTTGAGAGTGTATAATCATAATTCAAGAACGGTCGTACCGATTCAATTGGTTATGGTCACGGGTCTTTTCTAATTCATAATGCAATCTACGTGTTAGGTTAGTGATTGATTCAAAGGGTCGTACCCGGTCAGTCTATCTAGGAAAAGATTGGTTATTAGGCACGTTGTCAATAGCTATAACTGTGACTATTAAACAACATAGATATTTTTTTTAGTTTCGATGATCAACACCTGATTCGAATAAATTGACTTAGCTGGATGTTTAATTATAATTGATTTTTAATCTCCGATTTAGATTTATTTTAAATACTCGCATAATCTCGAAACCCCCCATTTATTTTGATTTGGTCAATACGATACATTTATTAATTTCCGTTCTCTGTGGATCGACCCTGTTTGCTACAATTATTTGTATTTGCAGGTTAATTAAATACTGACGGATTCGACACCCGTCAGTACTAATATGAAATCATTTATTGTATAATATATATTAAATTTATGTTTTAATATATATTTAAAAAAATATATTGGCGCATTTTCCAGCATGTTTAACCTGCAACCCTGCTGGCCTGGTTAGGGTTAGTCTAAAATTAGTTCGCCTTGTAAAAAATTTCGCGCAGTTTGACCCATTTAATCTACAACCCGTTGAGGCACAAACAAAATTTGGGGCTAGTTGGTTTAGGGGTCAATTTGATTAATTTTGCCTATTTGTGTTAGTTTATTAGATTTCCTAAACTAATATGGGGTTTGAGGAATTAGTCGTGGGTATATAATCCCGTCTGAAATCCGAGAATCATCATCTGTGGATTCGTTCATGAGATAGTGAGGATTTTCGTGAGGGAGATTCAGAGAGATAGCGTGACGTTGCAGTGAGCGGGCTAAAACTGTTTGTTCATCACAAAATTGTAATAGAACTGGACTTGTTTACATATCCGTCAAGGTAAGTCATCCTGTGTTAGGATTCAAGGATTTGGGGTTTTTATGGATTGTTTGTTCATTGCAGATCCGTTAGGTTCTCAATTTTCTGACTAACTCGTGAATTTGGTCATTTTGATTTATAGCGAGAAGCGCAGCGGAAGACGCAGACCAAGAAGAGGAGTGAGTAATACTGTTGATTGCTTGTTTGTCGGAGGATAGGTTAGTAATTCGGTTTGTGTCCTATAGATTGCTGTGTTGTTTGTTGGTTGTTTTACTGCATGTGTTCTATTTTATTTATTGTTTGTCGTGATTAATTGGAACCCTAGAATTGTGGTATAGAACAAACCATATATTGATTGCCTTGAAATTGTATTTTGTTGAATTGGTGTTGAAAATTGTAAATTAGGACTAATTTGATTAGCCAACTATAAATTGTTATCCTGAATAGTAATTCTAAGATAAGATGAAAATTAGTTAGTGAATATTTTTCCTTAAGACAGCCTATAGTAGAATCCACGACATGTATAAGCATAGAGGTATGTCGTGTCAACAGAATTACTCAGCTTGAAGTGCCAATTTATATGTGATCGACTTCGGGCATACAGGGGCTCGGCTATACAGGGCTTCGACCATATATGTGTTATGTCCCCATTTTCTCTATATAGTTACTTTGGGCAGTATTCGATAAATGAATTAAACTGGAATGTGTGCCTAGTGTTTGATCATTTTGTGATGGCTGTGGTGTTAACTTGACATCTCTAAAGGCTAGTTGAATAATTAATTGTTGGTTCAATTTGTATTAAAAAAGTGGATATGTAATTGAGTATGTTATCTGCTGCTGTTTTCACTTAAAAATTACACATAAAAAGTTAGGAGTTGAACAAGATCATAATCTGGTAATTCTAGAATTTTCAAATTGAAACTAGGGGTTGATAGTTAGCTAGGCTCCAAAATGCCGACATTTAGGACTTCTATTAGCTTAGCCTAAACTGCAATAACAGTGAGTGAATCGTTATATGTCTGTTGGCTAAATAAGATTAAATTCATAATCTGCTAGTTGTAGTTCTTATTGGTGTGATCAATGCTATAGGGAGTTCTAGGGAACTCATAGAGCCTTGCATTGTGTGCTCCCATATTTAGAACCAAGTCTAGAAGCATTTGTGTGTGGTTGTTGAAACGTGAATTGCTAACTAAACTGTACGTAGTCTAACATTGTGAATTTTTCCTTTTTCTATTTCTTTTGTTATGTGGAAATTCCTGAACAAATGCATGTACATCGATCGATTAGGAGATGACTATCACATCTGGAGCACGAGCATGCATTTGACATTTGCACATCTTGTTTTTATTTTATTTTATTTTATTTGTTCAAACGTTTCATATTTTACGAACTAAGTTTAGCTGCTGATTTGGGAATTGTAAACCTTTTATTGATTTCTAATATTTAATTAGACTTTCGTGTTGTAGGATATTTTCGCATTAATAAAATTCTTGCTGCTAATGATATTTAGGAATTTTGAGATTTTTGGCTTCTGTATGGAATCACTTATTATTGCTACAGGTTTATATATACATCGTAACGTCAGGCCCTCTGTCCTGTTTTATACCAGGTTGGGTGTTTGCCGTTACACCGTGCGGGTTGGGCGAGCCAGACTCGATTGCCCCATTTACCAACTCTAATGACTGTCTTGATTTGAACTCAAAGCACTCAAGTCAAATTTCTTATAAATAAAACTTTTAATCGCTTACAAAGTATGAGCGTATGACAGTGTGTAAATAATATTATACATATTACTCTTTTATGGTTATTTCTCTCTGCATGTAAACAACGTGTATAATATATTAGCAGTTTATGACTTTTCAAATAGACATGTCAATTAAAAATAAAATATGTTATTTGTAAGAGGCACAATCGTTGATTTTTTCCTAATATTTACAAAACATCATAATTTTTTTATTATTTTAAAAAATAATTATTTCATTAACTCTCTTTTTTTTTTTTCATGCAAACTTGTTTTTATTCAAACAATACCAATAATATCCCACATTTAAACAAAATAAAGTTTAATATTCATAATGGATGTGATCTCTGATATGTTATTTAATGGGGGAAGTTTTATGAACTTGAACTTAACCTACTAAAGACACATTGGATTAACCTAATGAAGTAGTGGATATTGTCATCTTAAATTGTTCACTTTTTATGGTACACCAAGACAATATGTCTCATTTCAACATAACATACCATATAAATATTAGTTTATATGTTTTTGTTCATTTTTATCCGAACAATGCGTGGATTTCATGATACTTAAGAGAATTACCCAAATTCATTCACATAAATGAGACCCCACATTTACTATCATATAAGTGATATTAATTTCATTAAATGTATTTACATAACCCAAACATCAAACCTACACAGTGATATTACCATAGGAATAATTGTACTGTGTTTCATATTAAGGTCCACCCAACCAGTTTGCTTGTTGAACCTAGACCATGGGATCTCCAATCAACAAGGTTAGATTTCTGCCTTAAAGATCTTATTATATTAGCTTTAAGCCCATTCCCCTTAATAAAAATCTTACTTGCTCTCTTGATAGACCTTTTGTTAATTGATCAGCGATATTCTCCTTTAACTTTACATGTTTTATTATCATCACTTCAGTAAAGAGAAATAATTTTATTATATTACGTTTGCGGCTTATATGTCTTGACTTGCCATTATACGTGCTATTTTTAGCTTTTACTTAAGCTCCTATATAATCACAATGTATACATATTGCAATCACTGGTTTAGGCCAGACTGGAATATTCTCTAAGAAATTCCTTAACCATTCTACTTCTTCAGCAGCTTTATACAGGACTATGAATTCTAATTCCATTTATAGACGTGCTATATACATCTGCTATGATGACGTCCATGATATAGTTGCACCACTTAATTTGAAAATATACCTACTAGTTGATTTGATTTTTTATTTCCTGAAATCCAATTCGCATCACTATATCCTTCTAATACTTATGAATATTTTGTATAATGTAATCTATATTTTATTATGCCTTTTAAGTATCTTAATGCTCTTTTTAAAGCCTTTCAATAATCACGCCCAAGACTACTCATGTATCTACTAAGTTTGCTTATTGAGTAAGTAATATTAGGTCTAGTAGAATTCATCAAATATGTAACACTCCCAATAATTAAGGGTACCCCAATTGAGAAATCATTTCCTCGGTATTCTTCTTTAATTTGCATGAAATAAAATTATTGGATTCCAATCCTATTGTTTATACTGAAGACCAAAATCTCTACCATATTAGTAGGAATCCTATATATCATGACAGAAGAAAACATATTGAAGTGAAATAGCATTTTATTCATTTAAATGTTCTGGATGGTTTAGTACAAGTTAACACAATTAACATTTAGAAGAATCCAACAGATAAAGGTAACAAGGTTGTGTCTATGAGGAGGCTACTCTACTGTAATAGCTTCCTCCATATCAACCGAACCTAAAAAAGCTGGATTAAGGGTTAGAAGAATGGTTTCCAAGTCACTGTTATGAGATATGATGCAAAATTTGTAGTTGTAGAGCAGCATAAAACAGTAGATGAATATGTGAATAGGGGACGTTTATTGTAATATTTTCATGTGATTGTATTTTATATGTTATTTGGTTGTAAAATTTAAAACAGGTTTAATGGACGACCTAGTATTGTGATCTATTGAAGCAACCCAAAAGTGTTGTTGTAGCCCCACTTGTGCCGCTCGATCCGACTGCAATCTACGCTTGAACCAAGTGACTTAAACGCTATACAGATAGCTTTAAGATTGAATATGGAGTTTGAAACATGGTCAAATTTCTATACTCCTTATCGCCATAATGTATTTAAATCTTCAATCAACTGTTGCGTGAAAATATCAATCTTATCGCCCCATTGTTTTTCTCTGGTATTAATATAGTTAGCATTAAATTCTAATTTGCCATGCAGTTCCACGTGCGAAGATGTAATTAACCAAGACTACCGGCCAACAATTATAAGATGCACTTAAATTACTAGATGGGTTAAACCCATCAGTAGATAATCGTAATCTCAACTTGCATGGACCTTTGGAAAAAATTGGCCACATTTTATCTTGTTCTTCCATGCTTGTGAATCAACAGGATGTCGCATCTTTCCATCTTGATTAATATGAGTTGAATGACGTCTCAATTCCTTGCTCATTTCAATCAATGTGAACATTCTCCTAAACTTTGGTATGATTGGAAAGTACCAAAGTATTTTTCTTGGATCTCCATAACGAATGTTGTCTTTTTTCTTTTTTCATCTACATTGTGAACACTTGGTCAATAATCTAAATTGCTAAATTCCCTCTAAAGAGACAACAACTATTAATACATGCACCAATTTTTTCATATCCAAAATAAAAATCTTACGGCAATTTCTTTGTTGACCTTAATGACTCTAGTGGTAATTATCCGCGGGCAACATGCTTTTAACTATATAGAGAATACCATCAAATCCGTTATCAGATATTTCATATATAGCTTTTCTTTTGTATAAAGCTACTATAGCAGAAATTTTATTGTAACTCTTACAGGCGTTGTACAATGTAGTTTCTGTATCTTCCAAATTTGATATTACACCATCCTCGCCATTGTTTGCATTGGAGTGTAAATATTCTTCAAAGTTACATCTTTCTTATATTTGACGTATTATCATCAGTTCTGAAATTCCTCGCAAATGGCTCACCATGAAATATCTAGATAGTGTAAGAAAAAACCATTCCATTTACAACTAAGTGCTCATACATAATCTCAAACTCCTGATGAACATCATTTACACATCCCTTCTTCATAGTTTTAAAATCTTTTACATGAGTTTTTGTCCAAAAAAAAAAACTCCATTATAAACACTTTAAAATATTTATAATCAAAGTAGACATACTAATAAAGATTAATACTTTGAAAATTTGAAATTTATTAGTATTTAAATAAATTAGAAAATTGACCCTGAAAATTTAACCATTCTCTGTGATTGATGTACTATTCAAATACTAGTTATGGTATTCTATATCATAAAACGCGGTAATTAAATAAAATATGAAAAATTTAAAAATTTTAAAACCGCCAACTATTATATGACAATTTTTTTATACAGTATTTTTTTAATAAAAACCACTACAGCAATTTTATGATTTTTTTTAAAAAAATCCCAATTTTTATGATTTTTTTAATAAAATCCCAATTTTTTATGATTTTTTTTTAATAAAATCCCATGACGTTTTCTATGGCAACCTGGCGCATCTTCAACCTGGCGCATCTTCATACTACCGCATGACAATCGCAGAAGATGAAATTGTGACATTATTTTTCTAAATCGACACAATTGATTATTTCAAAAATATAATTAGTTATTTAAAAAAAATTAAAAAAAAATTGCATTCACCATGGATATTGAGATCTGATTATTGGTTGACATTGGTTGTTTTTTAGGCCAATATTTTGTTGAGTTCTTAAACGTCTTATTAGCGTCAATACGCTCCCTTGCAAATTGATTTCTGCATGGTAAATGGGAATTACTGAACTTACTCTGCAAGCCAGTATACAAGATAAACTCTAGCTTGGCCGCAGCTTGCTCTATTTGGCTGCCAAGCTAGAAATGCATATAATCTCTCCCTATAAACGCTTCGGCAACACGATTGAAAGTAACCACCAGTACATCTTTCCTATCCCATGCTATTTAAGTGCAAAGAAGATGAATGTCTAGGGTGATTTTTTTATTTTTTTTTAAAACCATTGGATTTGGAAAAAAACCTAAAACTACCCCTCAACTAGTCATTCTAAATCCAACTAGTCAATTCGGGGTGTCTGTTAAAATAAAAATGAGACCAGCTATTCTGAAAGAAAAGTATAAGAAAACAAATCCCTGAATGCGACATTTTTAAACTATTAGAATAGGCCTACAATATTATCACCTTATTTAACACTCCACAAGAAGAAACCAAATCAATACATTTCACAAAATAAGAGCTGCCAAATCTTTTAACACCGATAGTCCCCAACTACAAGCTGTTCTCATATCCTGACAATGTCATATCAAAGTGCTTGGTATATGTAGTTGAAATAGGTTTGAAGAGAAACATCAAATATCCAGTACACTAAACAATTTGGGAACATTTGTATGATTAATCAATTTAAATGATCAACCGAACAAAACATTAAGAAAACAACCAGAAACAAATATCAAAAACAGCTACAAGAACTGACTTCTTATCCACAATCAAAACATAGATTGTGTAATGACGATAAGTATGCAGCACCTTACTTGACACAAAAGAAACTGAAAATTGAAACTCAGACAGTATAATCAACCAATCATAAAGTTTAGTCCTCATTGCATAAAGGGAATATCATTACACATTTCAATAGATCATTGATAAAATTTATACAGCACACTCAAATCCATAAACAAAATATCAGTAAATTAAATCATATATTAGAGTCGAGATATCATGGAGTCAAAATTTACCAGGTATACAAATTTATAGAAATAAAATAAAGCTCTAGCATTTTAAAAAGGAAAAAAAAATCCTTTACAGCTACAATTCAAACTGTAAGAAACAAATCCATATAATAAGCTTCATTCAAACTATAAAAAGAAATCCCTAAAAGAATAAGATAAGCTGTTCTCAAAGAATAAGACCAAGTACTATAAAGAACCAAACACTTCAAGTTCAAACTATAAGAACTATTAAAGCTATATATATATAAAGAGTAAAACCAAGTAGTGTAGAGAGGACCAAACCGATAAAAGCTTCATTCGAATTATTAGAGAAAGCTCAGAAAGGAATACACAAAGCTAATTAATCTCATTTAGAACAAGAGCATACTTGAGATCAACCCAATAAAAGACCAAGAGCACACTTGAAAACAGCCAGGAAAAAAAATCAATAACAGCTACATGAACTGACTTCTCATCAACAAATCAAGCACAAAAGATAGACTTTGAAATGATGGTAATCATGCAGCACATTCTATATCACAAAGAATTGACACTCAGAAATGTAATAAATGACTCAACCTATCTAGCAACCCCAATCATCTGTGATACAAAAACTAATACTCGCAAACCACCAGCAGCTGATACATAAGTGCATCATTGATACATTTCAACAGTTCAATCTCAACAGCAAACACTACTCAACCATATCATTCTTCAAATCAACAACCAGATAAAAGTAATATCTATGAAGTCAGAAAAAAATAAGAATCCTCAAAATATCACATCTCATAGAGACAAAATTACCAGATGCGAGAATTAAATATAAGGTCTGAATAACAGCTACAACAAAAATAAAACCATTAAAACCTGAGCTTAGTGAAAAACCAGCGGTTCTTGCCGGTCTTGAACCTCTCCTCGAACTTCTTCTTGGTCTCCTTGGAAGCAGTGACCTTCTTGTCCTTGGTCTGAAGAACATCAGCAGTCACCAAGTCCTTCAAATCGACATCGAGAGTGTATCTGGTAGGCATGAGGTGCTGGTAGTTCACAACCTTGATGAAAGCCTTGACGCGGGACTTCTTGGCCGTCTTCTTAGCCGAGTCCTTCCTGATAACCTTGCTCGGGTACTTCTTTATCCCTGCGACCAAACAGTGACCGTAGGGACGTTCACGAGTTCCGTCGTCGAATGATTTGACGATCACCGCCTTCCTCCCCGCATAGCGGCCTTGGAGAAGGATCACCGCTTTGTTTGGCTTCAAGAATTTTACCATTTTCGATCTCCTTCTCTCTCAATCGACGGCCTCAGCAGACGCTGGGTATTGTCGAATGTGTGTTTATATATGTGTGAAGTCGTTCTAACCCTAGCTATTAAATTTTGATTGGGCCTGCGTATCGAATGGGCTTGGCCCTCACTTCTTTTCTATCTTATCTAAATCCAGCCCAATTTTAGTTTCGCTTATGGCCCTTCTTTTGACCACAAGAAAAAAGTTTTTTTCAGACTAGGTGACAATACACATGCAAGGTTCGGTCGAGGTCGGATCGGTCCGAATTTTCGGATTCGGTCATTTCACACGCCCTATTCATAGGTATTCAATTGTTGTTATTTTTTTTTTTTCTCTCAAAGATTATCTCCAACATACTCTCGTACCCTATTTTAAGTATAAGATAAGATACATACTATCACTCAATTTTGCTTTTCACAATAACTTTACTCAACCTTCCTCTTCATTTTCTGAGTCAAATTATTTTATACTCTCTTTAGATGAAATTACAATTTAGAGCGAAATCAAGGTCAAATTTTAACTCTATTAATGAACAAAATTAATTAATTAAATTATTAGTCTATTTATTAGTCACTATGTTTCCACCAAAAAATTATTCCAATTTTTAATATTTTTAGGATTACATTTTGCTCTGTTCATCGATTTACTAAAAATTTTTAAGAGAAAAATTATATAAAATGGATCAAACAAAATTTAAAAGGAGTTTTTACGGAAAAATTTAAAACAAATTACTCAAAATTTTATGGACCAAACAAAGTTTAAAATAATTTTCTTACAAGCAAAATTACTCAAATCTTTAATATTTGAAAATTGTATAAAATTGTATTTACTTTTAAAAGATTTGTATTTGGATTGTTCATTTTAAATAAACAAAAATAAAAAAATACCTAAAATTTAACATGAAATATTTTAGATTGGTTCATTATTTATATTTATATATTCTCTTCATTTATCCATTTAAAATTGAGGTATCATATTTCATTTATGACATATTCCATTTATTACATTAATGAATAATAAGATACTTGAAGAGACGTAATAAAAAAAATTAATTTATTAATGGCATATAAGTAAATAACTTAAAAAAGTGAATCGAATTTATAGGATGATATTAATGATGATATACAAGTAAATAAAATAGAAAATGAACCTAATTTATAAAGTGAAAATTCTAAAAAATGGGCTTTTTAAAGTTTAAAATACAATTATAGGCTTGTTTTGAAAAATTACAAAAATAGGCTTTCAAAAGTTTAGTTTTCACTCCATAGGCCAAGTTTCCCAAAATACCCCTGAATTTTTACAATTCACAGATTCTGTGAATTACGGTCACAGTCTGTGAATAGCCTATGGAGTGAAAATCAAACTTTAATTTTGCAAACTTTTCAAAAGTGGCCTATAATTGTTGGACTCTCTGGAGCCGTTTCTTAACTCTCACATTAGTATGATATTGTCTGCTTTGGGCCAGGGCCGAGCCCGCATGGATTTGTTCTTGGGTACCACCACCCAAAAGGCCTCATACTAATGGAGTTCTCTAGATGCTTTATATACAAGTAATTATCCTCTTGTATTACCGATGTGGTATTGGATTTGACACCCTAACAATCCTCCCCTTCAAACCAAGGGCCACATCGTCTCTTCTCGAGTTAGTCCACCGATCCTTCAAACCAAGATCACATGTCAGCCTCCACTCGAGATAATCCACCGGCCCATCGAACATCGGCCTCCCATTGAGATAATCTATCGTTCCGGCAAACCATCTTGTACTGCCATTACTACCCTACGGGACCCGCTGCCTGACCATCATATTTTCAGGAAGACTTTCGACACAAGGTCCACCACGGATCTAATCACAGGTTCCATCTCTGAACCAAGGCTCTGATACCACTTTGTTGGACCCTCCGAAGCCATTTCTTAACTCTCACATTAGTATGATATTGTCCGCTTTGGGCTAGGGCCGAGCCCGCACGGATTTGTTCTTGGGTACTACCACCCAAAAAGCCTCATACTAATGGAGTTCTCTTGATGCCTTATATACAAGTAATTATCCTCTTGTATTACTGATGTGATATTGGGTTTGACACCCTAACAATAATTGTATAGTAAACTTTTTATGGCCTATAAAAAAATTTTTCTCATTTATAAAAAGGAATACTACAATTCTAAGTATGTCACATAGGCATGTTCTGGAGTAGTTTTATATAGTGTAAATTACAGAGAAGGTCAGTGAGGTTTGACATAATTACATTTGAAACGAGATTTCATTTTTTTCGCACAAAACATGTACGAGTTTTGAAAAATATTGCTGGTAGGTCTAACAGCGTCAGGTCAACCTATTGACTCTGTTAAGTGACATGTTGATGCTTAGGTGGCGTTTGGTTGTCGCTGATGTGGCGCTGATGTGGTAGGGCATAATAGTAATTTAGGGTTGTAGCGTCGAACCCCCACCCCAGCTGAAACTGTGATGAGAGGCCCAACTGCCACATTATCAATTTACAATTCAAGTACAATTTTCAATAAACCAATTGAGTGATATGATAAGTGCGGAAGACTTTAAAACATAATATTTTCTTAAATGTAATTTTTGGATTAGAAATCAAATAAATAATGCTTCTATATACTTTGATAAAATAAAATGTTTATTTACAACCATTTAACAAATAAATCATGAATCTATTTTACAATATGATAAACTTTTAAATACATACAAGTATAAGTACAGATTTTAATGAACTTCACCATGAGAGCCCAAAACCATATGCCTTACTCGATCAAACTTGTAAACAAAATTTTTGGGAAAAGGGAAAAAGAAGAAAAAAAAAGGGTCAGGCACACGCCTGGTTCGCATTCCCATGTCCCAAACATACACATACAAATGCTTTTACCTTTTCGTCAATATGCAATACTTTCATACATAATGCATTTCTAATGTGAGCATCTCTAAGCTCACCTTATCACATTGAAGTCAAGCACAAACAATTCCTAGCAATCATTTATGCTAGTGCAATATCCATAACATGTCATGTCATGTAATCACGTTTATTTCATGGCTACCAATCATTAAGGTTAATTACATTTATCATGTTATTAACAATTAAGTTCTAACCATCGATCAAGAAAATCAATCACTCGAATGACATTCAATTAACCAATCATTCAAGACAACCCATCAAGCGACAAACATTTAATCATACAATTAATCAAGGCCATCAATCAAGAAAATTAATACAATCATTCAAGATGATCAATCAAGAGCCAAACCCCCTTTTTGTCCAAACAACCCGACTCTAAAGAGACCTTAACCTAACGTAACATTTCTTTATTTAGGGGAAGACATGTGACACTTCTCTAACAAGGAACAACTAATCAATTGAAAACCTTACAAGGTTTACCAAGTTACAAAATCTAAGTGTGATCAAATGCATTTTGAAATCATATTCATCAAAATAATATTCCTTATCCATTTAACCTTTGAAAGAATCAAATAAATTTGGTAGAAAACAACCCAAACAAATGATTAAAAGGGGAAATCTTTAAGAGCATCCTTAAGAACTTAGGACTTTGCATGAGTCCTGTAGCTTAATACAAAAGTGTTTTGTATATCAAAATCCTTTCATTTAAGAAAATCGACCAATTGAGGAGAAAATAACACTCGTAAGAATATTCAGTGAAATTTCAAGTCAATTTACAATCATACAATTTATAGATGGGATCACACCATCCTAGAAAAATAATCTCTAAGCTTGAAATACTTATATGAATAAGGTTTAGAAGGATTAGCATCCTAAGAGAAGCTTTCCAAATTTAATGATGAAAAATAGCCCATTAAATCATTTAAAAATAATAATAATAAATAAATAAAAAGTAGACATTAAAACAAGTTAAAAATACAAGTAAAAACCAAGAGAAACAGCATAAAACACGGCCTGACCGTGTATATATACACAGACCGTGTGGTTTTATTCCATTGACACTCAAAATCAGCAGCTCACACGGTCTGACCGTGTTGATTCACACGGATCATGTAAAGCCTTGACTTTTGGTAATAAAACTATATGATTGGAAACTAGACTTAATGACGGATCTGTAGACGCAAACGGCGCCTAAATCGGAGTCCGGATGAGGGAGAACGGAGGTTTTGAAGTTGAAGGTAAAAATCAGAAAATTTCAGCCACCCAAGCTGGTTTTTGAGCTAATTGCTCAGCTCGAAAATACATGCGAATAACATCGGAATGCTTCCAAATTTTAAACATATCATCTATGATCATCAAACAACACATACAAACAATTCATTTGTCAAGCAACCCAGCCGTTTGGGTGAATAAAACTGAACAAATTGCCTATTTGGTTAACTTGTTGTAGCAGCAACATAAGTCTACAATTTTCAATTTCCAAGTTCTTATCTATTCTACCAATCAACACCAATTCAAGCAAAACCAAAACTTACCAACCAAGTTAATATCAAGTTGATTATCAAATATTTAATATGATTTCCCAAATCATAATTAAGCCAATTAAGCCAACTAAAACTCATATTATCTTGACAAAAACACAGTAAAATCACATTACTAGACAAGGGTATTGGACTAAGGGTTGACTTACTAAACAAACATTCCAAACATTAATATCATGCACAAGACATATCATGATCTCTTATTTAGTCAATTTTATTAACCATCTTAATTATCAAGCATGTTCATATCAATTCCAATTTTCAATATCCATAACAATATCATTTTGTTATGAACTCAATTATCAAATTTACACACCATTAACCAATTTATCGTCAAGCCATTATCAAGTCCATATTCAAGAAAATTACCAAGTTCATCTTCAAGAGCATTTTCAAATTTATTATCAACACAATTTCAAGCACTTAATCAAGTCTCATTTACCATCGCTTATTTATTCACCTTTAGCCAAATCGTACAAGTCATCAATCAAGTTCATCAATTTTTTTACAATAATGCCCATAAACAAGAAAATAGCTTCGAAAACGGGATCAAGATTGACCAAAGTCCCAAGATGGGCAAGCTTGTAGGTGAATCGAAGTTCCAAGACAGTCTTAGCACCGCAAGGATGCGTCGGAGCCGTAGGTGGATTGTCATCCCAAGATGGATAAACCCGTAAATAAGACGGAGCCGTCAACCCGTAAGTAGACTATTCGCGCCTACTAAACCATGATATCTTCATGGGTCGAAGTACTTCTATCCCTAGGCATGCCTTTCATTCTACTATATATAGCAAGTTTATTGGGCATTTACATGATTACCAAGTATCATTATCAATCATCATTTTCCATCATCGATTTCATTCAATCAAGACCCAACCAAGGGTAGTATATCAATTGTGCCAATAATTCTATTTTCACCATTTTTCAATATATTACAAGACCCTTCAAGGGCATTATCATCGTTCAAGCACAATATGCCATTAAAGACCATTAATTGACAAATATTCGAATTATTTCCAAGTTGACAATCATGCATTTCAAGTCTTAATTTTCATCAAATACAATCATCAATCACCAATAAAAATCAAGCAATGATGCAAGACATAATTTAAGTCTCTATCATATTCTCATCACATTCACATACAAGATGGATTTAATCCATCAAATCATTCAATTCCCAAGGGCAGCGCTTAGCATGATTCTACATGCATCACATAAATGTTCTAACGCCCTAACATGGAAAATATGCTTATCACATTAATTTTTAGGTGGTTATCTTATTTAACCAATTTTATCACATGCTAACAAGTCAATAAACATTCACATCACCAAACAATAACATACAATTGTATAGGGCTAAAAACGAAAATACGAACCTCGCACCCGTCGATCCCAAGCTAAAAGCTCGCTTTGTGTGATTCCTAATAGTGAATAGCCAACACCAAGATATTTTCTAACACACTACAATCAATCATACCATAACCAACATCATTACAAGACTCCAAAACAACTCAATCACCAAGTAACCTTTCTATTAAGGGCATTAACACAGTAATGAGATTAGGATTCATCAAGATGGATTAGAATTAATCCAAAACAATTAACTAACAACCTAGGATCACTAACTCATCAATTAATCACTATAGAAAACCATTTTCAATAGTAATAGCTTAACAAGAATAATGAAATTTAGGGCTTTTACTATCTAAACTCTATTGGAAGCTAGTACACAAGATTACCTTTCAAAATCAATCAATAATCAAACTAATTTCACTCTTAAATCAAAAGTCATCACCACAATTGAAATCTCCAAAGTGGAGGGAGGGAGGGAGAGAGAGAGAGGTTTTACCTTTCATGAAAAGGAGCTTTAAAAACACCCTAAGATTCATAGATGATCTTTTTGAAGGTGGTTGGAGCAATTGATTTGACGTTTGATGGTGGTTTGAGTGATAAATGAGAAGAAATGGAAGTTAGGGTTTTGTTGGAGAAGAAAAGCAAAAAACGTGAAAAGAGAGGAAAAGAGGAGAAAATGAAAAATGTGAACAGGGAGGTGTGTGTCTTATAATACACGCATGTGGACTTGGTTTTAGATTAGGCCAAATTTGGGCCCAATCCAATTCCGAGTCTGTTTTCTACCGAAACTCTTTTCCATCACTTCCGTAATCCTCCAAAAATTTATTTTCAAGTTTTGAATCAAAAACCATCATCGATTTTAAAAATCCGAATTTTCCTACTAAAAGGGGCAAAATTATAATTTTGCCAAATTTTGTCGTTTCAGTTCAAAATTCATATTTTTCCAAGTCCAAAAATAATTTTGACTCTATGCTTCCAATTGAATCGAGTTTTATCCTAAAAGCCCAATTTCGGTTTGAAAGTCCATTTTTAAATATTTAATTCCAAATTAAATAAAGGAGTTTGATCCTAGTCTTCACTTCAAAACAAATTTTCCTAATCTCATCATTGCCCTTAATATTATTTCGATTTATTCCGATGAGGAAAGCATTGAAAAATAAACTTTAAAAAATTTCATATTGGCCCAATTTGTGGACGTTACAAGGGTTGTCATGTTACCCATCATTCACACATTATTTCACTCATCATTTAATCACTCATCATTTTATTATTATTATTATTATTATTATTATTATTATTATTATTATTATTATCATCGTTATTATTATTATATATATATATTTGGGTGTGATTGCTTTTTCATTCTTTATTTACTTTTTCTTATTTGTAATTATTTCTTTTAATCTTTTTAAATATTTATTTAATATTCTTTTTATTTTTATTTATAATTATTCTTTTTGTTATTTAATGATTTATTTTTTACTATTTTCTATTATTTATTCACCATTCTTATTTTAATTAATTTTTTTTATTATGTTTCATTATTTATTGACATTTTTCTATTCTTTTTATTATTTATTTACTATTTTTTTACTATTTTAATTATTTATTGATATTTTTTATAATTCTTTTGATTATTTATTCACTATTATTTTAATTTTTTTTTTTACTAATTTCATTATTTATTTACTATTATTTTTATTATTTATTTAATATTCTTAATATTTATTTACTATTTAATAGAAAAATATAACAATAATTGATTTATGGTGGATGGAATATTTTTATAAAGTTATTAATGAATTATTCTAAAATTTAATTTATTTAAATTAAAGAATTATATTAATTTTATTATTTAATATAATATGAAACTTAATTTAATTAGTAATAATGAAATTTATCAAATAATTCACGTATGGTTTTTACAAATTTTACAAATTTATCAAATAAATAAATTTACATTAAGATTTTTTTGTCCTTTCAAATTCATTGTCCAACTCAAAACTAACATTTATTCGAAGAAAAATATTATACTTAGAAATGTGTGTGTCTTACATTAGTAAATTATTAATATATAATTTTATAGAATGCTATAAAATTAATTAATTAATCATAAAAAGAATAAAAAATAAGTGAAAATTTTGTTGTACTTATTTTTGCTAAATAAATAATAAAAATATTTCAAAAATAAAAAAAATAAAAGGAATAATAAATAAATAATTAAAAATAATAAATAAATAAATAAAAATAAAAATAATAAGAATAGTGAATAAATAATAAAAATATTAGTTAAAAAATCAATAAACACTAAAAAAATATTTAAGAATGGGACACCAATTAATAATAAGTACTACCATGAAAAAAAAAGGCAAATGAATCTTTATTTTTAAAATATCATTTATTATTTAAATACAAAAATTACAATTCAACCAATGATTAGAGTAATAATAAATATAATGATGAAAAGAAATTAATTGTACTTATTATTTTATTTTTAAATTAATTTTATTATTATTAAATTATTAAAATGACAAGTACAATCTGACGATTGAAAAATCATTAAAAAAGTTGTTAACAATTGGGTAAAAACCACCTTACATCCACTAGGTAAACTCATTAGGGCTAATGTGGGAGTTGTCAAGAGGGTAAAATAGTATTTGCGTAAAGTGATATGGCAGATAACTGGGTGAATGCGTTGACCTAACGCCGTTAGCCCTTTCAGCAATATTTTTCAAAACTCGCGCATATTTTGTGCGAAAAAAAATGAAATCTCGTTTCAGGTATAATTATGTCAAATCTAATTTACTCTTTTATATAATATATAGATTTTCCTTACACTTTTAAGGAAATATGGTAAAGTAAAATTATGTAAAAATTAGAATTTGATATTACTAACATTGTTTGATCCACATAGGAATTCAAGAGGCAACGAAAAACCTACATACCTACATAGTAGTTGTAGATTCTAATTTTTATATTCTTCTTGCCATTAATGTTTTTAATTTATTTTCTACTATGTAGTTATCATGGTGGTATTTGGGATGACTTTCAAACGTCCAAAAATAGCTTCCTGAGTCTAAAAGCCACTTTTAGGCCTGTTTGGGTGAAATTAATTGAAAGACCTTTAAGGTTTAGAAGCTCTTCCATATGAAGTTAAAGGTGAGTTGCTTTGGTTAGAAGAGCTTCCTTCAAAAAACCGGGAAGCCGAAATTACTTTTGATGAAAATTTTAGTATTCCAATTTTAACCTTTGATGAAAGACCAAACAAACTAAAATTTCCATTCATGTCCTGATATTTTGTCGTCATATATAGTTATTTTCTTCAATCAGTCTGCTACAAGCGAGGCTCGCTCCATTTTCTCGATCAGCGAAAGCTACCTCTAAAGACCTCATAAATTGATATCCAAACGCCTCAGATGGTTGGTTAACTATAATGCATAGTGGTTCGAGGGGCACCAGCTATTGCTATCGCAGCTGCTATTTCTTTAGTGATTGAGGTTTTTCATTTAAATGATTTTAATGGCTCATCTGCTGATGCTGCTTCTTTTTTTATTAGAAATTGGAATATCTGGTTTCCAGTCAACTCATTATTATCAATCTTTCAGATGCCGCCACCAAGCTAAAACAGATAGTATCAAACGTTGCTGCTCAATCTCAATCGAATGCCGCCTTTATTTTTCAGGCTTATATTGACGTTGCTAAAATCATGTTGGAGGATGATGTTTCTTCTAACAAAGCAATTGGATCTTATGGAGCTGAGTTTCTTAAGCAACATTCGCAGTATAAACTCTCTGTTTTAACCTATTATAATATTGGTAGTCTTGCAACTGCTAGATATGGTACTACTTTAGGTGTGATCCGTGCACTTCAAAGTCAAGGGGTGTTGGAAATGGCCTATTGTACTGAAACACGTCTGTTCAACCATGGTTCAAGACTTACAGCGTTTGAATTGGTGCATGATAATATTCTTGCTACTCTCATTACTGACTCTGTTATTGCTGCTTTGATGAAAAATGGTCGTGTTGGTGTTGTCATTGTCGGAGTTAATCAAGTGGCTGCTAATGATATTTACTATTATACCCATTTGTTTACAATGAACCTATATGTGTCTAGATTTGTATTGGACTATTTGTGTTGGTTGAATTGAATTGCTAAACTTATTTGTGTCTAAATCGGTGTTGGACTTATTTGTGTTGATTAATTTGATTTGCTCAACTTATCTGTGTCTAAATCTGCATTAGACTTACTTCTGTTGATTGAATTGAATTGCTGAACTTTTGGAAGTTTAAATCTATGGACTCATTTATGTTAATGAATTGAATTGCTAAATTTATGTGTGTCTAAATCTGCATTAGACTTATTTCTGTTGATTGAATTAAATTGCTGAACATTTTAGGTGTCTAAATCTATACTAGACTTATTTGTGTTGGTTGAATTATAGGTGATACTGCTAACAAGATTGGAACCTATAGCGTTGCATTGTGTGCAAAGCATCATGGTATACTATTCTATGTTGTTGCCCTATTAACATAAATTGATTTATCTCTATCTTCTAGAGATGAGATTGTTATAGAGGAAGGGTCACCAATTGAATTATTGAAGACTAAAGGCGGAATGAGAAAATAAGTTGCTGCTTTTGGGATTTCGGTGTGAAACCCAGCTTTTGATGTTACTTTTGCAGATTTGATTGCTGGAATCGTAATAAAAAAGGGTGTCATTACAATATGTGATTTTTTTATTACACGATTAATTAATTATTTAATGTTATTAATATAATATTATTAATTATTTAATTTCTTTATAAACAAAATATATAATATAAAATTTAGTAGTCAAACATCTTAAGAAGCTCTTCCATAAGGGTATAATAGTCATATAATACAAATTGAAATTTAGTTGCATTTTATCCAAAGAGTTTAAAAAGTTCTTCTAGGCAGAAAAGCTCTTCTAAAATTCATCATCTAAACAATATTTAAAAATGCTTCTACTTTCTTATCTTCTTTTACTGATAAAAGCCAAAATTGAAAGTTATCCTAAACAGGCACTATATATAAAAATGGAGTATTATACATCTCATAATGAATAAATAGTTTAAGGTTAATATTAAATAATATCATAGTGAAGATTATTTATTGAATAATTTATCGATTCATCTAATTCAACTTACTTATAAAGTTGTGAACGTATTAAAAATTAGAAATTATTGATATTTAATTATAATAATTCAAAATCTTTGAAAAATATATAATTCATCCGTTTTTTAATAGGTGAAACATTCTCTGCAGACACGCTATCCAATATTTATCTTTAACGATAAATATTTTTAATTATATATAACAAAAAATTATAATAATTTAATATTTGAAAAATAGACATTAAGATAATTAAAACAAGATCCACTTCGACTATATTATTCCTTATAGATATAAAATAATATATGAAATAAATTTATTGATAAATAGTGAATACTATGCTAATGTTCCACCTATTTTAGAACGGAGGTGGTATTTAGCTAAAATGTGTTCCCTGAAGTGTCACAATATCATTATTAAAAAAAAAAAATTTAATCCATTTATTTATATATTATCCATGTAAATAATCAAAATGATTTAATAATTTAAAAAATGATCTCAATATGTTATTAAGAGTTTTAATATACTATATATTCACAAAAATAGGATTTTGTGACGAAAATTTTCGTCACTGATAGTCTTTGTGACAAAAATATTTTGTCACTAAAAAAAGCCACAAATTTGCTGTGACAGATTAGTTCGGTCACAAACAAATTTATGACAAAATTAATCCATCCCAAACAGTTTTGTGACAGAATTAATTCGTCACAAATTTAAAACACTCCGTCAAAAAAAAAAAATTAAAAGATCAAAGATTTCGTCACAATTTTGTGATAAATTTGTGATAGAAATCATATGCTTAAGACAACTGTTGATGGAAGTTATTTGTGACAGATTTGTGACGGAAGTGATTTGTGACGGATTTGTGTTGGAATTTAGTTGTTACAACTTTGTGATAGATATGTACTGTGATGGATCTGTGACAGATGTGCGTTGTAACGGATTTGTGATAGATGTGTGTTGTGATAGAAATCAATTGTTTGGGATAATGGTCATTTGTGACAAATAGGTGACAGATTGATTTGTTTCGAATTTATGACAAACTATTATTTGATCACTTATAAATTTGTGAAGGAAATGTGACAAGTTGTTTTTTTTATTAGAATTTCATACCAAATATTTTTTTAAATTGCCTATATTTTTATTTTGTACATTCATTACTATCACAAAATTATTTCCTATAATTCTATATAAAAGTTGTATTTATTACAATTATAAATTAATATCATATATAATATTTAAACAAATCATTCTTACTTAATATAAAAATAAAAGATATCAAGTTTCTCAAAATATTCCCTAAAAGAAGACAAATGCTAAGCCAGGTCTAATCATGACAACAAAAGTAACGAAAACATAACCATGGCATCTTTACTCCGACAAAGGAGAACTAAAAGGCTGAGATTGTGCACCTTTTTGCATTCGTAACATCATTCTTTCCATGGCGTTGATTCTTTCTTCCATCTCCATATTTGTCTTTCAAACCTCTTGCATTTCTTATTACGATTCTTGCCACACCTCTTCTCGTGCTTCTTCCCTCACATGTTCAATCTCTACCACTCCTACTGATGAAGACTCACTTGAAATGCAGAACCTGTTGAATCAATTCTTTTTATTATTGATTTAACATCTTGTCGTGTCCCAAATCCATATACTCTTCCCTTTTTTGGTGAGTCTGTTGCTTTGATCAATGACTCTGCATCAAACCCAGGTTGAGATGAAACATATGTGCCATACTTGTTGTTCATAAATGTTGTGTATTCTGTCTACATTATTCCAATATAACAATATGTTAAAGATAAGAAAAAAATGAGTACCTTATTGTTTTACTAATGTATCAAAGTTCATCCAAAATGGACAGCACTCGACATAAAAAATAAAGTTTAACCAAATCAGCATATATAATAACATACAAATTACAAAATCTGATCTAAAGTGACAACACTCAACATCACAAACAAAATTTAACCAAATCAGCATGTACAATCATATACAAAATTTATTCTTGCAAACTAATAAATTGTATTAATACTTTTTTAAACTAAGTTATATCAATACTTAATAAACATAAGTAAAGAAATATGAATAAAATTTCATTTATATAGTTAGAACTTACACAGACTCTCTTCGATTTAGGATCCACATAATCACCAACACTTTGTTTATCCTTTGGCCTTTTCATGAATACATGATTGTTCACTTCATAATATGTTGGTTCTCTACCTATCTCTTTCGCCTATCACAAAAAAATAAACTAAACTTCAGTAGTTTTGATTTTTTTTATTGAAAATAATTGATTATTAAAACTACAAGTCTTAATCGGTACTCTATAATAGGAATGGAACCACATGTATGCTTAGTTATTGACCCATCCTTTTCAATTTTTTGATTTTTAGTAGAAATGTCAGATTTGTCTTGCCAATCTGGTGTACTCCATAAATCCACCATTTTGTCCCAGCAGTCTCCTCGCATCCATGAGGGTCTAAGACCTTTAGTTTCACTTATATGAGATTTTTCACGGTCTTTCTTAGCTTTATTTCTTTCATTGTATAATGAACTTGCATAAACATCCTTAGCTTTTTCAAAGAATGCATCTTTAATGATCTCCGTTGGTCATTCTCATGTATATTTTTTCTATAAAAAATAATCATATAAGAAAATGATATTATATTAAAAAAACACCCATTTTTATAACGTAAGCATAAGATTACCTGAAATGCATTCCATATTTCATTTCGAATTTCTACCGGTACTTGCTTCCAACAAATCCATGGCCCTCTCATCCATTCTCTCACAATTATGTCAATGTTACAAGTCATCGTAACTAGAGTGGAACTAAAAAAATGGCAAAATAATTTATTATGAACATCTAACATAATTAATAAAGAATAAATTATAAATATAAACTGTTAGTTAGAAAGAATTATGTGCCATCATCAGTTAATGTTATAGATTATCAATCCACTAGATTAGTTGGCACAATACCTTGATTTAAACCTCTTGACCTTGAAGATTATTGATCTAAGGAAATGTCATTGCAATCATTATTCTCCTTATGGCATTGGTAAGTATCTTAATCATCTTGATCGTTCACTTGTGTGTGTGTCATCCCTCGCTGCAGTTTGACTTGTAGTAAGGTTTAAAGGTGTCTCCTAAATTTCTTCTCAAGTTTGAATGTTCAACCTTTTTGGTAAATTGGCCCAATGACCCCTTTTCAAAATTCGATCATCCTCTCACACCTCTCCAAGATGATCCACCCCTTGTCATTATATATCTTCCAATAAGAAGCAAAATTAGAAATATTATCAAGGTAAACAATTATAAAAGCAAAAATATGAACCTATATTATAAAGTAAAAATAGGCAAAATTTAAAGATTATAGGTCAAGGGTATATATTAATACACAAAGTAGAGCCACTCAGACACAGCAATGAATAGAAATAAACTTCTAGTAAAGCACCACAATCTAGAAACCAAAAACGCTCCTGAACTGAATCAAATAACTTGTCGTCTATACACCTCTATGAAAATACTCTAACCTATATAAACCAAAACATCAATCCATATCCGAAATCAACAATTAACAAACCTATTATACTAAGTACTGAGCCTCAAAATTCAGAAATAACAAAGCTCAATAAACAATGCACTTCATGCTCAATAATAATTCCATTCACAAGGATCTATGACAAAATTATAAACATATCTAATCATATTGGATTGGATTAGACTATACAATACTAGGTCTTTAATAATTAACGACAGGTTAGAGGACTATCACTAAATCAAACCCAGAAATGACCCAAAAAATCTTGGATCTTTATCCTTCATGTATATTTTTGTTGAATATCTACTTCTTGTCTAAACTAAGACAAAATTTAGCAAGGTCAGATCCATTTTAACATTTTGTTTATTATAATAAGATTATTGTAGATAATTTATTAAGTAAGTATGATTAAAATGCTATATATTATAGTTCCATTTAAGCTATAAATATATACCATAACAAAGTAACAGATTATAACAAACTTAATTAGGATTACTATTTACTAATGAAGAGCACAACAACAAAACTTAGAAATCACAAATATAAAACAACTAAAGTTTATATTAACCTTTGGTTATTTGGTTTACATGTGGAGCAACTACTCTCAACCATTCAAAAGAGAGCAGTCTATACCCTTGTCTAAAAACTACAGTATCTACACTAATTTGAGAAAGCAATGAGTGAATGATTGCATCGAAAACACTAAATTACTCCACATGAAATCTATTGACACATTATTATTTATTTATGTAAAATTAAATAATTCAATCATGGTGCTACTGTAGCATCAGTCAATGATTGATGTTGAAATATCATTCAATAATAACATGGAGGTCATGGTCTAAGATATTTGACTCAAACATATTTGTCTCGTTCTTTACAATCTATGTTTCAATTTGACAAGCACAATTTAGTCTAAAAAATTTAATTATCCATGAAAAATGTTACAAAATAAAACAACTATAAAATATTATAGTCACTCCATCATATCATTAGAAGAAGAAAGTGAATAATCACTTGATTCGGTTTCATCCCACTCATTCTCCCCTTTATCATCAGTTTCTTCCTCCTCATCATCCACATGAATACTTTCATCCTCCTCATCAATGTAACTAAAGTTTTCTCCATATACAAGAATTCTTGGATCGCCAAGTTCATTTATGGGTTCAATCAACCTTGGTGTAGACATCTCATCATTTTGATAGTATCTATCAATAGTTTGGTCTTCAATTTCCAAATCTTCTGACGGAAAATCAACTCTTTTCCTTGCTTTTGTTTACATACAACCCACCAATCTCTCTTTTATTTATTTCTAGATGGATAAGTCATATAATAAACTTATTGAGCTTGCTCGGCTAACACAAATGGTTCATTTGAGGCAAGTCCAAACTTATGCTTAACTTCAACTATACCATGATGAGGATGCACTTTAATTCCTTTTTCTGTGTCAAACCATTCACATTTGAATAGAACAACATAATTTCGCAAATCGGGATAATGTAACTCGATTATATCAACCAGCATCCCAAAATAATCTCACTCATATTCATTATAACAACTCCCTTTTATGCAAACACCACTATTCGTAGTTTTTCGTCCATCACCTTTATGGACATCAAATTATAATCCATTTGTAAAATATCCTTTGAAACTTTTTATTCTATAAGAAGGAACTTTACAGATTTCAGCAATTCGTGTATCTACTTGGCCTACATTCCCTTTTACCTTTCAATTAAAAAATAAAAACAAAATGTTATGATATTTACTAGGAAAAAATTGATTACAACTTTTCAACTTACATATTGCTTTAACCAAGTAGAAAATTTTTTCTCAACGGCCTTTTCAATCTCTTCATCTACAATGGTTGGATTCAATTGTGCGAGAAATTCATCATATTTCCCATAATGTAATCATTTCACAACATTAGAACTTATATTCATCCATTAATTATATTATAATATGTGATACTTACTCAATAAATGACTCAATTTCTTTTATATTCAATAGAACATATATGTGTGCAGCATCCATCTCATCATCAAACATCAATCTTTGAGTAAAACCAGCAAATGGTAGGCTGGGATGGCAAAAAATTGACAGACGTCCACAAGACTCAATATCACCACCATCATCATTTCTTGGACTTGAGTCAACTTAGTTTGTATATGTGGTTCAAAGTAAAATGAGCAAAATGAAGAAATCTCCTCTATAATGTATACCTCACAAATAGATCCTTCAACACATGCTTTATTTTTTATTTTTACCTTTTTCTTTGGATGGTGCATATACCTAATATCGAAAAAGGTTAAGAAGATAGAATAATTATAGTGGAATGCTTCACCTTAAAGTACCTAATTTGGTAGGAAATAAAGATCTCATGATTCAAATGGATACATCCATCGATATTGAACTGGTCCACCAACTTTTGCTTCATAAGCTAAATGAATTGGCAAGTGCTCCATCAAGTTAAAAAATCCTGGCGGGAATATTTTCTCAAGTTGACACAGAGTCTCCACTATATTCTTTTCAAGTAATTCCATGTGATCTACTCGCAATATAGTAGAGCATATATATTTGAAGAAATTGTTAATTTCTTTTAATGCATTCCAAATAGGTATAGGTAATAAGTCATGAAAGGCAAAAAGAATCAACCTTTGTAGGAGCACATGACAATCGTGACTTTTGAATCAAAAGAACCTATTTTCATCAATGCTCACACATCGAGATATGTTGGAAGCATAATCAATCGGGAGTTTAAGCTCTTCAAGCCAAATACAAATATCTCTTTGTTGTTCCATACTTAGTGTGAAAGATGCCTTAAGTTTTACCACTCTACCATTATTCCAAGATAATTCAAGCTCAGGCCGCTTGCAGTTTGTCAAATCTTCTCTCGCTTTGATGTTATCTTTATTCTTACCCTCTACATCCATCACTATGAAGAAAATATTTTCAAATACATTATTCTTAATATGCATCACATCAAGGCTATGACGTATCAAATTTGTTTTCCAATAATGTAGTTCCCAAAAAAATACTCTTTTTCACCCAATTGTGCTGCAGTCCGAATCCATCTAACTTTTGATTTCCAACTCTTGTACCAAATTCATTAACTAGTAGTACAAAAACACGAGCAAATAGCTCTTGGCCAGATAACCCTGGCGGAGGTAAATCTTTAACAATAACACCTTTCTTAAATTTATCTCTTTGCTTTCTATATGGATGATTCTCAGGTAAAAATTGATGGTGGCAATCAAAAAATGATGTATTTCCTCCATTACTGATTCTAAAAGACTTTATATGTTCCATACAAGACAAACATGTTAATCCACCATGAACACTTTATCCTGATAGCATGACATAAGCATGAAAATTACTTATAGTCCCCATAAGCGCAACTCTCATCTGAAAGTTTTGTTTTCTACATGCATCATATGTTGTAACCCCAACACTCAATAACATTTTCACCTCAACAATTAATGGTCTCAAGAATACATCTATATATTTTCCTGGACTCTGAGGACCTGGAATGATCAAGGATAAAAACATGTATGGATTTTTCATGCACATACCTGGTGGTAAATTGTAGACGAATATGATCACCGGCCAATAAGAATATGGTGTTCCAAATTGGCCTAAATGATTAAAACTGTATGTGCATAAACCAATTCTAATATTTCGACGATCCGAGGAAAATGAAGGATGGATTCTATCGAAGTGTTTCCATGCCTCACCATCTGCAGGATGTGCCATAAATCCATCTTGACATTTATTTTTTGGATGTCATGTCATATGTTCTAATATTTTCTCCAACATGAATAATCTTTGAAGTCTGGGTGCCAATGGTAAGTACCTTAATACCTTATAAGACACTTTCTTTTGTCTATTGAGATCTCTATCATTTGATTTGTAACGAGCTTGTCCACATACATGACATATTTTCCTCCCTTCATTCTCCTTGTAATATAAGATATAATTATTTACACAAGCATGTATCTTTTTTATATCCAAATCCAAGTGTTGCCACCTTTCTATTTAAGCTATAAAAATTTGGTTCAAGCTTTTCTCCATTTGGTAACATATCCTTCACTAAGCTAGCAATATGATCGTAGCGTCTCTCACTCAGCTTTACAATTCATTAATTGTGTCAAAGCTAAAAGTCTTGTATGTTTCATACACCCTTCCCAAAGTGGTTTATCAGCATCCCTTAGTAACTTATAGAACTTTGCAACTTCTTCATTTGGTGGTTTACTTCTAAAGCTTCTAACAATAATCCCATCAACAAATTGATTGCATTTAGGCCCAATAAAACATCCATTATCAATTCTCTATATAGGTTGGAAATATTCATTCCCGACATATTTGTCCTACTACACGATGCAGTTGTGTCTCTTTCTCCATGGGCATGCCAAACGAAATAGTTGGTTTTAAATCCTTTCACAGAAAGATTGACAGAAATAATTTCCTTTGTTTGGAAGTGGTAGATATTAAATCTCAGATAAGGACATCTTATTTTCCCGCCATATGGAAAGTCGGGTTGAGAAATGCAAAGTCAATAAAGCTTTGCATGCCAATTTTGAATTCCTTACTAATATATCCACATTCATTTAAACGACGATACATTCAACTTCGGTCAATCGACATATCTATTCAAATAAAACTACTGAATTTCATTCATTAAAATTAAATAATTAAAATAAATATTTTTTAAATGAGTCTAATTCAAATAGAAGGCAAATTCTTATTATTTATAAATTGATGCTTGTTAGTTTCAACAAAAAAAATCTAATGAAGATCCATAACATAGAAACTAGAGTAAGCAGAGTTAGCTAAATTAAATATCCTCATCACTTGGAGGGAAAAATGTATCACAAGTAAATTGTTGTGACAGATCCAATTGCAACTAGTAGTATCTGATGTTATTTATATAAGGAAGTCAAAAGTCAATGACGAGTGTTTTTTTTTTCTCACATAGAAGGTTTTGTTTTTTCTACAAGCCAAATTATCATCTTTGGACTTTTCGTTTTGGAATATTTTATACAATTCTTTCCATTTTTAAATTTCTATTAAAAAAATATGTAAAAAGAAAGTTTGATGTGTAAAAGTTATATATATTTCTTTTATTTGTAAGAAAATAATTTTAAATCACCGTTTGAAAATTGTAATTAAATTAAATCAATGATAGTGTATAAAAAATTTATATTTAATTCAGTATAAATTTTAATTTTTGTTAGGTTAAACATAAAAATTAAAATTTTGATTAGTAAATTAATTACAATTTGTAATAGTTTTAAATAAAAAAAAATATTAAAAAAATATTATTTAGATAATAAAAAATTATAAAAATATTTAATGAAGAATAAAGTTATAAATGATGGCTTATTTTTATATCTTTAAAAATGTATTTTTAAAATAAAATTAATTGATTGAAAATCATTTTTAAAATATTGTTTATTATTATATAGGTTTGAGTAATATTTGGGATGAGTAAGGATAAGATCATACTCTTATTTCTCCCATAATTTTTCTTTAAGATTATGGGTATGGATAAACGTAAATTTATATCCTCAAACTTTAAGGATAGAATTTTACTCTTACCCATAAACCTTCATTAATGGAAAGGTAGGATTTACATCCTAAAAAGAAAAAAATTGATGATTTAGATAAGAATTTACCAAAATCCTTACCTATGTCATCCAACAATGGCTTGTGCAATTTCTATATTGTTTGTTTTTATGAAATATTGAAGATAAATTTCAATATTATTAATCAACAAATATTATGTCATTCTTTGTTGGTCTTGTTTATGGAACATCTAATTCAAATACTGGATTTCCGTAATTTGTATCTAAGTCTTGTGCTTTTAATTTTATTGGTGTGGTTATTGTTTGTTGTTGCTACACTTGACTACAATTTGTAATTTTAAAATCCTCAACTTTTTTAATTTTTAAAATTACTCTTATACATATTTATTAATCATATTTAATTAAATTACATTTTACTGAATATATTATAAATAATAATAAATAATCTGTAATAATAATAATAATTAGAGATTTTTTAAAATGTAAAAAAATTGAGAATACATCCCGGTGTAAGATGTATTGGCATAATATTTATGACGAATTTGTGAGGGCATTGGAAATTCGTAATATTTGCGACGAATTTATGAGGGCGTTGGGAGTTTGCCATATTTGTGACCAAGTTGTGACGATATATTTGTGACGGATAGATAGTGCATTAGAAAGAAGTCACTAATGTTCCACAAAAATTGGCTTACACAAATCCATCACAAAAATGTGACAGATCTGTTACGAAACAATTTGTGACAAAAATTTCCGTCTAAAGTCCGACACCATTGCGCTAAATATGTTCTCTTACAATTCTGTTGTAAATTCGTCACAATTACACCATTGCGCTAAACATTTTATCTTTCAATCATAATAAACACACACTTGATTATAGATCTAAAAATTCTCTTATTACTGCGACTATAACACAAATGTTTATAAGCGACAATGGATTAGTAAAATTTTTAACTAGGGTGAGATTACATTTTGTACTATTATTATAAGTTCGAAAATGTACAATATTTTAATAATAGTAATAATAATATGTAATTTAATTGTTTAATATATATATTTTTATTTTTACTTACACTCTAATAAAATATAGTAAAGTAAAATTATTTTTTCAAAAAATTACGTGATGATTTTTCATGTGTAAATGACAAAAGGATGTCATGTGTGATTCCAAATAAACTTACAATATATGGTTTTGTAATTTTTACAAAGACAATTTTGTTGGGAAAACTTGGCTAGCTCTAATATCACTTGTTGGAAAAATTGATGATCCATTAAAGTAGATACGAGTATTGATATCCATAAAGTAAACAATCATGTACAAGATAAGTAAAAGAGACATAGAAAATAAGATATAAGGTTTTACGTAAAAACACAAAGCGCAAAAAAAAAAAAATCACGGCATTCAGAATAATAAGAACAAGTTCACTATATAATAATAGACACACAGTTATAATTAAAATACCAATCTTTCACTCTCAACCCAATTACATTGATATAGTCTCACATACAAGCACTCAACTCACCTTACATTGCTCCAATAGCATAATAAGGCTCGATCTTAGAACTCAAGATCTTGATGGTCTCTATAGTTCCATGATCCCTATTGGTTACCTCCTAAATCTAACTAACCAGATTGACATTATTCCATCACGATACATAATATACATGCATCAAACTTATAGCACCAAGTTATTTAGTTACAAAAGTAATCCTAAACTATTTAGGAAGTCATTTCCTATTTGGAATTCTCAAAGATATCTTTCCTAATTAGAATTCACTTAGTACAATACTATTCTTAATCAACTATAATTCTTCTGAAATAGTCTTCGAGTCCTTTCCAAATTAACAAATATCTTAAATCCCCTGATCTTTCCGAAATCATGTGCACAATCTATTTTCGTACCTTGTTGCCCAATGGAACTTATAAGGGGAGGTGTAGGTGCATCTTGTTACGTCCATAAGATAGGGTTATTAATTTTTCGTATTCTAGAAATTTATTTTCGTTATTTAAATTTTATTTAATTTTCAATTATTTTCATTCAAGAGTAAAATGGATATTTTAAAAATGTTGACTTTCCGGTTTGACCATTTGGTTTGACTAATTGACTTTTGGAATAGTTTTGAAAATAATTTGGAAAATTGATTTATTTTGTAATTATTTGTTAAATTGGGTTATTTTTAAAACCACTTGTATAATTGTGGGTTTATGGCAATATTTGCTACCCATATATAAGTGAAAATAAAGTTTTTAGAATCATTCTTCACACAAACCTAAAAATTGAGTTCTATGTATCATCTCTTTTCTCTCAACTCAAAACCCTTGTCGCGGATTTCAAAACTTAAGTTGCAATTTGGAGAATTGGACCTTTCTTGGAGTTCTTTTTGTTCCAGGTAATGGATTTTACCCTTTTCATAATTTAATCGCTTTAACTTTAATTTGGGGATTTTTATATAAATCTAGGGTTTCCGAAATTGGGGTTTTTGATTTCAATTGAATTGGGTTTTGAAACACTTGATTTTCAATATGTTTTGATTTGGGGCTTTTGGGGTTTTTAATTGGGATTTTATTTGTTGATTATTGGTAAACCCTAACTTTCTAGAATTTGGGGATTTATGTAACCTATTCTTGATTTGACTTAGATCAAATTGGGGATCACCAGCTGTAGTGATTTCGGTGGTTTTTGGATTAGCGAACAAAGTTAATAGCCATGTTTATGCCCTCATGATTGTTTGTTTCTATCTATTTTTCTCTGGTGTAAATTAATTAAAGTATAATAAGCTAAAATTTGAATATAATGAGATTGGTTATCATGTATTGCTGCTGCATTTTGTGTATAATAAATTGGAATACATTTGCTGCCTTTGTATCTATACATCATCTGTTTGATTATGGAAAATTCTGATATCTCTGCTGCTTTAACGTGGATATGTGATTTAGTAATCACTGTCTGCCTATTAAACTAAGAATATAATTCAATAATATGTTAAAGTCCTGTCCTAGATTAATACGATAAGACCAGCATGCTGTAGGGAAAAATAGATATACACATCGATGTGCGAAAGCGTATTTGGCCTTGATTGCCAACCTATTTTCTGGATGCGACGACATCATTCTAGAGCTTTGCTCATTGTCTGGATGCAATGATATAACTTCTGGGATCTTTGATCCATCTCTGAGGGTTTGACCCTATTTCAGTCTATTGTTGTTCCCGATTTCTGTTATTAACCAAAGGACAGGCCTGGTAAGTTAAACACCACATAATAATGTGATAATTTGAAGTCTGTTATGATATGAATTGCTCCTGCTATGAATTGTTTTTATTTCTGTTCGCTGCTTGGTTACTCGGGATCTGATCTTTAGGTAGCCTACTATTGACTGCTAGTTGGCCGTAGGCGATAAGTATAGGCCCAAGTAGATGCTTAGAGCTTTGAATAGCGAAAAACATAATTTGAATTAGGCTGAAAATGTGCCCAGTGGCTCTGACCGAATTAGAAACCGAACTAGTAACCGGACTGTCACTTTAACTCGAACTTAGAAAGTAGAATGGTCCCTGGCCGAGCTCCTTATCGAGCTAGTTACCGAAATAATAATTTGGTCAGCCTTATGATCAATAGAATTACTCTCTAGCTGAACTCCCAACCGAATTAGTTACCGAACTGTAGTTTGGTATAGCCTTAGGAGACTATTTAAACTCTCTGACTAGACTCTATACCGAGTTGAGTACTGAATTACAATTCGGTGTGTTTCAGAGATTACAAAACTGTCTGACCGAACTATATATCAGAATTAGTGCCGAACTGTCACTTAATCATCTGTGGAACTCGAATAATTGCCTTCTGATCGAGCTAGTTGCCAGACTCCTTAACGAAATACAAATCGGTAACCCTGGTAATACCTCCTGACCGAGCTACGTACCGGACTGCTTACCCAATTCACAATTCGATATCGGTCTCTCCTTTTGAAATAATTTGACAACTTTTAAGCCTCTTTCAGACGATAACTGTAATAATCTGTCACTTATCTTAGATCACTTAAAGGAGATTCAGACCGGGTTAATTTAGTTTAATAATTAACTTGTTTGTCCCTGTTTGTTACCCCCTGTTTGTAAACTAATATGCATACGTGTATGACATGTTATTATATTAAATAAGACGCATATTGCGTGTGTTTGTTGGGCATTGGCTTACTAACCAGACATCGATAGTCTAACCCTTTGTGGTTTATATTTTTATTTTGTATGTTTTTGAACCCGTTTGGGATGGAAATTGCTGAGTTCAAATAATCAGGTGGAATAGCGGGATATCACTCGCATGCAGCATCAAGCATCATCTGGCATCTTTTCAAGACTTTGTTTTCATAGTTATTACATTTGATTTTTGAATTTAATTTAGAACTTTGTAATCGCTACACTATGTTTGGGTTTTGATTTCGAATTAACCCTTTTAGGGATGTTTCGAATTTGGTTATATTTATTTAAACATTGTAATTTAATTTCAGACTTCACATTTTGGATAACAAGTATCTTTCCATATTAATTCTTATTTTTTTATATGTTCAATATGTATATATGTATTTATCTGTTTGTCCATCTGTTCTGCATGTGACATCCGTTCTCCGCATCTCCTCTGTCGGGGTGGGGTTCGGGTGTTACACATCTGATCCCTCGTAAGCACAAGTTATATGCTATTGAATTTGTCTCAGAATAAACTTTTCAAAAATATGTGGTTTGCTTATATCGGAGTCTTTGCACCTCCCGGGGACCAATATAGTTACATACCAAAGCTTATAAAAGTTTCTCGTCACTAATCCAACAAATTTTGCTTCCCTCTACCAAATTCGATTAGATCTCTAGAAGATATATTTTTTTTCCTAATTATATATGTAACATGAGAGTAAATGTATAGCTAAATGTGTGTGTGAATATATACATATATATAATTTTTACTACACACTCACCAATCCAATTCTAATGGATTTATATTACATACTTTCTAGATTGTGCTTCCTATGATTTTGTAAATATATTTGTACAATAATATATTAAACAATTAAAATATTATTTTCTTTTGTTTAAGCTCCATTATAAAAAGATTGAGTTACATTATTTGAGGAAAACTAACTCATGCTAACATTTTTCAAGGGAAATCAACTTAGCCATGACCATGAGTGCAAAAAGTAAGAACTAAAAATAAGACAATTTGTAAATATGTAAATTCATGACACATGAGCATATAAATGCTTACAGGAATTGGTGTAAATTAGATCTCCCACCCTATGAACCTATAAATGCGCATGAGGATCAGCCCCATAGGAATATCAATATACATAAGATTGCATGTCATGCGAATTCATGTGCGGTTATAAAGATGCTTGCATATAAAAATTTGTGCGTAATTATTATACCTTGAATTATGTAAATTTATGTAGGATATTTGAATAGAAATTAATTTAAAATAATATTTAAATTTTGTTTTGTTGAAAAGACATGGCTGTTGGGATGAAGAATTACAACTGTTAGTGAAATTGTGTCTTTATGAAAGACATAACCTTTCAAAACATTGTGACTATTCAGAACAGGTGTCATTTACCTATAAATAGGTGGAGTTTTTTCATAAACTAAAAGATAGAAAATAATATAGAAATCACTTAGTTCTTGGATTAAGTGTGTAGAGAGAGATTCACAAAACTTTAGTTCGCTATTTCTGAGGATCTGAAGTGCTACTATTCTCGGAAGGAAGTGGTTGTAGCCTGGGAGACATTCGCCAAAAGAGAAGATCCATTTAGCACCGTAGCGGGGCAAAAATTGTCTTAAGGTCAAAGAATCAAATTCTTGCCTCCACTCAAATAACTGTTTTTTCTTTTATCTCTAACTTAGTTTTTAATTTTTCATACTTGATTGAATCGTATGATTAGATATGATTGATTTATTGTTTAATTAATCATGTGATTATATTTTTATAAAGTAGAAAATAGACCCTATATTATAAATTTGTGCATATAAGAATTCGTATCTTAATAATTTGTGTCACGAAATGGATATGACTTTGCTCGATGGAATGGAGAGCAAGTTAATAAAGTTGATATGAGTTAATATTGATTGAAAGTTAATCTAGATTACCTTCATAAGGAAGGACTTTGATATGTAAAATTTCAACGAGTTTTCTAACATAATGTGCAATAACGAAAAATTGATTGAGATTTGTTAATTAAGACTACTCACATTAATATGCTAATATGAGCTTAGTATGTTTTTTTTTATAATATTTATTTAATTTATTTTATGTTTTTAAATGTAATATTTTTTTTTTGCTTGGATGTAAGTTCAAGATGGAAATGATGTAATAATGATAGTACAAGTTTGTTTTGGAAACATTATTCCTAATATTTTCTTTTGAATTAATTGTGATGACATGTTCTTTATCACTATAAAATTTGTTAATTGAGTTATATCTTAATTTTAGTGATGTTTTGTATCATATTCTCCACCATTTATGTAAGTATTTTGAGTTTAGGGTTGTAATGGTTAATGCATGTATAATAGGCCTTAGTCTAGTTTGTTAAAACGGCGACTAGGGGTGGGAATAGGCCAGGCGGCCTTTTAGGGGCATAAAGCCTGGCCTATATAAAGCCTAGCCTATTTAATAAATAGACTAGATTCAAGCTTTTTCAAAAGCCTATTTAATTAAATAGGTCAGGCTTAGGCTATGGTAAAAGCCTTAATAACTTAATAGGACGACCCATATATTATTTATATGTAATTTTATTTATTAAATCTATTGACATGTTTGTTTATAAGTTTAAAATCCAATATTTTATTTATAAATATAAAGCCCAAACTTTATTTATAAATATAACTAGTTATTTATAGGCTTTTAAACAGGCTTTCAGGTCTAGCAGGCTTTTAAATAGATCAGGTCAGACGTATAATACAAGCCTATCATAAGCTTATAGGCCAGGCACATGCCAGAGTATTAGAATACAGGCCGGGCCTATTTAACCAAAAGCCTGACCTGGCCTGGCCTATTCCACCCCTAACGGCGACCCAATTGTCAGGTGAGAACCATGTTTGACCCGACCCACCAGCACATAACTCTATCTATATATACCAATTTGTCAATGATTATAGAGTAACCAACACTTCATGTTCTTTGTTTTATTTCTATTGCTTTGGTTATAGGTTTTTAGTTATATGTTGTAATGCTTTTTATTACTTTGTTAAATTGTTTGTACTTTTGATCTCTATGATCGATAATGTATGTAGTGTGCTATTTGATTTCTATTAGCAGTGAAATTCATGAGTTCCAAGAAATCTAACATGGACTAGTCTATTTATGGGTGATCATGGTAAAAACTTTTGTGTTTCTTCTTCTTATATAATTTATAGTTCAATTAGTTAAGTTTGAGGGAGATTTGTATGTTTCTTATTTTAAATATATATATATATATATATATATATATATATTCTTTTCAAATAAAGGACTTATTCATAGAATCAAGGTAGATTGATTTACCATATGGGATTGATCTAATCAAATGAAATGTGTAATCATTCATTTTTTATTTTATAAATCATATTTAAACAATTTTTTACTACTTATATTTTAGAATTGATTTGCTTCAAAACTTGATTTAGCTAAAAGTAACGGTCTGTGCAAGTTGGGTCATTAAAGTAACACTTTTTGATGTTATCAGTTATAAAATAGGGGAAGAAAATATTTATGCTTTAAATGATTAAAATAATTCTTTGTGTATTTATGTTATGCGAAAAGCACATTTTAAGATCCAATAAATGAGATTGAGTAATTATATAACTAGAATGATATTGTAGCATGCTAATAATACTGTTGATCGTTGATTTAATGGAATGGTTTGTCATACTTTAGTATGTGATGCCACGTCCCTTCTTGGTAACCTTATCTTGCAATGAGGATTTTTGTAATTATTTTCTTAAGAGGGAATTTTAAGAATTTTGGTGATATTGAGGGACTAAGGTCAAAATTTTACACCCTAATTCCTCATTCACATATTAGATCAGAAGAATATAATCATATCGAACACCCTCTTTTCACTTTTGTATCTAGGCGGCCAAATGAGCTAAGGAGGTTTTTCAGCTTTGTGCGTTGGTTTTCATGGTAGCTATTTTCGAAGGTAAGAGAGTTAATTCTTTGATATTTCTTGATTTATATGGTGATTGGTATATTTATTGATGATTTTTTTTTTAATTTCAAGTTATATTTTAGTGAGTTGAGTTAGACGCCATAACTTGAAACCTTCTAGCATATTAAGGAAAACTTCACTAATCCTCTCATTTGACTCTCACTCATTGATGGAGTTTGGAATAACAAGTTTAATTCTCTTCATGATAGAGATTTTAATGTTTCAAAGTGTTTATTTCTTTCAGATTTCAAAGTAAAGTTCATTATTTAGTGAATTGTTTTGAATTGAGGTGAGATTGGAATTTACGACATAATGGTTAAAATTTTAAAGGTTTAAGTTTTTTATTTTTTCTTTTAGATTCAGAGTTTCTCATTATGATATTTGATTCGTGCCTACTATTTCGTCTAGTACCAGGTAAGATAGTAACCCCTTTCTCGTGTTTTTTATCATTTACATTTTTGGGTTTTAGGACATGATAAAATAGATTTTTTAGTTGTTGTAAACACGTTAGAATAAGAATTGTGGTTAATGATTATATGGCTGAATTCACGATGCCAATATTATAGTCAAAATGCATGTATCATAATGTCTAGGAAATATTTAGTATGTCATTTTGTGCACAAGTGCTAAATGATTCCAAAAAGTGAGTACTTCATCTGTGGTTGTATGAGCCATTAATTGAAAACAATTAGAGGTAAGGTTGCAAGGACTGATACCAATAATGCTCTACATGATATTAGGACCTACTTCTAGATATGCGTATGCAGTAGTCAAGGTAACTATGTCGCGTCATAGCTCAATTGAAGTTATATGCGCTTTAGTCCATGTCGTAGTCCATATCGTCACACATTGACATACCTACCTAGACATATAACGCATGTAAACTACACCCTGGTGTACTCCCTGATTTATATAGCCAAGTTGTTGATATTGTTACTACAAATACGTATCGTAAGGTCACTTACGTCCTGACTTATACCCTAGTAAGACTAACAAAATCGCGGCCAGGCCGCCAAAGTCCATACTATTGCCTAAGAGGAACCCTCATCTCTATAGTTAAGACATCCCATGCACTACTTGCCCTCAAATTTTGATAAAGTTACATAATTTGCCTATAGTTTGATGTCATATAGGTCCTAGTTAAAATTAGGGAAAATGACAAGTACAATGGCGTTAGGTTATGTAGATAGTTCTAAATGTAATCATTTCTATTATTATTTTAGCTCTTAAGTATTAAGCGAATGACTATCTAATGATGACGTTAGAGGTATGTACCCATTCTAACCCTTTCTAACTAGATATCAAGGTACCTACAAAAGTTGGGAAATTTATTTTCTAGCATGATAAGCATAGAAACCTAAATTAGTTAGCTTCGAAGAGAAGAATTATTAGAATAAGGTTTCTTAGGGACTTTTTGTTTGATTATTTTCCTCTTAAGGGAATTTAGATTTATGTTACATGTTAACTTATCTCATTAATGGATCACATATATGAATCACCCATTAGTGCTAAGGCATAGGTAATGGCCTACCACAAGTGGCCAAATATGATCAATGGTTGATGATAAGAAGCCCAAGTGCCATTCTAAGGACATATACTGTAAGCAACTTGTCTAGTAACCGTACCAAGGCATACCACATTGAGGTTCTGGGCATTAGCTAATGCAATAAGGTAAGATAATTTGTTTGAAAGATTATAGTAGACATTAATATTTATATTAGGAGACAAGTGATGAATAAGATTTATTTATATATGTTTAATTGCAATAAGATGTCAATTATTATTCATAGTAGGATTTTTTCGCCGAGTCATTATGACTCATGAGTTTTTTATTTTGTAAATTTTGCAAGTTAGTAGCAGGAGGGCATCATGGTTAGGAGGTTGCAAGGCGATTGGTTTAGTTTTAAGGATAAGGAAACCCTATGAGACCTAATTAAGTTTTTAAAAAATAACCGACTTTTTAAACTATTCAAAGTATCATGAAGATATTTTATTTCATGAGTTTTACATTACAACTCTATTAAGAATTAACAACCTAAACAAATAAATAACTAATAAGAATTATGTGCTTTATTGCTTGTTTTAGACTATATGAGTAGGCTAGCTAAGCTCTATTTTATCATATGAATAATTACCTGCTGTATTTGATGTATATATTGTCATTTCTATGTTGGGTTTGATAATTCTTTAGTATGTGTTTGCTAGTGGAGATGCCTGGTACAAGATAAGGATACCATGTTTATATAATTACAAGGGATTGTTAAGAAATTATATACCTCATTAACTCTCATTTTAGTCATTAGAAAATTCTATTTAAAGGAAAACAATTAAAAGATTGTAAATTTGGAAGTAAGAGAATCTAATTTTTCAGTCATGCAATAATTGGTGTACGCTGAAATACTATTTTATATTTAGATATAAATTATTTTAAGTGATTTTTGAACAATTATACTGAATCAAAAGTGAAAACATAGTTTTATGCCAACATTAAATTTTTATAAAACTAAACTTCTAATAATTTTTTTTTACACTTTTAGACCAAAATGACTTTACTATCCTTAACATTGAAAATATTAAAAAAAAAAATTGTATGTTATTTTTTTATGCATTTTAGATTGTATGAGACTAGATCTAGATTTTTGTACTAATATTGTAAATTTTTCAATTTTCAATTTGCTTTCCGGTAGTACATTTTCAGGAAGTAGGCAAAATAAAAATTTGCTTCATGGTATTTAATACTAGAAAGCAAAGTTTTTTGCTTCCTTGTATTACATACTGGGAAGATGATTCAATTTTTGTATGCTTCTAAGTATTACATATCTGGAAGCAAGAAAAAATTGAGTACGCTTCCTAGGATGCTAATCGACAAGCAAATTTTGCTTCCCGGCCGGTGTTACATACTAGGAAGCAGATTTAGTTTTTGCCTACTTTCATTGCCTACAATAATTAGGCAAGATATTTCATTATTATTAATGCATTAATTTTTTATCTAATAATTTTTTTTTGACATGAAAGGAAGGTAATAAGAATAGGCAAAAAAAAAAAAAAAGTGTTGGCTCTCAATCATTACTCAAAATTTTTATAGCAAAGGTAACATGGAAATTTAGGTCTATTAGGTGGAAAATCTTTTGGAAAATGTTTAATTTTGTAGAAACTTTAATATGACCGAAAATATAAAATTTTAAATTAAAAGTCTAAAAGTACAAATAGCTCATGTATCGTTGAAAGAGAAATGCATTTATAATGATAGAGTTCACTAGTTTCTAAAGCTAGCATAACACTAGTGAGTTGTTTATAGAATAATTTATTTAACATGTTATTGTTTATAGTGGTAAGAAGTTACTAAGTTTCTAAAGCTAACCTAATACCACTGAGTTATTTATGGAATAATTTATTTGATATATTTAATAAATTGTTTTCATATATTCTACAATCAATTAATACAAATGAATTATTCCATAAATAACTCATTGGTGTTAGGTTAACTTTAGAAACTTATTAACTTCTTACCACTATAAACAATAAAGTATCAAATACATTATTCCATAAATAACTCACTAGTGTACGTTAGTTTTAGAAACTTATTAACTCCTTACCACTATAAATATAGTGTTTTTTCCTATGATAATATTCATATACTCTAAATTAAAAATTCTTTTATTCTTAACATCATAATACAAATGTTTGTAAAAAATAATCCACAATGGACTACTCAAATCTTTAGTATTTGTAACATTACATTTTTCACCATTGTTATTGGTTCAACAATTTACCAAATTTATTGTGCCTCGAAAATTCATGGTAAGTAATTTCATTATGTTATATTTATTTTCCATTTTTTCTTATGCTTTTAAAGAAACATAGCAAGTAAAATTATATACAAATTAGAATTTGATATTAATGATATTATTGTCTATGTAGGAATCCAAGAGGCTGGAAAAAGCCTACAATGGAGTTGTAGGTTCTCATTTCTATATTCTCCTTATTGTCAATAAAATTTTCAATTATTTTTGTACTATGTAGTTACCATATATGCAAGTGGAGGATTGTGCCTATGAAAATTATAAATGTATCTTTTAGTAATTTTTTCGTTTGTATCTTATTTTTTTCCCTTGTTTATTTGGATATGATAACATATTACAAATGTGAGGTGTTATCGAGAAGAATAATATATTTTAAGGAGAATCCAAAATAGTATAATGCTGAAGATTATTTCTTGAACAATTTATCAGATAATCTACATTTAATTTAGACATAATGACCACCGAAGCCTCTAAACTTGGCTAACCTTTTCAATTTAACCCTCAAACTATGCAAGGTTTCAATTTAACCCATCAACTATCCAATATCGGGTTAATTTAACATTTTTCACTTATGTTGCAGATGATATGGCAGGATGTTCAGAGTCAAATATATACAACAATCTTGCGACATCATCTTCCACATAGGTGAAAAGAGGCAAATTGACCACATATGGGATAGTTGTGAGGTTAAAATGAAACCTCGCATAGTTGGAGGATCAAATTGAAAAGATTTGCTAAGTTTAGGGGTTTCAGTGATCATTACTCCTTTAATTTACTTATAAAGTTGTAAAAGCATAAAAAAATTAGAGATTATTGATGATTAAATATAATAATTTAAAAATTTTAAAATATGTATATACTTGGATGAAAGTGTGTTTTACTGAGAGTGTCAAACACTACTAATTTATTTATTTATATATTATCCATGTAATTAATTAGAATGATTTGATAATTTCAATACCGATATATTTAATTAAGAGTGTCAATAACTGTATATTGATATGAAGCCAATCATCTTCTTATTATTATATTTTTTTAAACATAACGTATTTAATTGAGTCTGAGTATAAATCTGCCTCCACTCCTAATCACCCATATGAATAGTTTAATATGAGAAATGAAACAGTTAGCTACTTTTTTAGAAGTTAGGCCTTGTTGTCGTAATATTCTTATGTTTAGTTTTCAAATACTTTTTTTTTTTCTAACTTCTAAGTTAGAAAATAATTTTTTCTTAATTAAAGAGCTTACAATATTATGTAAAGCGTTTTGGTTATAATTAAGAAAATAAGTTCTTTTAAAATACTTGGTTTGCTATGTTATTTGGTAAGTTAAAAAAATATATATTATTTGAAAATTTATCATTCCTATAAAATGTAATTACTATAGTAAATAATTCATTGATGTTAAGTTAGAATTAATAACTAATTAACTCTTACCATTATAAACATATTTATCTTTCAATTATACTATTCACCCACTTCCTTCTAAATATAAAAATTCTCTTATGCTTTACAAATGTTTGTAAATGAAAGAATTAGTCAAATTTTTAGCATTTGTGGGATTACATTGCACCATTACTCTAAGTTTTACAATTTCCCAAATTTTTTTACCCAAAAATTTATGGTACATAATTTAATTATTTTTTATGTCTTTTACATTTTCACTTACACTTTTAAGGAAACATAACAAAGTCAAAGTATTTAATAAAAGTTTTTCAGATGATAATTTTTCATATGTAATCAATAAAAACATATTATATGTAATTTCAATGTATATAATTTAATAAATAGCAATCCAAATAAAACTAAAAATATGTGATTTTATAATTTTTGTGATGACAATTTTGTTGGGAAAACTTGACTAGCTTTGATATTACTTGTGGAAGAAATCAATGATTCATTAAAATAGAGATGAGTATCAGTAACTAAAAAGTAAACAAAGATATAAAGTTGAAAAAATAAAGATAGAAAATAAGACATAAGGTTTTACGTACAAACCCAAAGAGGGAATATAGTCACGACCTTCAGGATGATGAGAAACCTATTCATTATGTAAGAACAGACAAATAGTAAGAACTCGAATACCATTTCCTCACTCTCCAACCCAATTATATTTGTGATAGTATCACATAAAAGCTCTCAAGCTTACCCTATATGGTTCTCATAAGATAAAAGGACTCAATACTAGCACTAAAGATCTTCATGATCTTCATAGCTCCTAGGTCCTTATCAGGAACCTCTTAAACCTAACCAACCAAATATATATATATATATATATATATATATATTATTTTTTAAGAATACCTAATAATAGAAACAAGCATCATATTTATAGCACTAGGTTACTTAGTTACAAAGAAATCCTAAATTATTAATAATTTTTTTCCTATTTAGAATTCTCAAGGATATCATTCCTATTTAGGATCCACTTTGGAAATACAAATCTTAATTAAATATGATGCTTCAAAATAGTCTAGGAGTCCTTTCCAAATTACCAAATTCATCGAATTCCAAAATCTTCTCGAAATCATGCACATTATGTATTTTTACATAAGTTATACAGTGTTGATTTGACTCGGAATAAGCTTTCCAACAATATTCTATTCGCCTAAATTGAAGTTTATTTACCCTCCAAAATACCAAAATAGTTGTGAATATAAGAGTATATCTAAAGTTTTCGTTCCAATTCCAATAAAATTTTCTTACCTTTACCAAATTTGATTAAATCTCTAAAAGAGATATATATTTCTAATTATATATCTAAAATTTTTATTACACATTGAGCCATCCAATTTTAATGAATTTAAATTACCTATTTCTAAATTGTGCTTAGTCCAAGATGGTAAATATTTGTGTAAACTCGATAAAAAATTATACAAGGTGAAATTATAATCAATAAATTGTCATAAATAAAAGGATAATGAGAAACATGAGAATTTTCATGAAGTATATTTGATTGGTAATGAGACCATCATGAAGTATATTTGATTGGTAATGAGACCATCCACTATATCCTTATAGAATATTCAACATATAAGACTCGAATAAATAAGAAACAGGGTTCTTATGACCGGTTCATTCACACTTACTAATGCCTTGACATGTTATATCAAAAGCAACATTTTTAAAGTATTTAGTTACAAAAGTATAAGCGAATGCTAGTCCTAAATTAGTTGTATTGAGAAAGGTGGAGGACATTATTACGATAGTTTTAGTAGAGAATGAATAAAAAATGAGTATAACTATAACACTACATGTCTAGAATTATCTCAAAAAGTGATCAAACTGTAATAACCCACTAATCTAAATCCATTAAAACTACTATTAACTATCAGTGATGAATATCTCTTCAATGACACCATCCTATTAATGTCTGGAGTCCAAAACACACAACTAGTGCATGCTTCAAACAAATTTATATTCAACTATATTCAGAAACTCAAATTATTATGCGAAAACTATAATTCCTCTAACATAAGGAGTCTTAACATAATAATGTAATAGAAATCTAAAAATCTAGCAAACATAACTAGTGCTAAGAAATTATGTGGTTCACTAAAATAAGTCGAAAGAGAATATGTAACATCCTATTCGAATGCCAAAGTCACCCCTCATTAGCCAACCCCCTGAGGTCAACGCTCTATTGCTTCACATGAAACATGCAAAGAACCTCATGAGTCTCTACATTCTATACGTTCCTTCATAACATAGTAGTTGTAATAATCTAGTGGATACTTCTAGGATTCATTCTACTAAACTTTTAATTGTTAAGAGCGTGTGACACTTTGGGCAATTCTGAATGCATACCACCACTTTCAACTAATTAGAAATGACACTTGGAGCAATTCAAGATGCTTATCATTCCTTGAATACAATCTTGCTTATATATTATTTTAGAGACTGTAACTAGAATTTAACAAGCTTAACTACAATGCTACTTATATACTACTTTAGAGACTATAACTAGAGTTCTATCTTCTACTCATATTGGTCATAATTTATAACTCTAACTCAGACTACTATAATATAGCATCGAACCCCACCCCAACCGAGATCGTGATAGGAAGTTTAGACCGCCACATCAACAATTTACAAAATAATTACATTTTCAATAATCAATAAAATATGCGAGATTTTAGCAGAAGACATGTAAACATGTCATTTTTTCATAAGCAATTTTTTGGATTAGAAATCAAATAAATAATGCTCATTTATTCTTCGATAAAATAAAATGTTCATAAAAAATAAAAATTAAAATTAATACAATAATAAATGCATACAAGTATAAGTTCAAACTTTAGTGAACTACACCATGAGAGCCCATAACCCTTACTTGATCAAACCTGTAAACGAATTTTTGGAAAGGAAAAAGAAGAAAGAAGGGTTATGACACATGCCTGGTTCGGATTCCATATCCCCAAACATACACATACAAATGCTTTTATCTTCTCGTCAATATGCAATGATTTCACACAATGTATTTCTATTGTGAGCATCTCTAAATTCACCTTATCACATAGGAGTCAAGCACATGCAATTCCTAATAGTCATCAATGCTAGTGCTATCATCATAATATCTAACCATGTTCTTTTAATGATTTACCAGTCATTAAAGGTAATTCTATTTCTCATGTTATCACAATTGAGTTCTATCGATCCACATGCAACCAATTAAGGCATTCGATCGAAACTTTCACTCAATCAAGAAAATCAAGCACAAATCAATCAAGACATTCAAGCATCAAACCCACTTAGTCTTGACTCAAGGAGATAATAATTCAATAAACAATTCCATATTCAATCAACAATCAATAAGGTTTAATCATGTAAAAAAACTCTAGTACATTCAAATACAATTAAAGACACATTCGTTAAAGTGATATTCGATATCAAAATATCTTTTGGCATGGTTAAAAATAGATAATTTCATTAGTGAATAAACACACTCACTTAAATGATTTCAAAGGTTTTAGATAACTTAACAAGAGGTTCTTAGCTTAAGAAATCCAATTCCCAAAAATAAGATGTTTCGTATGCTTAGAAAAGATTGAAATCCTTTCCATATTATTCAAACCATTAAGAAGGAAGAGATTAATGTTCTAAAGTTACCTTCTTCCACAAGTATAGAATAGAAAGAAAATGTAATTCAAGAAGAACATAGGTGATAAGTCTAGAATTTAGCTACATTTTGATATATTTCAAGAGCTTTAATATGAAGAAATCTAGCTGAAAAAGATTGATAATTGAGTGATTTTATGGTAATTCTAGACTATATTATTGAGACAGGGACTTGGATAAAAAGATTGAGAAATGAGCAGAAAATAGCAAATTTGGAATAAAAGAAGACCTCAACAAAATAATGTCCAAGTTCATCAAGATAAAGATACTCATAACAAAAGGAAGCTAATGCCCAAAGCCTCGCCTGTGTGCTTAAATTAAAATGGTGATTAGAAAAAGTAAAATCACATGTGTCACCAAGGAGTTAAAAAGAATTTGGGCACATCGAGGTGATAATAAGAAGCGGCATTTGAAGATGTCGCCTATACTAACACAAATAGGCGATGTAGTTAGGCGATGCATTAGAGATATCTCGCCTAGAGCAATCATGTGGAAGGCAAAGTGTATTAGGCAGCGTGTTTTGCAGTCGCCAAAGCTTGGGCGAAGAGGTAGGCCACATAATATTGAATTCTGAGAACTTTGCCACTTTATGTTTCTGTGTTTTTAGAATTACAAAATTGCCACTGGGTAAACTCTATAAATAGAAGCTCAAGTGATGCAATTAGGACGTTTTGAAAATTTTAGAAAATTTTAAAAATCTTTTGAACTTTCAAATAATTTTATTCAGTAAAGTTTCTTTGAGAAGTTAGTGCTCTGTTTTGGTTGATTTTTGAGAATTGGCTTGAAGATTGAGAAGTGAAGACTGCGATAGAGTTTAACTTTCATCTTCCTTGATAAGAACTTGATTGAATAGCAAAATGATGATGAATCTGTGTTGTATTGAATATGCTGAAGTAGTTATGCATAACTAATCGCTCTAATTGATTTTCTAAGATCTATTGTTGTTGCTAGATTTATTTGTGTATTTCTTTTTCAATCATAGCTCAATTCACTGAGTTTTCATGAGTTTATTAAATTAATAGAACGAGAATTAAGTAATATTGTTATGATACTTATTCTAGAGATGTCATCTACGTATTAGATTTAAGAAAAGAGGATCATAGTGTTGTTCTAGAGATAAAGAATATCATATTCGTTTTTCTATAGATTTTGTTAAATCAGTTAACTTAATTGTAGTATAGAGATATATGTGATCTAGTAATTAGGATTGGTTAAATCGAATGGAGAAATTTTTAACTGATTAATGATGTTGATCTAAGATGCGGATTTGAATTTAATAGTCGAATTAAGCAATTGAAAGTGAGAGTAAGCGATAGAGATTAGAAGATCTACCTGATCTTTGTTGAATCAATCGAATATTAAGTATTAATTTTCTCATTCATTTACTCTAGTTGTCAAAATGGTCTCAATTCTATCTGAAATTCTACGATTCGTTTGATTCAGTTACACTGATAATTCTTTTTACAATTCGATCTGAATCTTGATCTAATCCTTTCTTTCCAAAATAAACAATCCCTATGCAGCCGATATCTTTAAAACTACAACTAGACATTGATAGAGAAGTATGTACATAAAATTCTCATCAGTAGGCATGAAGAAAAATAATGACAAAGTAATATTGAACTATGGGAGATTCCAGAAAAGCCATCGCGGGTTTGTCTTATTAGCCAAAAAAACCTCCTCTATTTCATTTTTAGCAAAAACTCCTCTTTTTGTGTTTTTCCATCCAAGTTATTGTTCATCCGTTATTGATGAATAGTACTAAGAGGTATTTTCGTAATTTTGTATTTTAATTTTAAAAATAAAAAAATTTAAAATTAAATTTTTTCCCCTTTTTTCTTCGTTTTCCCCTTCTTCTTTTTTTCTTGTTTTTTTTTTCTTTTTTATTTTTTTTTCTTCGATTATTTTTAATTAAAAAAATAAAAAAATTAAATATTTTATTTTAAAAACAAAATAAATTTAATTTTGTCATTTTCCTTCTTTTTAATTTTCTCTTCTTTTATTTCCTTCTTTTATTTTACTTTGTTTTTTTAAAAAAAATTTAAAATTTTAAAATTAATTTTTCTTTTTTTCCCTTCTTAATCTATTTGATTGCATTGCACAAGCAAAGAAGAATGAGGAAAAATAGAAAAAAAAGAAAGAAAAAAAAGAAAAGGAAAAGAATTAATTTTAATTTTTAATTTTTTAATATTAAAAAATATAAAATTATAAAAATATCCCTCGGTTACTGTTCATCACTGACGGATGAACAATAACTTAGACTGAAAAGCACAAAAAAAGGTTTTTTTTGGCTAAAAACGAAATATATGAGGTTTTTTTTGGCTAATTGGCCAAACTCGCGGTGGTTTATTTGGAATCTCCCTTAAACTTACGTCGAAAGGACTCAGTCATTACTCAATATCAATAATAGATACCAATGTCTCATTCGCCAATTTGAAAATTAATTTGACAGTGCAATATGCCCTTTGCAACGTTAAAAATCAGTTTGATAGTGGATAAGGATGGGCAGTTGGCAAGAAGATGACCCATATAGCCTTCCCAACTTAAAAATCTGTGTGACAATGTATAATGGGGGCCAATTGGTAAACGGATGACACACACATGCCCGATCAAAGGATATATGAATGCAATCAAATTTTAAACACACCTTCTATGCATATCAAATAACACGTACAAACAATCCATTTGTCAAACGACCAAATCATTTGGACAAACAAAACTAAACAAGTTGCCTATTTGGCCAACTTGTTACAGCAACTTTATAAGTCAAACAAATTCAATTTCCAAGTTCATACCTATTCTACCAGTTCAATATCAATTCAAGTAAAACTAAAACTTACCAACCAAGTTAATACCAAGTTGATAAAAAATTATTGAATATGATTTTTTCTAAATCACACTTTAGCCAATTAAGCCCATATCAAATATCTTTTTACAAGTTGATAAACCCATTATGATCATGATTTCACAAATCCAAATTCACATGCCATTAGGGTCTTTATCTAATACAACTACAATACCTCAATGTGCATCAATCATTTTTTTTTGAGTTGGACTAAGGGTTAGCTCACCAAATAAAATTCCAAAATATCAAGATTATGCACAAGACATGTCATGATAAAGCTTCCATTCATTCACTTATTTTTCAAGTCAAGCCATGCTTTTCTCATCAATCACATTAATTCAATGGCTTATAGTTTTAATCTAGGGTCATATAATTAGGTCAAGTTAATCATAAGTTACAATATTTGTCACGTCCGTAATCTGGGGCTATTCGTCTGCTTAATTTTAAAATTTTTTTAATTTTTATTTATTTTCGTTATAACGGTAAAATGGGCATTTTTGAATTATGTTGACTTTTCCGGTTTGACCAAATGATTTGACTTAGTTGGCTTTTGGGTTTGTTTTGAGAACAAATTGATATTTGAGCGAGTTTTGTAATTATTTTACTAATGGGGTTATTTTTAAAACCACATGAAATATATGGGTTGGTGGAGATATTTACCACCCATATATATGTGAAAAGAAGCTTTTAGTTTTCATTCTCACCAAACCTAGAAAAGATTGATTTTACGTGTTCTTATCTTTTCTCTCAAACTAAAGTCACCCTACGGATTTCAAATCACGGTTTTCAAAGTTTCACTTGGAATTTGGTGTTGATTTCGATTTCTTCATCAAGACCAAGTTGCGGATCGTCAACCGGAGTAATTTTGGTGATATTTTGGATAACCAAATAAGGTTAGTAGCCATGTTTACCCCCTCACTATTATTTGATTTGTTTGTTTATTTGTTTGCGAATTGGTTAAACTAAAATAAGTTGAAATCTATGATTGAATACTTAATCTACTGCATTTGATATAATTTTCTTGGGAATATTGCTACCCTATTATTTGATCATGTTCGGACATATGAATTTATGTCCACATTTGTTTGCTATCTGTCTGCTATATGAAAACTGAATTTTGTAATCTGCTAAAGTCCTGTCCTAAGGTTAATACGATAAGACCAGCATGCTGTTAGGGAAAATTAGATGTATACATCGATGCGCGAAAGCGTATATGGCCTTGATTGCCAACTATTTTCTGGATGCGACGGCATCATTTCTGGAGCTTGGCTCTTTTCTGGATGCGACGACATCATCTCTGGGATCTTTGATCCATTTCCGAGGGTTTAACCCTATTTGTCTGTTTTGTTCCCGATGTTGTTATTAGACTAAGGACAGGCCTGATAAGTTATACACCTAATTAATTTGGGTAATCTGAACTCTCTGATAATAATGTGCTTCTGCTTCTGGTTATGTGTTGGATATGTTGTGGTTTATTTCTGGCTACTGCTAGTTGTTTTCTTTTGGGTTTTAACACTGGATAGTGTTTACTGTGACTACTAATTGGCTGTAAGTGCTTGGATTAGACCCAACTAGGTAGCTAGACTTTGTTTGTCGATCGAAATAACTTGAAATAGGCTTAAAAAGTGCCCAGGGTTCGTAACCGTACTGTTTACCGGATTAGATACCGGATTGTCACTTAAAATTGGAAAACTGAACGTAGGATGGTCTCTGGACGAACTCCTTACCGAGCTGGTTACCGAAATACAATTCGGTCAGCCTGGAGATCATTTGATTCACTCTCTGGACGAATTACTTACCGAATAGGTTACCGAACTGTAGTTCGGTATGAACCTCCGAAGACTGTTCAACCTCTCTGACCGAACTCTTCACCGAGCTAGGTACCGAATTACAATTCGCCATGTCTAAGAGACTTGAAACTCTCTGACCGAGCTTCATACCGGAATAGAACCGAACTGTCACTTAAAATTTCCTTGGAATCGTATAATTGCTCTCTGACCGTATAGCTTACCGGAATATTTACCGAACTACAATTCGATAAGTCTGGTAATGCTCTCTAACCGTATAACCTACCGAATTTCTTACCGAACTACTATTCGGTTACGGTCTTCCTTCTGAAAATAATTTGATAACTGTAAAGTCTTTTCAGTCGGTAATTGCAATAATCTGTAATCATTTATCCTAGATCACTAAAGGGGATTAATTTTGGGATAACTTGTTTGATAATCAACTTGTTTGCTTCTGTTTGTACCCTTTGGTTGTTAGCTAACTTGCATTTGTGAATGACATACTATTCTGTTTAATAAGATGCATCTGTATGTGTTTATTGGGCATTGGCTTACTAATCAGACATCGATAGTCTGACCCTTTGTTGTTTCTATTTTTGTTTTGTATGTTTTGAACCCTTTTTGGGAATGGAATTGCTGAGTTCAGACAGTCAGGTGGGATAGCAGGATATCACTAGCATCAAGCATTTACATGACATCCTCTTCAGATTTGGATTTCATATCAATTTATCTTGCTGGATTTATTTTGTATTTTGAACCCGCTGCACATGTTTTGGATTTGTTTTCAGATTAATTACACTTGAGATATTTTTATGTAATTGTCTTTCATTTGGAACTAGTAGTTCAACTACAATTTGGATTTGGATTTATTTTCGAACTATTTTAATGTGGATTTATAAGAATTGTCTTTCAGATTTGAATATTATTTGTATCTATTTATATATCTGTTATTTGTATGTTATGTTTCTGTCTTCCGCATGTGACATACGGTCTCCGCGTTCCCTTTCCGTCGTGGTGGGGGTTCGGGTGTTATAATATTTCAATTATGCAATTCAAGTCTATATTAACATTATTAAGTTTTAATAAGTTCCATTTACCATTGCCCAAAAACTACTATGGATTTGAAAACTGGATTTCAAGCTAGACCGAAGTTCTAATACAATATGAATCGAAGTCCTCTGTAAATGCAATGTCCCAAGCCAGACCTTCTAGCACCCTAAGGTTTCTTCAGAGCCGTAGGTGGATTGTCATCCATCTATGAACACAATGTTCCAAGCTAGGTAAACCCGTATACAAGCAGAGCCATCACCCTGAAAGTAGACTATTCACGTCAACTTTAATATGAAAAACTATATCATGAGTCGAAGTACTTCTAATACCTAGGCATTCCTTTCATTCTATCTCTAGCTAGTTTAAGAGAATTTGGTTTCAATTTATAGTTTCATTATTTAACATCACTTTCAAGCCATTTTCTAGGATAACAATAGCATTTAATCAAGCTGGTCATCTTTATCATTCATATGACCTTACATGCTACTTGTTATACCTTTAACAAGTTTACCCTTCAAGGGACACATTATTCATGCTCGGTAAACCATTTAATGACAATTATACATGTTTAAGATTCAATTACCTTCAATTTACATTGTCCATGATCTATAACAATCATTACCATCATCATTAAACAAAAATTAATATCAATAAAAAAAAAAAATAGTTAAACTATTTTAATAGCACGTAACATGATTTTACATACATCACATATATGTTCTAGCGCCCTAGCATAGCAAATATGCTCATCACATGAATTTCTAAGTGGTTATCTTATTTAATAAATTTTATCACATATTAACAAGTTAATAGACTTTCATATCATCAAATAATAACATACAATCGTGTAGGGCTTAAAATGGAAATAAAAACCTCACATCCATCGATCCTCAAGCTAAAAAGCCTGCTTGATAAGTCCAAAATTTACCTTTATTTTAATAGGTTTAATTAGTGTTACTATAAAGAAATTGAGCCTTAAAGATAGATATTTGAGTAAATTTCAAGTAATTCTGGACTATTTTGTGAGACAGGGGCTTAGATGAGAAAATAGAGAAAAATGAAGCTAAAAAGAGTAATTTCATGCAAAAAAGATGGATTTAATGAGGAAATTGTCCAAGTATGAAAGTCTGGCGACAGGCAGAGCATTAAGGAGGTATACCTTCAGTCTTGCCTAGAAAGCAATGAGAATGGCGATAGCAGCATGACGATGGAGATCATGTCGCCTGAAATTTTATAGTTTATTTGGAGAAGGCTAGAAGGATGAAGAACCTATTACCTGACTAAAGGCACAACTTGGCAACAACAAGTTGGCAATAGGTGATGAAGGAAGGAAGGAAGCATCGACCAGTTTTGGTGATAGCCACTAGCGATAGAAGAAAGTCTTGTTTTAAGCATCTGGCGAATGATGTTGGTAATGATAAGCAGTATCGCCTACTTTTATCTAATGGAAAGGAAACAGACCTTGGCGTCAGGAAGATTGGACACTTGAAGTACCACTAAGTCTAGGCGAAGGAACAGGCGATAGTTACTTCTATATTCTCAGCATCACTACTCTATATTTCTTTATCTTTATAATTAGTGAATTGTCATTGGGTCAAACTCTATAAATAGGCACTTATTGAAGTAATAGAGTCTTTTGTGACCTTGATCATTTGGCTAGTCACTGCTTTTGTCATTGATCAATCTTTGAATATTTTCCCGCGTTCATTCAATAATATAGTAGAGTTCTAGATTTCTTGTGTTGAATTTTGGAGTTTAGCTTAAAACTTGCGAAAGACTTGTTGTGATAGGTTGATTCTCCTACTTCTCTAGAATCCAAATCCGTGAAGAATTTGTAGTGACAGAGCAGTTCTTCCATAATTCTAGTAATTTTCATTTTTAATTTCCTAGCTATGGCATTCATGAGTTTTAATTGATCAATTAGATCTATTTATGAGTTTTTAAATTGTCATGGTTGCTCTGTTGCGAGAATTTGCTATTACCTGATTTAGATCTATGAGTCTTAGTTAGTAATTTTGTCAAGTTCATCCATATTTCATGCTTTTATTGTCAGTGTGAGGATGAGAGTTAAGCAGTCATGTTATTAGGCATCATATGTAGATCAAATATGACCAGTTTGATGTCAATCATCAAGAACAGAGGATGGAAGCTTTGTTCTAGAGATAGACAGAGTTAGATCCGCTTTTCTCACGTTGAACTTCATAAACTAGCAGAATTACGTTATAGAGATATGGGTGATCTGCTAGTTAGTGTTGATTGAGCTGAATCGAGCGATCCTCAATTAATCATATTTGAAAGTTTAGGGAGAACTTGTTGTTTTAAGTTGATTTACAGTGATAAACATGAAAGTATGCGATTGTGAGCAATAAAGTAACCTACAATTCATTATAATTCAATCTTTGCAAATTAGGTAGTATCTACAATTCAATTCAATACACCTCAGATTTAGATCTGGGTATCATAACATCATTTCTTATTAATCATGCCTTGTTTACCAGCAAATCTACTATAGATCTTGACCACATCCTTTCTTCAAAAATGCAATACCTATGGAGAAGATATCTTAACTACTACAATTAGACGTTGATTTGTGAGGTGCAAATCCTCCTATCAATTTTTTGGCGCCGTTGTCAGGTATTGCAACTTTTAGATCAAGATTTACTATGATTTTCTTTATCCTTTGTTTTTATTTATTATTTCTTTTTCAATTTTGATTTTTTGTTCAAGTGTGTAGTGTACGCAAACGAGATCTCTGAGAACTCAAGATTTACATTTTGATTCTGAACCTGATAGAATTCTGAGACAATTGAGATCAGACTTTAGAGCTAATATGTATAAGCAATGCAACAATTGTGATCTTAATGGTGATGATGAAGAAGCAGGGCTAGAACATAAAGGCGTAAGAATGACCCTTAGGCAGTACTCAATACCAACAATTGATGGAATACCTCTAGCCATCAACCTACCAATAGTTACTACTGATACTTTTAAGTTGAAATCTAGACTCATTCAAGTGGTTTAGAAAAACAAGTTTGGATGAGGAGTAACCGAGGATCCTAGCCAACACTTAAACACATTTCTACATTTATGGAGTGCTTTCAAATGCCATGGAGTTTCGAAGGATTCTATCAAGTTGAGACTATTCTCATTTTCTCTGAGCAACAAAGCACATGCCTGGCTCTACTCTCTACCGTCAGGATGCATTAACAACTAGGTGTATTTCCGTCCCGTGAAGATGGTGAAGCTAAGGAATATGATTTTCTCTTTTCAATATGTGGATGAGGAATCTCTTTATGAAAGCTGGGAGAGATTGAGGGAGTTAATTAGAAGATGCCCTCACCATGGCATAACACCATGGAGCATAGTAATAACATTCTACAATGCAATGCCAGCTCCAGTCAATATGCATATTGATTTCTCAGCTGATGATGCTTATGATTTAAAATAATTTATTGAATATTTTATATGAATTTTATTTTTTAAACTAATAGTTTAATATATAATTAATAAAAAAATATTAAATAAAAAATAATGTACTTAATTATAAATAAAAATAAATTACTATAGAGATTTAGGTTAATTTCTAATATTTTTTATAAATACTATTTGAATGAGTTACTTGTTTTAAAGAGTTAATTATATATTTTGAATTTATTTTATTTTATATTGTTAATATTATCCGCATGTAAATTGAAATACATAATTAACGCTAAATGAAACAAATCAATTTAAAAATAATAGAAAAAATTATCAACTGTAGCGTCCACTATATACTACGGGAAGAAATTTTAAATATTCAAGATTATTTCGTAGATGAAAGAAGTTTAAGAAGATCAAGATATATGGATCAAACTCGCACTCATATTGTAATTTTATTATGGAATGTTAGGGAAAAAAATACGGGTGTATTTCCTTAAAGATATAAAAATTTTAAAATATTAAATTATATATTGTAATACATTATAGTTTTTATATGGAATTTGAAAGCGTCGGAAAATGCATAGTCTGAAGTCGCGCTATGGAAATGCTACTTCTTTTTTTTTGTAAGGCACTGGAAATTCGTTTGTGGAGAAAATTTTGCAGTGTTTATGTAATGTCCTCTTTCTTTCTTGTTAGTCTTGTATTTATAGAGTGTTTCTGGAAGTCTGCTATATTGATTATACTTCTTCTTTATTTTCTAGTTATTATCTTGATTTTATTTGTCATTATCTTTAATTTGAATTTGAATCTTTATTTATCTTTATTTTAATTAACCTTAATTTTGTTTTATTTGAGGTTATCTTGACTACATGATTTCACTTGGTAATTGATGTATACGATCGCTTTCGATCGCCTATCCCCAATTCCTCTTTGCTGACGTACTTCTGCGGTCGTAGGTTCCCCTTAGCTTATTATCCTTCGACTCAATGTTTATGGCCTTTCATGTATATAATTGCATGCTTCTGTTGGACTCTCACTTCCCCTGATCGTTCCCCTCTGATAGGCTCTCACCATCCCCGGCCTCATCGTTTCGACGGGCACTCCCTATCTTCGATCGCACCTCTTTAATGGGCTTTCATCATTCGCATTCCTTTATTGGGCTTTTGCCATCTTCGATCATAGCCTCTTTTGGGTTGCCTTTTAATTCCTTACTTTCATACTCGACCGAGCTTAACTTTGGTCATTCGATCTCGATTTAGCAAGGCCATTACAGAATTTTTATTTGATATTTTCATATTTTAATAGTAAGTTTAAAGTTAGAAGTGATATCAACCGCTATATGTGACACTAAATAAATTGAGATATCTAATCAACGCATTTCCATCCAAATTGAAATTGGGTCAAAATAATAGAATGAAAGGCCCAACCCTAAATCTAAAAGATGGTCAACCCAATCTGAAAAAGAATCCTATTCATCCCGTTATGCCAAGGTGGTCAAATTGAAAAAGCAATCTAACGTTAGCTAGACAATGCAACGCGAAGCTTAAATTTAACAACTAGATAATACATGAATATAGAAAAAGTAAATTCCTGACTGTTGAAAGAGGGATTGATGTCAAACAATAAATAAAAAGTCAAATGAGGTTTCTAGCAGCTAAGAAGGGAAAAGGGACCTTGGAAAAGAAGGGATGGGCAAGTCGCGAATCTACTAAATACATGGAAGACCCAACTAAAATCAGATGATAAAATGATGAATTGAAGGGAGGCTATATTTAGAAGAAGAAGAAAAGAAAAAGAAAAAGATAAGACTTTTGATGGGACAACACTAACCAAATAATTAATTTAGATGTTAATGTGGTACTGCGGTTTGAAATGCTAATTTAAGAGTAGTGGTATTTACAATTTCTTCAGTCACATCAGCTATGTAAATAAATATTTAAAAAAAATAGAACTACACTAGTATGACCTATTTTGAATGTTCAACTTATCAATAAATTTTAAAATAGACATTGTCCACACCTTCTACTTTAGATGGATAAGTAAACATGTTGACTCAACTTTTAATATTACTTTATTAAATTTTTAATGTATTTCAAATTTTTTATATTTATAATTATATTACAAAGTTCAATTTTAAATAAATTTCAATTAATTAATTTTTTGAAAATAGAGTAATAGACAGTAACATTATCTGACTACTTTTAAATATTTTCTTACACCATTCTTTGCGATTTTTAATGATCACATTATCTCACTATGAACATTCTGTTAGAGCATGCTCTAACACTTAATTGAAAATTTAAATCTAATATCAATATACTCTAATTTAAATATTATTTACTTTAGTTTTTAAAATGATAATTTAAATACATTTCGTTAAATAAAAAATTAAAATTGAATGGGTTAATATTTACTTTAATTTAACTCAAGGTAACTAACTAATTCATGGATTAGTGTGTATAATTATAAAATATATAACAAAGCAACCATAATTGAAGTCCATGATTGAATCAAATTATGATTTGGTCTATGTCAAAAGTTTATATCCCATTCAATCAATTATAAATATTATAATATGGTACATAGAATTTATACCAATTTAGTTAAAACAAATACTTATTAAAATTTAATCAAAATTTGTTTTTATTATTGTGATATTTTGTAAACATCTCCTTATCTTTTATATAAAAGACTTCAATTTTGTCTCTATTTTCCCTTCTAAATATTTATGAACAATTAATCCAACCTATTAATATATATTTTTAGAAAATTATTTTCTATAATTAATTTTTTAATATAAATTCTAGATATTTGTTTTTATTTTGAAACATTGAATCTAGAGAATTTTGTGAAAGAATAATATTCTATCATGTATAGACTTTGTTTTGTTTAATTAACATAAATTATTTTTTATTTACTTGTGTATATAATATTGGCATGATATTAAACGCGTTGAAAATCCATTTTTCACAGACCATATAAGATGATATTCCCATAGTTTTTATTTTATTTTCTATGAAAATTCTAAAAAATGGGCTTTTTAAAATTCAAAATATAATTATAGGCTTGTTTTGAAAACATACAAAAACAGTCTTTTAAAAGTTTAGTTTTCACTCCATAGGCCAAATTTTCCAAAATACCCCTGAAATTTTACAATTCATAAATTCTGTGAATTACACTCACAATCTATGAATTACGCTCACAGTCTGTGAATGACTTACAGAGTGAAAATCAAACTTTAATTTTGCAAACTTTTCAAAAGTGGTCTATAATTTTATAGTAAACTTTTTATGGCCTCTAAAAAAAAATTCCCTTTATTTTATTTTTTTTTTCCAATATGTTATAAAATACTTCTATAAGTGAATTATGGAGTGAATGGCCTATGAAGTATAATATTTCTATGACATTTAAAACATTTTATACAATCATTAAAAAAAATTGTAATTGTGAAAGTGTAATATATTGAAGTAGTTTAATATTGGAGTATTTTAATGATTTAATTAGGTTTAAAAATTGATAAAAAACAGTTTATAAGTGAATTATGAAATTTTCAATATAATAGAAACCCTTTTACATAGTGGGTTTATATATACGAATATTATATGTGACTATAAAATGACCTAATTTTAGTATGAATAATTTTTTTATTTTTAATTTATATTTATAATAATATAAATATTTATATATGTATTTTTAATTTTGCTATTTGAGAAATTAACTTTATTGATTAATTGTACAAAATTAAAATTAAAAAAAAATTAAATTAAAGTTTAAAAATAATAAATTAAAATTAAAACTAAATCGAAATTAAATGAAATTCATAAAATTTAGTTAGATAGTAATAAAATTTTTAAAAGGATTTAATTGATATATAACGTATAAATGATGTGAAATTGAAGATAGATAATCACATGGGATCTTGCAAGAGGTGAAAATGATGTTGATCACATAATCATATGAATATATTGGATGTGGAGGACCACATCTCACACATGACACCATCATTATCATCACCTTCTCCTAATTTGGATTCATCATCAATTTTAATAATAGTTTGAATTAATTGAACTTTTTTTAAAAAAAAATTGGACAATGATAATTTTATATTATATGTAAAATTAAAATAATTTTATATATTTATATAAAATCACTTTATTAATAATTTTTTATATTTATTAAATTTAATAATAATTTTTATTGTAATACATTAATAAGGGTTGGAGTAGTGTTATGGGAAAATAGACATACCAGTGGTGATAATTAGACAAATTTCAATTATTCACTTGAGATTATGTTTTGAAGTAACATATGATATAGCTTAGTGAGGCAAAGGATTATCGATTTACTTTTATAGAAAAGATTATATATATGTATATATATTGAATTATGACGGTGAATAACTCAGTAAGGAAGATGATGGTTGCTTTAAAAAAGATTTGATTTTTATTAATCAGCTTACTTCGTAACTGAGTAAAAAGAGAGGAATTGTGTTTTAGAAAAATGGACGCTTTTTACTAATCAATGTTGAATTAACTTGCTCTTTGTCTAACTGAAGAGATGACATGAGAATGTTGAACTTTAGGTTTAAAATGATTACATAAGTTTTCAACTCAAAATATACTACGAATTCTCTTCAAATGTATCAAATGTGTAAAATGATTGAATAAGATTATGATTTGTTTGTTTTTTGTTGGCTTTTTATCTCATTATATTAACATGTTTGTAGGAGTTGACTAGTAGCTTCAATGACCATTGTTTCTACATTTTAGCAATATAGTACTGGTGTAAGCTGCTGTAATATTCAGATTTTGATGTTGAGTTTTAATGTGGTTCATCCATCTGCATTCAAGGCTGGATTATTCACAGTATAGTACTTGTGTTAGAGTTGTACATCTTTTCATCAAAAGAAGCATAGTTAGAAAAGTTTTGACTTGATGTATTTATGCGGGATGAGTTCCTTAGTGATGAGAACTGGGCTGGGTTCTTCACTTACAATAAGGCCGAGTCGTTCAGTGATGCTTAAAGGCATTGCACGGTTCTCTTCTCTGTCTCTCCGTCCCATCACTCCTTTTTTCAAGTTTTCTTATTCATCACAGAATAATGATCAACAATCTCCATTAGAGGTATTGTTATGAATTTTTTTCCTTTTCATTCTCTTTTGATTTATGCAAGTTTTTATAGTGTTTTATTTCAAATATTTGGCAGAGGGGAGAAGGAGATGAAATAGTTCCAAATACAGCTTGCATTGTTTTCGTATACACGGTAGCTGTTCGTTTTCGTCCAATCCCACAGTCCTCCTCACTTAGTTATGTACTCAACCTGAATTCACCACTGCTCTAGTCAACATTCAAAATACTCAAATCTACTGTTAAAGGTATTCCAGACTAGCGTCGGATTTCTTGAGAAATTCGAAATTGGCATTGAATTTCAGAGATTCAGACTAGGCCTGACCAACAGTTTACCCTTCTTTCTTAGGTTAACACTAATTTCAATTTACTTATATTTTTTATTTGCATTTTATTTCTTATTAATTTGCTCCAAAATGCATTGTTTTCAGATAACAGAGACAGTTATTGCGGTTTGGTTGGAATTCTTTTCAACTGTTATGGAAATCCGTTGTAGCTGTTTGCATATGTGGTCAGGTTTTTCTTTTCAAATGACTGCGACATTTTTCCCTATTTGGTCAGGATTCTTTTCACTTATTATTGGAATCTGTTGCAAGTGTTTGCAAATATGGTCAGGTGTCATAGAGCTGAAGAATATCATAAGTTTCTTGAAAAGAAACTGGATCTATATCTTGATGATTGTGATGCTTTCTTTCTTTGACATGATTTACTTAGAATATTGCAATTATTGAAGTCGGTTAAGAATAAGAAAAGTCAAACATGAAAATATCCTACATCGACAAAATCAAAATAGGATTATGGTTTTGGTATGTACATAAGGGTTTTAGGCCCTTTAGTTTAAAAAGACATAAAACAACAAAATTCAATTTCTTTTGTATACTATTTGAGAGGTTTAGAGTGGTTCTCTTGGAGATCTTTCTGGAGATAGTATTATTAGGAATAAAGGGTGTGAGAGAGAAATATTTGTATGTTATATGGTGTAATAATTTCCATATAGTGAATATTTTTCTGGGTGGTCTGTGGTTTTTCTCCAATTGGGAGTTTTCCACGTTAAATTCTTGTGTTATTATTTTTATTAAATTTCTCTGTTATTTTCTGCTTGAAGTGGTCCGGAGGGACGGAAATCGGTCGACGATTTCCTAACAAGTGGTATTAGAACTTTCGGTGAAGAATAATTCTTTGAAATTTTAGTATGCTATGCGGTTGCAGTTTTGTCTGATCTTCCACATCAGAAAAAAAATCTGGAATAGAATTATTGGATTCAAGTAGAAGGAGCTCCGTCTGCGGTGGAGTAGTAAGGAGAGTCAGATTCTGGTGGAGTTTGTTATTCTGGTAAAATTGCTTTGGTGTCCCTAATTATTTGGTTATAGTGGGAATAAGTATAATCTAATGAGGTTCTGGCTAGGAAAGACGTGGCATTTAAGTATATCCATTGTGATCCACCACTCTTTCTTGGGAATTAATTTAGTGGATACTTTTCATTTCTATTAGCCAGTTATTAACACAAAATAAGCATGTGGACAAAATTTGAGAATGAGAAATTTGATGGGAAAATTAATTTTGGCTTGTGGCAAGTACAAGTCAAGGATGTGTTAATCCAGTCTGGATTATACAAGGTTTTAAAGGGAAGATAAATCAGCAAAAAGGATTTGGAAAAATTTGAAAGCAGTAAAGACTCAGAAAATCCAAAGTTAGTGATGAAGAATGTGAAGAGCTAGATATGGAAACTGCAAGTCAGATTCGCTTGTGTTTAGCTAAAAATGTTCTTGCTAATGTGATCGGATTGTCTACAACAAAGGAGTTGTGGGAGAAATTGGAAAAATTATACCAAACCAAAAGTATTTCAAATAGGCTATATTTGAAAGAGAAATTTCATAAATTGCAAATGGATGAAGGTGCAACTATTTCTGACCATCTGAGTAAGCTAAATGGGATTGTTTCCGAATTGGAATCTATTGGAGTGAAAATTGATGATGAAGATAAGGCGCTTCGACTCATCTGGTCTCTTCCATCTTCCTATAAACACATGCAACTTATCTTAATGTATGAGAAGGAAAATGTGATTTTCTCAGAAGTGACAAGCAAATTGATTTCTGAGGAAAGAAGACTAAAGGATGGAGATGATAAATCTCATGAAAATTTAGCTCTTGTTGCTAATGGAAGAATGAAGAAAGGTCAAAACTCGATGAAGAATGTAGTTTGCTGGAATTGTCATCAACCTAGACATGTCAAGAGTAAATGTCCAAGTAATGGAGCAGATTCGGCTAAAAGTTAAAAAGGAAAAATGATTGCTGCCAATGCTGTCTCCCTAAAATAGAGAGATGGTGAATTTGTCTTGTAATAAAAGATGAATATCCTCATGGCATGATTGCTACCGTTAAAGTTGCCATGAAAGAGGATGTTTAATTGGTAGCTAGTCTACAAGTTTGCACATAGAAATTGGTTAGTAAGGGATGCAAGGTGTGTGGTGGAAAATGATGTCAATGATGTCGATGGCTAATGGACTCTCAAGAAATCAACAAGAGGGTTGCACCATAAGTTATTAGTAGGTTTTTTGTACATGAGCCGAATTTGAAATTGGGAAGTGATTTCAAGTGAAAATTCTTGGATTAGTGTTATTCAATCTGAGTGGAGGTACTCTTTATGGTGGGAGTATGATAATTCTTAATATTAGAATTATGATTGTCAGTAGTAGACAATGTCAATGTTGCAACTGCGAATGGTTGGCCGATTTTAGAGTCAGGTGGAGAGCTGATTCTGTTATGTGTAGCTGGACAACCGTAAAAGCCAACGGATTGTAATTTTCTTCTTTTTAAGGTGGAGATTTGTTGAAGTCGGTTAAAAATAAGAAAAGTCAAACATGAAAACATCCCACATCGACAAAATCAAAATAGGATGATGGTTTTGGTATGTATATAAGGGATTTAGGCCCTTTAGTTTAAAAAGACACAAAACAACAAAATTCAATTTCTTTTGTATACTATTTGTGAGGTTTAGAGTGGTTCTCTTGGAGATCTTTCTGGAGATAGTATTATTAGGAATTGAGGGTATGTGAGAGAAATATTTGTATGTTATATAGTGTAATAATTTCCATATAGTAAATATTTTTCTGGGTGGTCCGTGGTTTTTCTCCAATTGGGAGTTTTCCACGTTAAATTCTTGCGTTATTATTTTCATTAAATTTCTCTGTTATTTTCTGCTTGAAGCAGTCCGAATGAACGGAATTGGTCGACGATTTCCCAACAGCAACATGAAAGGGATTAAGGAAATCAAAGGTTTCATTAAGAAATTAAGTAAGGAAGCCAGGAATGGAGAAGAAAAGAAATGAATTGCAGTTGCGGATGCCAGTGCTTGCAGAGAAAAATGAATTGTAGTTGTGGATGTCAGTGCTTGCAGAAATTGGTGCATATGTTATGTTACGTAGAACATGTTTTAGAATCTCTTCATTGGGCACTATTTCTATGGATTCTATTTTATCCCGAATGACAGTCAAGTTGTTATGCTTTCTTAAAAAAAAAATTGATATGTATCAGATGGCAATGTGAATTCGTTGTCTAAGATATTGCTGTGAGTTCCTTCCTATATTGTGGATAGAGGAACTATAAGACAAATCCTTAAACAGCTGTAAATTATCCAATAACGGAGAGAGTTTTATTTTATGACAAATGAAGGACAAATTAGAAATTCGACAAAATAAATATTTTTGAATTTGAATTCCACATAAACCCTAATTAAACACTAAAACCCTAATATGTCGAAACTCATTCTCTCAATGGCAACCGTCTCAAGATTAATAAACAACAACATGTTGTTACTATTGTCGGAGCCTGCACTCAATCTTCACACCGGCAATTATCATCCTAAACCCCTACAATTCTATGCCACAAACAATACCTTCTCCGGTTCCAATCTCGGAACCTTCAGGCTGAATTCAACTTCTAGTTCTTCAACAAGAATTATCAAAGATGTCAAAACCTCCAGTCCGTGTGAGAAAGTGAAATCGAAATCGGCTTCTATTTTGTTGGGTTCATGCTTGTTGATAGCGCTAATGTTTATCAGCTGTCAAAGACCTGCTTTTGCATCGATATTGAAATCCTTGAAGATTGTTAAAGGTTGCTCGTTTTATTCAAGTAGATGTTTATTGTGTTCTCACCAAATTATGGAGCAAATGTTGTCTGATTTTAGAATTATATTCTAGATATTGGTTCCTTTCTTTAGTTTGCTTCTTATTTTTCCGCTTAAGTACTTGTTCGTAAGAAAAATTTGTAATTTCACTAGCATTTTCACTATACAGGTACTAATATTGACTACATTATACAAATTTGACTATTTAAGCTGTTATTTATTGATGATGTTTTTGTTGTTGTTTTTTCAGATGGGCCTGTTGGCTGGTGATGATCTGCTTAGTGATCTTAATTTGATTTAAAAAACTCTTGCTAAATCTGATGATGATGATTTGAAATCTGTGTTGAATGTGGAATGGTTTGTTTGTTTGTTTCTCAAGTTTTAGTATTGCAAACTATCAAAATTCGGAAACTGTTGTTATAATGTTATGTTTGTGTTCGAGAAATGGTTGAAGTTTTGGATTCGCATAGAAGTAAATTGATATATGGTTATTCCTCTTTAAGTGACTGAGATATGCTTTCATTCTTGTATCTGCATTGTTGTGCCTTGTCTCTTGCTGCTGTATATTGGAATTTGTTAAATTTTATTTTGTCTATTTATTCATCTCTTGTTCTATGCTGCTGTATATTGGAATTTGTTAAATTTTGATTTGTCTGTTTATTCATCTCTTGTTCTATTTTGATTTTGAAGTCAGCTTTGACTTCACATCTTGAATTATATTTACTTTGTTTTGTGCTGGTTAAGTGGTAAGTTTTCTAGGAGTAGAATTTTGCATGTAACAATTGGTTTATGTATTGTAATCCCACCAGTAAAAATCCTCACTCACCGTGGATACATTTAATAGCTTAATCTTGCTCAAACCAAAGAGATATTAAGTTAGAATAAAAAGTACGAGTATCTTTGTCACTTGTGTATATTCTAATATATCTCTTTCAAATTGGAAATTGCGGGCATGGTTCTGTTGCTAATAAATAAGTCAAAGATGATTCCATATATTAGAAATAGATTTGAAGGGACGGAGGCTTATAGAAATGTCAGGTGTAACACAATTAGCGGTTAAGAAATAATGTGAGCATTATTAGACTGCCGGAGAATTTTTCCTTTGTCATCGGCAGGAGCAGCATCAGTACCAAATAATAAATCTGAGAGGCCATTGCCTTCAATGTACATCCGAAAGTGAAATTCCAACAAAGTGTAGTTTATTCTGTTGAATTGTGTGGTTAATACATCATGATTTTTGTGACCATCCATAGTATCCATTATACTTTTCAGCAGTGGACAAAAACACTGTAAAGAAAAAAATAAACATAAAAAAATATGAGGGGGAATAACCGCTTGAAAAAGATATTTCGAAGATATCAGGGTTCTAATACAATGATAATCAGATATATTTTAGAATATATTTCAAATTTGAACTTACTATTGAAATTGAATTGATTGATTACAAAGTTGTCAACTATATATATTAGTTTACAAGAAAGGTAATACGATAAAATTAAGAGATTTTCCTAATACTAATATAAACAAATCATAACTAAGGAAAGTGGAAAATGTTCGTTATAGCATAATAAAAGAGGTATATTGTCCTTGGTAGTCAAATAACAAGAGGAATTATTGGTGATATGGAAATAAAAAATTTCCGTTAATACTAAAAATTTATGCTAACACTGAATCCTGTACAAATTTAGGATCAATTGATCTTCAATAAAAAAAAATCATCAAGACGAAATGAAAACCACATCTATTCACATAAAATCATATAAATCATATTTACTAGAAAACGAAACTCGACAGTACAATTAACATCAATACAAATAATCAATTTAGAGATAAAATAAGAAACCGACACAGTGGTTCTCACCAGAAAAGTAAACAACTAAAATATAGTGGGAGAAAAAAAATTACGTCGGAGAAGAAACAATCCAATAGAAAAATGGCAAAATCGTTCACCCAAAACTAATTGGGTTAAGAACACTTATAAAAGCGTTTATAAGTGCGCGGGAGTGGAGTGTAAGGCGGACCTGTAAGTGACACTCGTCACTTACTAAATTATCGGGTGGTGATTGGAATGGTCGGAAATTAAGAATCGCAATGGAGAAATAAAATAATAGTTTAGGTGTCAAATTTTTAGGTCATTTTTCATTTTAACCCAATCCATAAAATATTCTTGACTTTATCCCAATTAAATTAGTTTTTTTTTAGTGGCTGAAATTATTTTTGAAAGATTTTATTTTTTTTTAAATAGAGTTATTATGTTTATTAAATTTATTAAGTGCAAAAGAGTAATAATATAAATTTAAATGGGAAAAAAATAATAAAATTTTAGTTATATTATATTATATATTTCATGAAATGTGAAAACTTAAAAAAAAATAATAATAAAAACAAACTGTACATAAAATTTATTTTTCATTAAATATGACAAAAATTAGTAATTCTTCTTTTAAAAAAAAATAATTTAAAAACAATATACCAAATTTTTGCATTTTACCATGCATTATATTTAATTAATATATTGATAATTAATTTTTTATTTAAAAAATCATTTTAAATATGGATTCTAATATTTTTAAGAAAAAAACTCAATTTATTATTTATAAATATATTATAAAATTTAATTTTACTCTTAGAAATTATTTATATTGAATTTCATATAAATTGTTGGCTTATTCTCCTATTAAGGGTCCTTATCTTTGATCTAAGCATGTTCCTTTTTGCGGGAAAAAGGAAGGAGTCATTGGTTGTTTTAGTATGTTGTGAGCTCTGTTGTGATAGATCTTACTTTGGCCCGAACCTTTCAATCGAAGCCTTCGAGCTTTTAATTTCTTTATTTCGGATACAGATAGGTGATTATATGCGATTGTACATTTTGGAGTCTAGTATGGATGATCCCACAAATTCCGGATATTCTAGACTATTGCACAGTTGTTTAAAAGTTGACATTTTTTTATAACTTAATCTTTACACAAAATATTTATTCTAATCCTCTTTTTTTTCTTTTTTTTTTTTCTAAAATTCGATCTTGCAAACCATAACTTTAGACATCTAATCTTGAAAATTTGAGATTGACCTTAACTCCAAGTTTAAGAATAATTAACAATGTTCATCTCAATTTCCACTCGGTTGAAAAATAATCCAAAGATGCCACCATAAATCCAAACCATGAATAGAATCCGTTTGAAATGTTAAAACAAAAATCCAATGAATTGAAATCGAATCGGCGTCAAGTTTTGACAAATTGATTCTAGCATACTAGGGTTTTAATTTCAACAATATTTTTGTGGAATTCAAAATCAAATCTTAAAATAAATCCTTTTTAGATTTGAATTGTTGCATTTATAAATTGTCCTGCATTTATGACAAAACTCTCTCTATTATGTTAAATGATTGGGTAAAGTCCATCTAAAAAAATTTATTATGTTAAACGATTGTGTAATAGTTCTTATATACAACATATCTATGGTAGTTCATACTATATGATAGAAGCATTTGATACACTAACAACTAGAACAACTGCATCACATCCTCTTTTTTTTTTTTTTTTTTTTTTTTTAAGAAGCACCTAATACATATGGAAACAACTTGATTGTCATTCAAGAAAAGAGGAAACTAGTTCTTTCTAGAAGTTATAATTCAATGAAATAGTACAAAATGAATTAAAGTATAAGAGATTCTAAAATGCAATGAACTAATTAGATATCCACTGATGGGTAAGGAGTTTAACGACCAAGTTAGAGGTTCAGGATGTTAAACCAGGTTAGAGGTTCTGGACGAGATATGAAATACAAAAAGAGAAAAATGGTGTATTCTGTATTACTTACTTGAATGAACCTTTTCCTGCTACATATTTTTGTAGTTATTATATAGATTGATTAGAACGTCATAAGAAATGTTGGCTGCTACTATAGGTGTTAGATAGAGCTTTCACTTGATTATAAAAGGTTGCTTGTAATTAACTTTGACATTTTTGTAAGTCACATATGTTATGTTATTAAGTGAGACAAATAATTGTTAGAGGATTAGTGAATATACATGGTAAAGTAATGTCCATTGTAATATGTAGCCTTCAAACAATCTTCTTGTTCCTAAAGGTAAGAGAGAGTTTTTAATGGATTTTGGATTGGCGAAGAATGTATTATTAGAAGGTGAAGAGGATCCTGATGTTCACGGTACATGATGATATCTTTCGGTGGAGTCGGTGGTGGACAAGACATTGACTTATGCCGGTAATATATGGGCGTTAGGGTGCATTGTAGTTTAGATGATGTGTGGTGAATCCGTATGGGATCGCGGGAAGAGTGAAATGGAACTTCTACGTTTTATATTTAGGAAGTACCTAAACTTCCATGTAATGTTTCAAATGAGGCATATGATTTTGTGCAATTATGTTTTAATAGAAAGTATAAGGATAGAAAAATGCACTGTAATTAATTGAAGAGCCATTTGAAACACAATAGAATCATGTGAGGATTTCACCTTAAGTTGGAGATAATATTACTAGGTTTTGGTGGTGGCAAATTTTTGAAATAGAGAAAATCATCTATCATGAATTTTGTTTATATCATTTAAAATTGGTTTCAAGTAAGGGTGGCAGTTTGGGTTGGGCAGACTAACACGACACGAACCCATTTATTACGGGTTAGGGTTGGATCAACATGCCATGAACATGCTAACTTGTTTAAGTTTATTTTTCTTTTAATTTTATTATTTATAATATTTTTTTAATTACATTTAATTTGATGTTAAGTGCATCATAATTAGATCTAATAGTGTAATAAATTATATATATGAAAAAATTTAATTTTAGTTATATAATTTATTATATAAAATTTCATTATTTTAAATATTTATATTTAGCTTTTTAAAATAAATTGGTTAAAAACGTTAATCTGCTAACCCGTGGGTTAACACAATCAACCCTTTTATTAAATGGGTTGGTTTTGGGTTGTGGTTAACACGACACGCCAACCCCGAATTGTGATCCCTAGTATCAAGATTTCAACAAGTGAAAGATTGAAGCAATTGTGAGAAAAACACTTGAGTGATTGTTGAGAGTGTGTTATTCACAGTTGAATGTTAGGTAATTGAGTTTACTCTTCCATATCAAAAATATCAGTGACTTTCGTGGATTACCCACAATTTGGAGAACTACATAAATTAATGTATTTACTATTTATTAAAATTTATTATTATCCATTACTGTCGTGCATTGTATATTAGATGTCCATTTCCGATTAGATTAGTATATTGATTGGATCTAGAAGAATTTATTCTTACAATTAGTGAGAGTTTTTCTCAATTTATATATATATATATATATATAAAAAGTAAATCATCATTGATTAGTAAAAATAAAATATTTTCTAAAGAAATAATCCTCTTCTTCACTTAACTATTCAAAAATCATAATACATACATAAAAACATAATCTTTTTTAGAAAAATAAAGTAAAAAAAAAAAAAAAAACAATCATATCCATGGCTTAGATATGGAGTAAATTAGCTCATTCCTAATTATTAAAAACCAAATATTTTTCTAAGCAGTCGTCTTATCCTTCAGTTAGCTATTCAACAATTATAATCCATACCTAAAAGCATAATCATTTTGAAAAAAATAAAGCAACAATCCATTCTTTCACCTAGCCATGGGGTAAGTTTACTCCTCCATCATTTATTACCGAAGACATAAGCTTTACTAAACTAACAATTATGTAACACCCCATATTGAAACAAGGTTAAAATGAATTAATTGCTACCCATATCACCAATTTGCGCTTGTTTTTCAGGAGCCCAGAACTTGAGAACTACAAAGTTAAGCGTGCTTGAGCAATCTTGAGATTGGTGACCTTCCGAAAACTTTTTCGAAAAGCATGTGAGTGAGGATAAAACATGTTGGAAAGTGTAATGGTGGTCTATGGGACTACTGGTAAGCCTTAAGACCGATTATGAATGACGTGGTGCCCTGCCAAAGCGTTTCGGATTCATCCACACAGACCACCATTACGCTTTCTAGCATATTTTGTTCTCACTCACATGCTTTCCGGGAAATTTCCCGGAAGGTCACCCATCCCAAGATTGCTCCTAGTTAAACACGTTTAGCTTTGGAGTTCTTAAGTTCAGGGCTCCCGAAAAATAATGTACATATTAGTGATATGGGTAGAAATTCAATTTCTTTTAACTCTCTCTCAATACGGGATGTTACAATCCACCCCCTTCGGACATAACGTCCTCCTTGTGCCCACAATCTTTACAGAATCTTTACCGGCGCTAGATGATTGCCTTGGGCTCTTGCGTCCATAGGCATACCATTTGTAACATCCAGCCCCTGCCCCCGTATGACCCGAGGCACAGTGTCTGGGTGCTACCTTATCACATAATGGGTCTTAAGGCTGACCACTAGCCCCACAGACCACCATTACACTTTCCAACATGCTTTATCCTCACTCGCATGCTTTCCAAAAAACTTTCCGGAATGTCACCCATATCAAGATTGCTCCAAGTCAAGACACTTAGTTTTGGAGTTCTCAAGTTCAAAGCTCCCAAAAAATAATGTGCACATTGGTGATATGAGTAGCAATTCAATTCTTTTTTAACCTTTCTCAATATGGGATGCTACAAACTTAAACAAGGAACAAACTTTACTAATGATGTTGATATCATATTTAACCCTAACTAATGCTTTGATACCAATTTTTTTTTAGGAATAGCGAAAATAAAATAACAACCGGAATATATTAAATAATAAAGTAAGTAATGAAAAAGCATCTTAAGGAAATTAACATGATTTGACGATAAAAGCAATGAAGTTTTATTTAATGAGTAAAGGATTGATTGTTGGCTCCTGAATAAATGGTGGATAGATCCTTTCATCTTCTACCCAATTAATACTTAATCTAGTATTATCATAAACAACTAGTTCAAATTTAACTATACAATTAAATATATTTAAATAAAAATGGCTTTTCAAGTAATTCCATTATATTTTTTCTAGGTTTATATTTTCTATTTGCACAAAATTATACGCCTCCCTTGAAACATTACATGGAAGTTTAGGTACTCCAGAGGTATAACTAATAAAACATAGAAGTTCCGTTTCACTTTTCTAACGATCCCATATCGGTTCACCACTCATCATCTCAACTACCATGCACCATAACGCCTATATATCACCGACGTAAATCAATATCTCATCCATCACCAACTCCGACAAAAAACAGCGCCATATACCGCGAACATCAGGATCCTCCTTACCTTCTAATAATACATTTTTCGTCAATCCAAAATCCACTAACTTTGTCACAAACTCTCCCTTACCTTTAGGAACAGGAAAAATGTTTGAAGGCTTGATATCGCAATGGACTATGCATTTGTTGTGTATATACACTAGCCCTCTAACACTACATAATATCTCTAGTATATGACCTAACTTGACCTAACTTCTTGGTCAGGTAATCCACTATTAAATTTGTTAATATAACTTGTCAAGCATCCACTACTGCAATATTCGATAAACAAGCTATATATCTTCTCTTTAGTTCCTAGTATTTTATTAGCTTCTTGTATTTGTTCGTCTCGATAATATCTTATCTTAATATATATATATATAAAAAGGATAATAAGCAAGCAGCTGCCTCCACGTGCCTGCTTATTTCCTCTCCCAAAATTTCAGCTTTTACAATTTTACTCATTCCCTCTCCAACACATTTAAATCTTGACATTCTTCATTCTACATGCCTGCTTATATTGTTTTTCATTTCCATTTGTACCCTACTATGTTTACTTGCGTTGTTTTCTATTCTAATTATATACCGTTTTCACTTATACCCCGGTCATTAGTTGTTATTTTTTTTTCCACCATTTTACTGGTATATTTTTTTCATTTTCAATTTTACGTAGTTATAATATTTAAGTTACATCACAATGAAAAGAATTGCAGTTAAATTGTTGAAGAATATTAATGCTATTGAAAATGGACATGACTTCTTCAATTACTATCTAACAATTTTTCTTAATATTAATGATGAAAATGAAAAAGGATCAAAAATGAAAATTTCAATTTAATAAATAGAAATCAAATTTAAGTGATTCAGACAAAACCATATTATAAGAAATAGGAAATAAATTAAAAATGCGCGAGTAAAAGGGGAAATAGAAAGATCAAACATCGTACTTGAAAGATTTTTAATATATTGGGTTTTAGATTTTATTTTTTTTAAAAAGTACGTATTTAGCTATGTTATGTTGCACGGACACTGACACGCGGACACGGATATGACACGGACACGGAAACGGACACGGATATGACACGGACACGGAAACGGACACGGGACAAGATAAATTTTAAAAAATTGGACATGACACGGTTTTTACACGGCTACCTAAAATAATATTAAGATAATCTATAATAATATTTTTATATTAAAAAATACAAGTAAATATTTATATACCTGCTACACAATAGTTATATAATATATGCACTTATATTTTTACCTTAAAATACACAATCGATGATTTAAATTTATAAATGATGTTAAATTGCCAACATTCACCTTTCAATATATAAAATTATTAGAGTTTTAATTTGATTTTAAGCGTTTTAGATTGACAAATGAGAAATCGATTTTTTTAAAGAAAAATATAAAATAAGATAATTAATTAATAATAGTTAAAAGTGTCGCCTATATATATATATGACACACATGAAGAAGTGTGTCGGACACGTGTGTCCAAATTTTTCTTTTACTATTTATTTATATATTTAACAGACACGGTTTGGACACAGTGTCGGGCAATTAAAGTAATTGAGACATGTCCGACATGGCATTCCCTGATTTATAGAAGTGTCCGTACATCATAGGTACTTGGTAACCGTACTTAAAGTGACATTTAACATTCAATTAACGTTTAAAATAGTATTTCTGAAAGTTAAACAATAATAGTAATTTACTTTATTAACATTTATGTCTGATAGATAATTTAAAAATTTAAAAATTAATACCAAATGTTGAATTGAACAGCTAATTTAAAATCTAATCTAACTCGCTATTATGACTATTTGAAACACTATCTAATAATTAACTGAAAGTCTAATGCTATACATGTTCTTAATGAGTTTGGTTTACCACTTTTTTTATTGTGATAATTTTTATTTTTTGGTCTATCCAAATTCAAAAAAATAGTTTTAGCCCACCTTTAAAAATTTAACAAAACTAAACTTTTATATTAAGTTTTTACATGTAAGGAGCCAAAATGACTTTTATGTCTATTTCTTTTAAAATAAATAAATGAATGAATAAATAAATAATAAATTGAAATTCCAAAATTAATCTTCAAACTTACCGTTTGAGTTCAAGGGATTGAATGCCTAACCTCCCACTTCAAACTCCGATTCTCTTCAACTTCCCATCTTCAAACTCTAGTTCTGTTCAACTTTAAAATAGCAAAACAGATTTTGTTTTGTGTGATAAGATGCTTCAAAGCGGATGTGAAGTGTTTTTGACTCATGTGGTAGAAGTTAATAAGTCAAGTTCTGATGGAAAGTTCATTCCAACTGTTAATGAATTCTTCGATGTCTTTCCGGATGAAATTCCTGGTTTGCCACTGCAGAGAGAAGTGGAGTTTTCTATTGAGCTTGTTCCGTGTGCCACGCCAGCTTCTATGGCTCCTTATCGGATGGCTCGAGCTGAATTGAAAGAATTGAAATTGCAGTTGCAGGAACTGTTAGATAAGGGATACATTCGGCCGAGTACTTCACCTTGGGATGCTCAAAGTTCTGTTTATAAAGAAGAAAGATGGAACTTTCCGGTTGTGTATTGATTATCGGCAGTTGAATAAGCTTACAGTGAAGAATAAGTATCCTCTTCCTCGGATAGATGATTTGTTTGATCAATTAAGAGGAGCTGGTGTGTTCTCTAAGATCGATTGAGGTCAGATTATCATTAGCTAAGGATCCGGGAGTCGTATATTCCTAAGTCAACATTTCGGACTAGGTATGGCCACTATTAATTTGTGGTGATGTCTTTTGGTTTGAAGAATGCTCTTGCTATTTTTATGGATCTAATGAATAGGGTATTTAAGCTGTTTTTGAATAATTTTGTCATGGTGTTCATTAATGACATTCTGGTGTATTCGAAAGACAAGGATGAGCATGCTAAGCATTTGAGAATAGCTTTGCAGATCCTTCGTGAGTAGCAGCTTTATGCGAAACTGTCCAAATGTGAGTTCTGGATGGAAGAAGTTGATTTTCATCGTCATGTGATTTCGAAGGATTGTATCAAGGTGGATACAAGGAAGATTGAAGTTGTGATAGCTTGGAAGGCGCATGTGAATGTGACTAAAGTTAGGAGTTTCCTTGGCTTGACAGGTTATTATCATAGGTTTGTGAAAGGATTCTCCTCCATTGCAGGTCCTTTAACTAAGCTTTTACATAAAGGATCTAAGTTTGAGTGGACTACCAAATGTCAGAAACGATTTGATGCTTTGAAGAAGTTGCTTACTGAAGCTACAGTTCTGGTTTAGCCGGTTGAAGGGTTGGACTATGTTGTATACAGTGATGCTTCATTGCATGGGCTTGGTTGTGTGCTTATGCAAGGTGGGAAGGCGATAGCTTATGCATCAAGCCAATTGCGGACACATGAGCGTAATTATCCTACTCATGATTTGGAGTTGGCTGCAATTATCTTTGCATTACAGATCTGGAGGCATTATTTTAATGGAGCAAAGTGTTTTGTGTATACGGATCACAAGAGCTTGCAGTATCTACCTGTTTAGAGGGATTTAAATTTGAGATAATGTAGATGGGTTGAGTTCTTGAAAAATTATGACATGGAGATCAATTATCATCCTGGCAAAGCTAATGTGGTAGCGGTTGCTCTTAGCCGCAAATTCATACATGCTTTGTATGCTATGATGGCAAGATTGAGTCTGAAGGATGGTGCTCTGGTAGTTGAACTAGTAGTACTGTCAAAACGGACTCAAAGTCCGGGGACTATCCAGGAATGCTTGTTATTTGTAAGGATATGGATTTAGAAAACTAGTGTCCATTTTGATCGCAGGCTTTTTTATCCGCTCCGTACGGATAACCGACTTTAGCGGACTGGAGCTGATATATCCGTGGATATCCGCTATTTTCAATATAAAATTTTTAAAAATTAAAATTTTCTAACTTGCTCTACTTTAATAAAAAAGCATCAATATTCACAACTAACAAACCCTAAACTTCACAGTGTCGATACCCACCTCTCTTAAACATCCACCGTTGCTAACTAGTGTATGGATATGAACTTAGAAAACTGGTGTCAATCTACTCTAGTCAAATTTAGAGTATTTTTTTTTAAAAATATTTGATCATTATTATTATATTTTGTAATAGTCTTTTGAGATTGTGCAAGTTGCAAATTTTTAAACCATAACTATGTCGTTTATTTCATGTGACATCTATACTTCTTGCTAGTGTTTTAGTTTTAATCTTTTTTATTATGCTAGATTCTCTATTATTTTAGTAGTTAAATCAATATGTGATGGAATGTATATATATATATAATTGTACTTGAATAAGATAGATGTAAAATAACTTATAAATTAAGTAACAAAGGCCATAAAAAATATACAACTCTTCAACAAGATACATTAATAAAAAAAAATGGGAAAATTAACGGACATGTCCGGGTCCGTCCGTACGAATCCGCTGGCGGACCCGGACTTGAGAAATAAATCTATTTTAGAAAACGGACATGTCCGCTCCGGTCCATTTTTTTGAAAAAGTCTGTACAGACCGGAGCGGACGGGAGCGGACTATCCGTTCTCACATTGCTATGAAGAGGTAGTGAAACCGGATTTGACTGCTAGGATTTTGAAATCTCAGAAGTCTGATGAAGTAGCCTTGGAGTGTGCGAAGAAGTCGGATCAGGGTAAAAGAACTGAAGCGACTCAGAGGAATGATGGTAGTAGGTATTTCAATGATCAGATTTATTTACCGTTATCTGATAATCTGAGAACTAAGATACTGAGAGAGGCGCACAAGTAAGTGTATGATATGCATCCTGGTGCTACCAAGATGTACACGATCTAAAGGTGATGTATTGGTGGTCAGGTATGAAAAAGGATAGTGTTGAGTTTGTTGGGAAGTGTTTGGTCTGCCAGCAGGTTAAGGTAGAACATCAATTTCCGTCTGGTCTGCTTCAACAGATATCAGTTGCGGAATAGAAGTAGGATCGAGTCACTATGGATTTTTTTGTTGGTTTGTCAATGACTCGTGAGAAGTTTGATGCGATCTGGGTGATTGTGGACCGTTTGACCAAGTGTGCTTACTTTTTGCCGATTAATTATTCATTGGAGAGATTGGCGAAATTGTATCTGAAGGAAATCGTAAGGTTACATGGGAATCCATTGTCTATCATTTCTGATAGCGATCTTAGGTTTACCTCTAGATTCTGGAAGAAATTTCAGGAGGTTTTGGGAACGAAATTAAATTTCAGTACCGCCTATCATCCGCAAACAGACAGGCATTCCAAAAAGATAATTCAGACCTTATACGATATGCTTCGATGTTGTGTGATAGAATTTGGTGGTTCTTGGATCAAGTACTTGTCGTTGGTTGAGTTTGCCTACAAGAACAGTTTTCAGGCAAGTATCGCTATGACTCTGTATGAGGTTTGTATGGTCGGAAGTGTTGTACTCTGTTGTGTTGGACCTAGTTGAGTGAGTCTCGGATTGTGGGTCTGGATTTGATCTTGGAAGTTGAGGAGAAAGTTAAATTGATCAAACAGAAGCTTAAGGAAGCATCAGATAGGCAGAAGTCCTATGCTAATCTTAAGAGGAAGGATATTGAATATCAAGTTAGAGATAAGGTGTTTCTGAAAGTGTCTCAATGGAAGAAAGTTCTTCGATTCGATAGGAAAGGTAAGTTGGCACCACGTTTCATTGGGCCTTATGAGATCCTAGAAAGAATTGGTCCGGTTGCTCATCGACTTGCTTTACCACCTGAGTTGGAGAAGATCCATGATGTCTTCCATGTATCGATGTTAAGAATGTATCGTTCTGATCCTTCTCACATCCTTACACGTGAGACTATTGAGATTCGACCGGATTTGAGTTATGAGGAAGAACCGGTTCAGATTCTAGCTAGGGAAGCGAAAGTTTTGAGGAATAAGACTGTACCCCTAGTTACGGTCCTCAGGCATAACCACGCGGTAGAGGAAGCTTCGTGGGAACAAAAAGAGACTATCTGATGTCAGTATCCGTATCTGTACAGTTTAGGTAATATCGGGGACGAAATTTCTTAGGTGAGGTAGAGTTGTCATGTCCGTAAGATGGGGCTAGTAATTTTTCGTATTTTAGAAAAAAAATTTCGTTATTTAAATTTTATTTTATTTTTAATTATTTTTCATTCAAGGGTAAAATGGGTATTTTAAAAATATTGACTTTCCAGTTTGACCATATGGTTTGACTAAATTGACTTTTGGGATGATTTTGAAAATAAAATGGAAATCTGATGTATCTCGTAATGAATTCTCAATTTGGGTCATTTAAAAAAAAGTGGTAAATTGTGGGTTTATGATAAAATTTGCCATTAGTATATAAAGGAAAATATGGTTTTCGAAATCACTTTTCAAAAACCTAAATATTCATTCACGTGTTCTCTCAATTTTTTTCTCCCTACAAAACCTAGCCACAAAATTCTAAAACCCATCTTTCTACGGATTCAAGGATCGGAGATTTTGATTTACTTGATTTTGTTGTTCCAGGTAATAAACTTTGATTTTTTAATGATTAAATTGTTTTAATTTATTTGAGGATTTCTAGAGTACTTTAGGGTTTTTAACTTTGGGATTTCCGTTTCAATTGATTTGGGTTTTGAAACCCTAAATATTTAATTTATATATTTTAGGTTTAATTTGGGTTTGATTGGGTCTTAATCGCTGCTTTAGTTATAAACCCTAAATTTTTGAATTGGGGATTTATTCGATTTATTTTTTATTTGATTTAAATCAAATCGGGGATCAGTCAGCCGAAGTGATTGAGTGGATTAGATTTAGCGATTAAGGTTAATAGTCATGCTTATGCCCCCACAATTGTCTGTTTCTGTCTGCTTCGTTGTATGTGAATAATTTAACAAATTATTATGAGCTGAAACCTGATTTGGACTTGGATAATTCAGCTGGTGTATTTAAGTATGAAATACTAGATATTTCTCTGTTGAATGATACCTGTAATCTGCTAGTTTGTTTTAGCGAATGTTGTGACTATCTACCTATTCTGCTGCTTTAATGTGGACATGTAAATTGGTGTCCCTATTTGTCTGCTGAGAATATAACATTGTAATATGGTAAAAGTCTTGTCCTAGATTAATACGATAAGACCAGCATGTTGTAGGGAAAAATAAGATGTATACATCGATGCACAAAAGCGTATTTGGCCATGAGTGCCAACATATTTTCTAGATGCGACGACATCATTTTGGAGCTTTTCTCATGTCTGCATGCGACGACATCACTTCTAGGATCTTTGATCCATCTCTGAAGGTTTTACCTTATTTATGTATGTTTATGTTCCCGATATCTATTATTAAACTAAGGTCAGACCCGGTAAGTTAAACACCACATAATAATGTGATAATATGAAGTCTGTTATGATATGAAATGTTTCTGTTTCTAATTATGAATATCTGATATGAATTGTTTTGATTTGTGTCTGTCGTTTGTTATTCTTGGGTTCTAACCTTTGGGTAGTTTGATTTTGACTCCTAACTGGTCATAGGTGTTAGGAATGGACCTAATTAGATGGCTAAAGCTTTGAATAGTGGAAAACATAATTTGAACTATGCTGAAAATGTGCCCAGTGGCCATAACCGAATTAGAAATTGAACTGGTAAACAGAATGCCACTTTAACTCGAATTTAGAAGGTAGAATGGTCCCTGGCCGAGCTCCTTTCCGAGCTAGTTACCGAAATAACAATTCGGTCAGCCTTGTGATCAATAGATTTACTCCCTGGCCGAACTCCCAACCGAATTAGTTACCGACCTGTAGTTCGATATAGCCTTAGAGGACTATTTAAACTCTCTGATCGGACTCCTTATCGAGTTGGATACCGAATTATAACTTAGTGTGTCTATGGGGTTAAAAATTTTCTGACCAATCTTCCTACCAAAATTAGTGTAGAGCTATCACTCAATTATTTGTCGAATTCGAAGAATTGCCTTCTGACCGAGCTTGGTGTCGGATTTCTTACCGAATTGCAATTCGGTAACTCAAGTGATGCTCTCTGACTGAATAACATGCCAGGCTGCATACCGAATTTACAGTTCTGTGTCGATCTTCCTCTTTGAAATAAGTTGATAACTGGTAAGCCTCTTTCACTCAGTAATTGCAATAATCTGTAATCACTTATCCTAGATCACTTAAAAGGGGGTTGTAATTGGGATAATTTGGTTTATTAATCAACTTGTCTGATCATGTTATTAACCCATGTTTGGTAACTAATCTGCATATGTGTGTGACATTATATTCTATTAAATAAGACGCATCCTGTGTGTGCTTGTTGGGCATTGGCTTACTAACCAGACATCAATAGTCTAACCCTTCATTGTTTTCATTTTTGTTTTGTATGTTTTGAACCCGTTTGCGAATGGAAATTGCTGAGTTCAAACAGTCAGCTGGAATAGCAGGATATCACTCGCATATCAGCATCAAGCATCATCTGACACCTTTGCAATACTTTGATTTCATTATTATTACATTTATGTTTTGATCTCCGACACATATTTTGGATTTTTCAGTTTGATTATATCTTTGTTGATTTTCTATTTAAACTATCAGTTTTGATCCAATTTCGAACAGCAAGATATTTCAGCATTGACTATTATATTGTATTTCTGTTCAGTATTTATGCGTTTGTCTGTTTATACGTCCACTCAGTTCTGCACGTGACATCTTATCTTCACGTCCCTTCCGTCGGGGTGGGGGTTTGGGTGTTACACTAAACTCAACTCTTGCAGATTATGCAAATGGAGCTGCAGATGCAGTAGAAAATAAAGAGTTTGAGGAGTTGGAATAAGTAAATTATATGAATAATAATTATAGGAACAGTAGAGGCCATACTATCAACAGAGAAATCAACCCTATCCTAATCAAGGTTACTATCAAAGAACTCCTCAACCTGGTTACTAACAATAACAAAGATAAGAACAGTACCGAAAAAAACAAGGCCACAAGAAACCAAATATAGAGGATCTACTTGTAGAATATATGGAGAAAACAGATGATGTAATGGCTGAACCCCATCTTACGGACAAATGCTGGGAGACGGACGCAACGACAAACGGACGGACAACCCAGCTTACAGACAAAGTAACATAATATATATATATATATAATTTTGAAAAGAATACAAATTAACATTATAAAAGAAATATTTCTGAAACACAAATCAAATGTAGTCGTTCTTAGACTAACTGGATACAAAATCAAGAAACATAATGATTAAAATCTTGTTTACAGTTGAAATAGGATAATATAGCATACAAATCCAATACAAAATGTGAACAGAAGCAAATTCTAAAAATCAATGTCAAAACTGATGTATGGAGTGATATATGTATCCTTACTACTCCACCTAACTATCTGAACTTAGCATTTTCCATCCCGATCAGGAAAATTAACATACAAAACAAAAATGAAGGAATAATAGATACGGACTATCGAATGTTTGGTTAGTAAGCAATGCCCAACATCCACAAACATAATGCATCTTAGATTAACAATTAATCATGATCACACAACAAATGCAATTTACCTTTTCAAACAATTTACCTGATATAGAGCAAGCAAAGAAGTGCGAAAACCCAAAAAACTCAGAATTTGTCTCAACTCTATCGATTGTAGTTAACAGAGACAAAATCTGTAAGAATTACTAGCTCAATTGTTTGAAGTTATAATCCATTTTTTAGGTATAATTAGATCATATATTAAGTTATTACTGATTATCCCAAGCCTAGTACCAAAGTTGAGGACCCAAAACAACAAACAAAATCAAACAGACCAAGGAAAACCAGAAGACAAACTAAGGCAAATAAGAGGACAAAAAGGAGGTATGCTTGATGGTTATTTAAAAGGCAATAAGGCATCGTGTCGTCATATCCAGAAGGCATTTAAGGCCTGTACATTTTCACGTATCGATGTATACATTCAGACCTATGGCATGTCAGTCTTATCGCTATCATACTTCGGAGAAGGGCTTTGTTTTTCACATTAAATTAGTTATAGTTCTAGCATTCAATAGATTTTGATAACAATTCACCTAACAACCATTTAACAGTAAGATGAATAGCTGAATCAAAAGCCTCATTAATATCACAGATTACAGATTCATGTTTTATTATATTTTTAGGTTAAATCAATATTAATGCAGTAGAGAATAGATAATAACATAGATAGGTGAGGGCTTAAATATGACTACTAACCTCTAATGCTAATCCAACAGTAGGACTACTCCGGCTAGCGGTCACCAACTCCGTCACCTAAACAACGGACAAACAAAAATCAATAATTGATTAAACAATATTAAAAATTAGAAGGTTAGGGTTTACAACTTATGGAAAGAAGAGACATTGAAGAGAAGACCCAAGAACAAATATTGAACTCTAATTTTAGGGAATCAATTAACTCAAAACATGAAGCAACAAATTTACCTTCAAATCTCACTGTCAAGACTCAAAAAATAGCTTAAGGGAAACTTCCGGATTAACAGAGCAAAGCCAATTAAATAGTGTCAAATGGAATAGTGATTAAATGAAACCATGCTATCAAGTTTTTGTGAGTTTTAAAAGTTGAGAAAAAAGAATAGAATAATGGTTCTGACGGATGAATATTTTTCCTGTGTGTATTAACCTAGGTTTCACTCTAATAATGCGAAGTTTCCAATTTTTTAAAAACACTTAAAAAGTATTTTAAAAATTATTTATAACTCATACTAATATACATTCAATTACTCACCTAAAATAGTTTTATCCCTAACAAATACATATTAATACAATTAAATTAATTAATATAAAATAAATATTAAAATTTTACTATCCAATTAAATTACATCATTATTATAACATAAGTATATGAAATTTATTTTACTTGTATTTTTTAATATGTATTTATTTATTTAATTAATATATATTTTTAACTATTAATTGGTCCAGTGCGGTCCCTAAAAGCGTCGGACCAGACCAACAAATTCAACTAGTCCCAATTTTTTTCGACCGGATCGTTTAGACTGTGAACTGGCAATTTTTGATTCATTCCGGGTTGGTTCTGATCCGGCGTGAGTCAGTCCCACTTTTATACCCACCCTTAGCTGAAATTTCTGTGGATTTTAAAGAGAGTTTATTACCTATTAGATATTTAGGAATTTTTTTAATGTTTATCAATCTAGAATTGGTTGATAAATTCAGCAACAAATTTATAGCTAGGCTTGTAGACTCTTATCTTATGGTGGTCGTCTTTACCTTGTAAAAGCGGTACTGTAAGGGGGTGGTCCTACGACTTGGCATGTAAAGGGTCTACTCTGGCCTAGCCTATTTAATAAATAAGTTAGATTCAAACTTTTTGAAAAGCTTATTTAATTAAATAAGTCAGGCTCAGCCTATGATAAAAGCTTTCAAAACTTAACAGGCCAGCCTATATATTATTTATATATATTTTTATTTATTAAATCTATTGGTAAATTATTTTTTTTATAAATTTAAAACCCAACAGTTTATTTTATATATATAAAGCCTAACACTTTATTTATAAATATAAATAGTAGTTAATAGGCTTTCATGCCTAATAGGCTTTTAAAATGGCCATGTCAGACCTGTAATATAAGCTTGTAAGTTAGGATCAAACCAAAATATTATAATACAAGCCAAACCTATTTAACAAAAAGTCTGGCCTGGACTGATGAGGATTATTCTGACACATAAAATCACAATAAGTAATAGAACTCCTATCAACGTCTAATGTAGTATTTAAGATACCGTCTCCACATGGATTACTAGCTAAGAAGCAAGATTGCGATTAAGATTTAAACTGAATTGCTAAAAGAATCTATATACAAATTGAATCTTAGAAATCATACAATTGATGTGAGTTATAGACACTAATGACATTTCTTCGATTAAAACATAAGTCAGTACTCTATTCTGCAAATGATCTCAACAATGAATAAGCTGATCTGCCAATCTCTGCTATCAATTAACTTCTTATGCACGCTTCAACTCTGAATCAAAGATTTACTTTCTAGATCATCATCAGTGATCTGTTAAGGGATCCCTCGATTCAATTTAACAGATCTCAATTATACAGTTGCATATATCTCTATACTACAATCTATACAACTGATAAGCACAATCTGTAGAAAACTAGATCAATAGTCTATCTCTAGAACTATGATCCTCTGTTCTTAGATCTGGAACCTGATCGCCATCTCTGGTCTAAATCAAGCTTCTAATCAACAAGATTACGTAACTCTCGTTCTTGTAATTCAACAAGCTCATGAAATTCAAGTAAAACTGACTATGATTGAACAAGAATCGTACAATTAGAATGATGATCAACAACAGAAGTTAACAAATCAAAATAGCTTTTAGCTTAGCATATCTACTTCAATATATTCAATCAAAGCACAAATCATCATCAATATGCATCTAAGATCTAAATCTTACTAAAGAAGATAGAAACTAGACTCTGTCGCAGTTGTTGCTTCACTATCTTCAAGCTAAATCTCCATGATCACAAGAAACATAGTACAAAACTTCTTCAAGAAACTTCTCTGAGAATATTGAATAAAGCATATAGAAGAATCTATAATTTTTCTCTAAAAATAACAGAATGTCAAAAGGTTTTTTATTGCTTCATCTGAGCTCCTATTTATAGAGTTTTGCTCAGTGGCAATTTTGAAATAAAAACATCAAAGAAACACAAATTGGCGAAGTAATAGTTTTCTTCATTTATGTCGCCTATTCCTTTGCCTGAACTCAACAACTTTCATAAATCTCGCTTGTCTTGTTCGCCAAGCTTTGATTCTTCACAGGCGAAATTTTCTAAATATATCCATTATATGTCGCCTGATGCTTAGACGAGATAATCGATCCTCGCCATATCAATCTTCCATTTGAGAACATTCTAGGCGATATAAGGTAGACGTCGCCTCTCAACATTTTCATCTTAGCAACTGACTCATGTGTTGCCTCTGAACATAGCGAGATTCTCCCTTCAGCGCCTAAAGATTTTGCCAAGAGTGGCGATGTATGAAGGTAACTCGCCTCAGTTCTCGTCTTCAAGGCAAGATTATTCAAACTTCGCCTTTCCCATCGCCTTCTCTTTTCAGCTAATGGTGATGTATACAGGCGATCTTTATTTTTCAGCATCAATCATTTCGCCACATTTTCTGACTTTGGATGAAATTCTAAATTTTCCTTCTTTCTTCTGAAATTTGCAAGTGTTAGCTCATTTTCTAATTATTTTCATCCAAGTCCCTGTCTCAGTATTAATAGTCTAGAATTACTAAAAATGTATTCAAACTTTTCATCTTTTAAGCTCAGTTCCTTTACATTTAAGCTCATAAAACATACTAAAATATAGGTAAATTCTAGACTTATCATGGACTAACCTATTCCCATCCCTAAGTACTGTATAGTCTGCCTATCTTTTGGTTTGCTTTTTTTCTCATTCCTAAAGGTATTCTTACGGTATTTAAGGGCAAATGTGGATTTTTTCTTTGGAGCGGGGATGATACTAATAAAAAATTATTATTTCTTCGTCTAATGTTTCTAGGCCAAAGACAAGATTGTTTGGGTGTAAAGCGATTGATTTAAACAAAGCTTTGGTTGATAAAGGTTTGTGGAAGATTATTTGTGCGAAAGAGTCATTATGGGTGAATTGGGTAATAAGAAAAAGCTGAGTAAACTCAGTGTTTGTAATATTATTAGGAATGCAAATGATAGTTGGAGTTTCAAAGGCCTTTTGAAGATTAGAAGTGATTTTAAGTATATATTTGAGTATAATGCAAGCTTTAACTATTCTTTCTCATTTTGATTTGATCTATGGATCAATGAGATTGCTTTGAATGATTATCTGGGTCAAATTACGTGGAATGATGTTTATGTTGGAAGACGTGCTCTAGCAAGAGATGTATGGATGCATAATAAATAATATCTTCTGATTGCTAATACTGACATGATTTTCTAAATCTTGGAGGTGGTGGATGAATTTCATTTGAATGATATTCTTGACTCTATATCATGGAGAAATAACTTAGGTAAGTTCTCTGCTGATTCTGCTTATGATCATGTGAGAAAAAGCAGAATATTTTTCCTTAGATGAATTTGGTTTGGAAATTCTAAGATGTTCTTTTATTTTATGGTTAACTTCACTTAAAAACATCTACAGAATATTCATTTAAGAAAATGATAGCTTTTATTGAGTTTTTTTTTTTTTTTTGTCTTTTTTGTAATGAAGCAAATGAATCTATAGAGCACTTATTTATTTATTTTTTTTTGCAACTTTCCTTCTGCTGTTTGGAGAAACATTCTACTTAGATGTGATTTCAAAAGATTACCTCTTCTATGGTCTCATGAGATTAGTTGGTTTTGTCGAAAAGTTTCAAACAATTCAATGAAATGTAGAATGAGACATGTTACTTTTACTACTATGATTTATTGGATCTGAGGAGTAAGGAATGATGTTTTTAATAATGTGTCATTTAATCCTTTGACTGTTATTAAAAATGTTTCTGGTTATTTCTGATGAAGGTTTTTCATCTTGAGATTGACTCCCCTATTCATATTCTTCTCCATGGTAAATGGTTCAGAGTTTGGTGTTGGTTTTAGTTTCTATTTTGGTTTTGATTTTGCTGTTGGAGTTGTTTTGCTCCTGTATTTCGAATGTTGGAGTTTTGCTTCTGAATTTTTTTTATGTTTTTTGTTCGTAGGATTTTTTATATTTGGGTTATGTTCTGATTTTACTGTGTCTATATTATTTCGGTTTTTGACTAGTATTAGTTCTAGGCAGTCCATTGTACTATGCTTTTTTCAAAATTTAAGCCTCCTCTCAGCCCCTCAATGCATAAGTATGCACAAGCACGTCTATTAGCCTACTGGCAGCTCTACGTGCTGCTCCACCCTTAGATCACTCGGAGTGGCAGTAGGAGAAGATCTCAAATTTATCTAGACCAAGGCTACTTCAGTAGCCGGTGCTTTATAAGTCCCTTTCTTCACTTGGGGACTATCTCTCAAAAATGATCTTTCAACCCACATTTGAAGCAAGAACCAGCATCTCTGCTACACTTATCCTAATAATTCTTTCCGCATGATGCACAAGTAAGAAAACTTGCATTAAAGCCTCCTCAAGAGGGAGCATTGGTCACTGAAGGAGCAAGTAGGTTTCCTTGACCCGTATCGTGTTATTGCTAACTAGAGCCAACACAACCACCACAATTGTGGCTTAAGATCTTTGCCTTTTTGTGTGGATTTCCTCTAGAAGATGGCCCTCCACTTCTGGCCTCACTAGCTTTCTAGTTGGTACCTTTTGAATCTTGTAGAGTCTTTCCGCTTTCAAAGCAGTATTCGCCAGATTTTTGAAATTTTAATCTCAAGGGTGAGTAAATCCCTTAGGAGCTCCACATTCAACCCAACTTCAAATTTTCAACACCATTCCCTAGGTCAGACACCAACTCCAGGTAGTACCGACTAAGCTTCACAAAGTTTAGCTTGTACTCCATCACAGATTTCTCTCTCCGTTTCAGGTGGATGAAGTTAAGCCTCCTTTAATCTAAGTAAACTCATCCCACATAGTTCCACTGTAACACCTCACCGAAGAATTCAAAAGTTTTCTCCTCATAGGACACCGTGAGAGTGACACATTTCCACCAACGGGTTGCATCACTACGTAAAAGGGAGACAAGATATTGAAACTTCTCTTCATCGTTGTAGCGGATCTCATCATATACCCTAATCATGTCATCTAACTATTTCTCTGCAACTTTAGCACTTCCTTGCTAATAACCTAAAATAATTCAATCTTTTTCTTCAGAAGCCTCTCGATAGCTAGCCTTTTATCTTACCTGGCCTCCAAGTTATCCTTTTCTAAAGGCATCTATGAATTTAGCAGTGTGTTCAAAAGCTTTAGCATGTGCGGATCCCCCATCCAAGGGTACTTCATTGTCAATCGTGCCCTCAATTCTTAGGAGTTGCCTTGAGCGTTAGAAACCAAAATAATGTATGTAATGTCATGTTTATCGAAAACAACGCACAAGGAAGCCTAGGCACTAATGCAAACAAGCATAATAAGAAGCAATTGAGAATCGGTGCTTAACAAATGTAACGCCCGACTGCCACACATGGAGGACCCGCGACGCGTTTGCCGAGTCGCCACATTAACAAATACGAAACACATAACTATATCCATGATGTTCATATATTGTATAATTCGTATTCAAATAATAAAAAAAATCATTTATATGATCTCAAATAAACATTTCAGTGGAGTACTTAAATATATGTCTTCACATGTACATAAGGATCAAATCTTAAAATCATATCTTAGTAATGATACAATAAGGTAAGTGTACTAGTTTCACAATTATTACAAAATATAACATAGTATCTTAAAAAGTAGAATGCATGTTATGATCTTCAAGTTAGGAAATATATATTTCTTTGGTTTCTATAGCCTGCTCAATCACGTGCTCAAATTTAATTTAAAAAGAAAAGACAAAAACGAAAAAAATAAAGCGTTAGGTCATAGTATGCCTAGTTAACATCCTAATACTCCCACAATCACACAGAATATGCGTTTTTGTTATAATTATGTGCAAACACATAAAAATACACTTAAAATTTGTCTAGCATTAATCAAACATTCAAACAAGAATGATTAGAGATCAAACGAATGAAATTTTACAGTTTCTTAAAAGATTACCAAGCTATGCCGAGACCATGCCAGTTTTGAGCTCCGCATCATAAAGAGGAAAATGAACCCGATACTAATTGTTGAGGTAATGTCAAGCTATCAATGTAACATCCCGATTTCGGGGCTAATCAATTTCTGTATTTACGAATCGAACATTATTATTGAATTATCAAACTTTTGTTGTTGTTCTTGAACCATTGTGGTTAATGAAATGAAATTTTTGTTCATTGGATTGCATTAAGAATACCTATTGATGTTCCACCGATTGTAATTCGAGAACGGGACCAAAACGAGACCGAACGAGGGAAGCAAGTGGAGGTGTTCGGCACTGTAGGTGTTGGCGACATGGCCCCTTGTCGCCAGCCATGTCACCAACACACGAATCAAGCCGATTGGGAGGACACAACACTGTAGATCTTGGCGACAAAGGCTTTATGTTTCCAGCCTTGTCGCCAATGACCGATTCCAGACGAGTTCTTGGTCGAGATGCTATAGAGACTGACATCAATGGCTTTATGTTGCTAGCCTTGTTGTCAGGGAGTGTATTTGATCGATTTTGACTTAAACCAACCGAGAATTTGTCATTCTTTTCAATTCTCTCGAACTCTCTTATCACTAGGGTGTTTACACTCTTGTTTCTATCACTATCGCTGCTTGGGTGCGTCTTTGGTAAGTCTACGATCAACACTAATCTCCTTCCCTTGGTATTCAAGCATGATTGTTGAGAGTATTAGAGGTGATTGATATTGGTTTAGGGTTGATTAGGTATTGAATTAGTTAGTGTTTTTTGGGAAACCCTAGGATTTGGGGAAAGTGGAATTGGATGATCGATTAATAGAATTGAATTGGATTTTGGTATATTCGTGTTATCGTTATTGTTTATCGTTTGCCAGTTTGTCATTTCCTTACGATTAGTATAGGTTTCGGTTTTCGTGCGCCACATGTTCGATTGTTTGTCTAAATCCAATATTGTTTCTTATTGTTGTTAGGCGAAGCGGACAGTGTCAAGGATCGTGACGGCGACGCTTAGCTTATCGTCGGAAGAAAATTTAGCAATGTCATCTTATACTCTATATTGGTTGTTGTGTGTTTTATTATTATACATTAAATTGGTCAACAAAATAACCATATGAAGTGTAAATTGGTAAAGTTAGATAGTAAATGATAGGATGGATAATGATTGCTGGCTATGTGTTTATTGCTGATATAGATATGATAGTAAGTCTATTGCATGTTAGACTTAGGCTTTGGTTAATTAGAGTTGGAAATAATTGGATAAGACACTAGTAAAGCACCTGACAGATATTGATTGAAAGGTAATAGATTGATATAAATTGTAGTATGTAATGTTAAATCGAATTGTGTGTTTGATCACCTAATTATTCAAATAATGATTTCCTTAGTTGTGGTTGAAAGTAGCGATGGAATTATAGGTCATTAGGGGTAACCGAGATATCTCAATCTATTGGAAACATAGGACCTTTGGTTTAGCTAACCACCTTTGAAAACTGAGTGACGACTGCGATTGGGTGTGACGGCACCACCGACTGCAGGCATATTGTTGTTGTGGTCTTCGGACCTAATTAATGGGATCTTAAGGTAGTAGTTCGTCCTGGGGGGGAATGAACGACTCTATAGATCTCGGTCTTCGGACCCTATTATGTGATTTCGGCCTAATTGGCCCCGTTTCATTATCGATACTAGATTAGTGGCAGTCTTAATAAATTGGAACCTTAACGTGATTGATATTGTGTGATGATTGAAAAGATGATAATTAACAATTTGGGGGGTTTCAAAGAACATATATGAAAACGAAATGGACACTTAATAATGTCACTTGTATTCAATGAACGTAAATGGACCTAGATGAGAAAACTCACCTTATTAAACTTGTAAATCACATTGTATTTGGGCGGGATTGTATTCTGTTATGTTTGATTGTTAGTCCTAGGCGCATTTGTGTGCTAAATCATTATTGAATGTTAAATAGACTCATATGTGTGTGTTTGTTGGAGTATGACTTGCTAACTAGACATTGGTAGTCTGACGTTATTTTTCTTCTATTTTTCTTGCCTCTCCTATTGGAATGTGAAACAGGTGATCGAGCAATTGAAAGTTCAAGCATTGCATATTTCATGTTTCAGGAACTATATTGAGAGCTGTCATTTTCCTTTATTTTTGACTAGTTTCGAAAGACATGCTAACCTTTTTAGTATTTCAGTTCATGATGTTTTAAGCCAATTTTCATGGGATTTGTAAGCCATTTTTAAGTATTTTAGTTCTTACATTTTGGACAATTGATCTTGGAGATTGTGAACTATTATTTGGATAATTGTTACGGCTTACGAACAGGTCTTAATTCCAATGAATTATTTGATTGTATTATTGTTTTCGATACAGGTTCAGGTTATTTAATTTATAATCGAATATTTTGATATCAATTTTTATTATTCCGCATTTATCATATCGAATAAATGATTCTAATGTGGCATTCCGGTCTCCATTCGCAGTTTCGTCGTGGTCGAATGTTGGGCGTTACAATCAAACTTGAGAATAAATGTCGAGAAGATATCGAGCTATTGCTGAGGTACAACTCGATATCGCAAAGAGATAACTAGATCAGAGAGTGTTTTCGAACTAGTTGCTGGGGTATTTAGCTCAGTAACTAATCAAAATTGCTAGTTAGAGATGCTTTCTGAGATAGATACCGAGTTCCAAGCTCGACATCTACAAAGGAAGACAGTGATAAAAGACATTGCCAAGATGGGTGCCGAGCTCCCATTGAGTTATGAACTTAGTAACCCAAAGAAGAAAATTAACTCGAGGCTAGTTGCCATGAGTTATTGAGATACCCACTAAGTTATATAATTGACATCATAATGGGAAAAACTTAACCGAGGAAACATGTCAAGGTCATGCCAAGCTGTTTGGCGAGATACAGCTCGGTAATTCAGATTGAAAAGTCGAACAGAGAGAAAAAGTAAAAAGTTGTTAAGCTAGTTACCGAGGTTTGAGCTCGGCAACTAACGAAATTTATATAGGTCTAGGTAAAATTAGACCTATTTCAACAATAAAATTTACACAATAGAGCAGTTCATTCCTAGACCAATATAGCAGAAAAAATCAATCATATTAGGTCTATTTGACATATTCAAATTAATTATAAGCCAATGTAGTGTACCATTATATTCTTAGCCAATATAAAGAATTTCAAACCAATTACCAATAGTTTAAAGGATTAAACATTGAATTCATTCAAAATTTCCTTCATCCTAACCCAATAGAGAAAATGGGATAAGAAGGTCGAAGCCATAAGACGAGTTAAAGCTCATTAGAGACCTAAATCAAGAAATCCATGGAGACGGTTGATATGCCTTTTTAACCAATATGACACATTTGGATTTCTTATCAAAGGACCCGAAGGTCATTGATGTCGTCGTATCCAGGGAGAGTCATCGCCCTAAATTTCTTAATTGATGCCATTTAGCCTATTTTTCTACATGTAAACCATGTAAAAGGATATCTTATTCCTTATGACATATCATTCCTTTCTCCCACAAAGTTAGAACTAGGGAAATATACCAATTATATGATTCAATCATATCATTTCCAATTCATTTTAGTTCCATCTCATCAACGGTGCCCAAAACACTCAATTAGATTTAGTTTCGCACAAGCACAAGTCAAAACCAATATATAGTCACAAGCTACAATTTACATCACAATCCATTCAATAGCAAGTCATATATCCAATTCCCACATTCTTATGGTTTCCCCGTCAAATCCACATCAAATATCACAAAAATAATTTGATTGCCAATTCCTAAGTCATCAATTATCACATTTCGTGGTGTTATCGTACAAATCCACAAATTAATCAATTTCATGTCAATATCAATTAACTAAGCTATATTACCACTTTATAATTAGTCAGTTAATGTAATAAACAGACAATAATTATCATACATCCATTTAGAGCTTAAAACAAGGATGTTAATTTCTCTCCATCGATATCAAAGCTAAACCTTTCCGGTTCGGTCTCTTGTAGCGCCCAAATCGCCTAAGGGCACAAACACACCATAAAAAAATACCTACACTATGATAGTAACAAAATAACATTTCCTACTCTAGGGTTTCTATCTAAATGTTTAAGACATGATGAAAATATCTAGCTACTTTCCTACTCTAGGGTTTCTATCTAAATGTTTAAGACATGATGAAAATATCTAGCTACTTTTGATACCAAAAGATAAGAGAATTGTATGAAACGTGATAATATTTAATTGATTAGTGTAGAATCACTTATATAGTGTCACGACCTATTTTAGGATCGTAAATTTTGAAAAGTCAAAGAAAAAAATAATAATAAACTATTTCCAAAACAAATTAATAATTGATCAAACGTCTCGAGACTACACAACTTTTAGTTAAAAAGTCCAAATAAACTTGGAATCCAACATCCAGATATAAACATCAAATTAAATCACCATTAACTCAAACTTTCAATATATTGAATACAACCCATAATGAATAAATTTCTAAGACGTATCTTCATCAAACATGTTGGACAACAAAATTGCTCCATGTAGCTGAGCCAAATAAGCTAAACCTTAAGATGACAATTGAGTAGGTGTGAACTACTTGCCTAGTAGGTTCCAATCTCCTTTTCCTAACTTAATCAAATATCCAAATTAAAAATAAACCTATGGAATTAACCTTGACAAATCTTTTCATAAAACAATTTCAAATTATTTTAAAGACATATCATAATATCTTTTTGAAATTCATCAATTTCAAATAAATTACTTTCACAGTTTCCAATTCCAAACTTTCAAAACAATACAATAAATTCCATAGTCTAAAACAGAATAATACATCATAGTCAAAATATCAATACTGATACCAATAATCCATATAGTCAATATTATTATCGGTGCCCGTGAACCATACATAACACAATCATGTGTAGGTTTAGGGTTTGGCACCCAAGGAGGCAGTGTCCACCCTCCCACTCTCGTGTCACCTACTCACCCTCACCACCATATCTATATAAGGATATCAAAAAACCACGTAACATAATAGTAATGTATATCCAGTGTAGATATTCTGCAATAATCTTTATCTAAAATAAATATTTTATGCAGGTTACGTAATATTTAAATAACACATTTTCATAAATGTATTTAGATCACTATATTTATATAAACAACATCAAATACCATAAGATTTTCAGAAACTATTTCCTAATCAATGATATTTCAAATTTTGTTTTTCTATAAAATCATTCAATTAAGATAGGAACAAGATAACCTACTTGGATTTCGAGAAATGAATAACACAGATAAGTTCAAGAGACTATCAGGACTAAATTAGAGGAATTTGGATTCCCAAAATCAAAAACACTGACAAAACAAATGGTAGACTTGTTTAGAAAGTTTTCAACCTCTTAATTCCAACGATGGTGACAATTCTTCAAACAAGATAAAAAAAGCAACTAGAAAATAATTAAAAATCATAGGTGTCATATTATGTCGTGTGACGCCGGCTGCAAAAATAAGTTGAATCGAATAAATAGATTAAAAGATCTGAAAAAGAGAAAGTACCAGAAAAAGTCGATTTAAAAATAACAGAGAAATGAAATTGAAAAGAGCGTTTACTCCCAAATGAAGAAGAATCAGAGAAAACGGTGTTATATAATAAATCATATTACATAAATAACTTTAGACTTTTCAAAATTTTACTTATACTATAAACATTTTAAATTTTTATATTTAAATTTTTATATTTAAGCCTTTCATATAAAATCAACTTTTAAAAACTTTTCGACTTATTAAAAGTCAACAAATTATATTTTATTATTAAAAACTTTTGGATATTTATAGCTTCTATAAGCACAATTTGAAATTTTAAAAATATAATATAATATATATATATATATATATATATATATATATATATATATATATATATATCAACATCTTTACATAGTAGAAAAAAAAGTGAATGGTAATAAATAAAAGATAATGTTTTGATTGTTTCATCTATTATCTCATCCTCTTTCCATTTGAATGGTACAAGAAGATATTTTTTTTTCGTTTGAATATGATTGATAACTAACTCAACGAGATACATTTTCAATTAATTTCATTTATTGATCCAAAGGTGTAGAAAATGAAACTTGTTTTTAGGATCTTTACGAGATTTTTTTACTGCGATTTATGTTTTATATAGATGTGAAAAATATCTATTATTCATATATTATGAATCATAATGATTATTTAAAAATTAAATAAATTGATCCCAAATTAATAATTTCATGAAATTAATTCACAACACCATCTACTATTATTTTAAATTCATGTTGTAATATCACCGAATAAAAATTCATTATTTGGTGATTATTCTAAATTATAGAGATTAGTACTAGAGTACTCTGATATTCATGAAATACTCGAATATTACTCCATGGTCAAAAGTTAACCTATATTAATTTTTGGTCAAGTAAGATCAACAAGTCAAAAAATATAATTTTAATATCTAAATATTTATATCATATTCATACCAGAAGTTGATTACCATTAAATTTTCTTTTTTATCATAATTAATTTTATAGAAAAATTAACAAAAACATTATATAAATATACTAATAAGAACGGTCCTGATCATAGTTATAACTGGATATTAAATTTTAGTGATTTATTTAATTTGATGGTAATTTAATTTTGACTATAAAATAAATTAAATTTTTTATATTAAATATCATTAAATTTTATCTCTTTGTTCATCATATAATCATTCTTTTAATTTATTTATTTTCTCAAATTGCAATTTTTATATCTAGACAAGTCACTAATAAACTTTTAGAAGTGGATACCAAGATATTTTTATAAATTGATTTCTACAAGTCATTTCATAAAAATAATAATATAGTTTTCTAAAATATAAAATTGTAATCTTTCTCTATTCCCCTACATTTTGCTTAGTTAAATCTTCATTTTTATATATATATATATATATATATATATTAAAATTCTTAATTTTCAAGAAAAGCATGTTAGGTGAGTTCGGTTGTCATGATTTTCTTTATAGTATTATTAAAATGGACGAGCATGATGTATTTTGGTGTGAATTTTTTGTATTAATGATAATTATAAATTTTATACTAAAAAGAAGGAAAAAGATTTTAAATTTAAATTATTAGTATTGTAATTATTATGATGTTTAAAATTATTTATTATATATATAATCAATTAAATTAATTAAATTTCAATATATTAAGTAAATTGAAAAAAATAAATTAAAAAATATAAAAGAAAACAAATAATAAAATGGTCGGTTATTTTTTTTAAAAAAATTATTTTTACTCTGTCTAATAATCACTTCCAATCATCCCAATACAATATATAAAAAGATAATAACCGAAATAAAAAAAAAAAAAAAAATTTGACAAATTTTTCTTAAATATATATTAAAACATAAATAAAATTAAAAAATAAAAAAAAAAATAGGAAAAAAAATAAAAAGATGAGAATAATAAATTATTTTTTAAAATCACATCATATTAATTATGCTAAATTTTTTTATTTTCAAATCTAATATTAAAAAATCTGTATTAGTGAATTGTATATTTAACTTAAAATGTAAATTATTATTCTGGAGATACATTCTTAATACGCTAAATTCCTAATCATGCTTAACTTAATTAAGTTTTTTTAATTTTTATTTTCAAAAACTTAAAATCCATTTCTTAAAAACAACAAATTAGTGCACAGTGCTGCTCAACCAAAATTTACAAGTAATAAAATGAGTGTGTACTCTCAGCTTGTCATTTATCTACTTGTATTTTTCTGATTATGAGATTGGGAGATTCATTCTCCTTTAAATTTATAGCAAGAACATTCTAATAAATATAGATATTTCAAAAATAAAAAATAAGAATATATGATTTTATTTGATGAATTAATGGTAAATATAGAAACAAAATTAATTCTAACAAAAACAATGACAAATATGGTGATGGTTCTCTAGTTTGCAAATTCCTCCCCTACAACCTTGTCTACAGAATTTTGTACATTTACCATTGGGACCATCGTCTTTACCTTTAGTACAATGTCCCATTCTTGGATAGCTTCTGCAACATCTTGAATCCTGCTCTATTCCACTCTCGTTTCTTCCTTCACCATCTGAACAATAAAAATTATATTTTTAAATTAGAAGTGATATTGAAATAGAAAAAAAAAATTTGAATAAAACAATTTTAAAAATTACATATGAGTGTGGAGGACACAAGGAGGATAAGAAAGAATGAAATCAGCTTCACTTGAGCCATTGTTTGTCTCTACTATAGTATGCTGTGGGTTACTCCTATCATCACAAGTGTCTATTTATATTTGAAATCAATGATTTCCTCATTTTTTCAAATTTAATTTTGTAATCATGAAAATATTTTGAAATTTATAGGCAAATCATATGGTTAAATAGCTAAATTTATGGTATTGATTTATTGATGGATTATATTGTGTAGTTTTGATAAGAAATATATATGATCAGTTAACCTTGTTTAAGAATATATATTTTTGGAGATTCTTAACCACAAATTATACCATTTTACAAATGTGAAAATTGGATTTAAGAATCTAACCTACCTTAATTCAAAATTACTATAATTAAAAATAAATTTAAGAATATTATCGTACAAATCCAGCATAGGAGTAATCACTTTAGGTAGGAAATATCATAATATTTTATTTTAGGACATCCATAAATATTTAGTATATACGGTAACTTGATTTCAAATTTTATTCTTATTAAATTTTTTAAAATTATATTTATTAGAAAAATTTACAAATATTTTTATTTAAAAATAAAATAACATTAATTTAATTAAAACAACATTAAAAGTTACTAGGGAATTTAGAGAAAAATAAATAAATAAAGAAGACTTATTTATTTAACGGTCAGATTCATATATTTTGTTAGTATAACTGCACTCTTTCTTCTGCCTGACTACCATTATATTACCTTATGTTTATTCACAGATCCTTGTCATCAAATAAGTATATATTTTTGTATTTTGTCATTATCTGGATCGTACCTATAATGGCATAGTAAGGATGACAACGAGTAGGGTTCAAATAGGTAAGCCGATGTTCATATTCTCTAATACTCTATAGATACGGACAGGGTATTATCCACAAGTATAGATATGTCCACGGATACATCTATAAGATTAAAAAATATATCTAATTTATATATCATTCTTTCATATAAAAATAAAATTTGGTAGCTGAATAAAATTAAATATAATACATATAAACAAACTATTTTATTTGAGATATTAAAATATTATATTTTACCTTTTTATAATTTTATATTATTTCTACCCAATTATTTATATAATAAATTGCTAATATATGATATTTTTAAAAAATATAATTTAATAATATGTAGTATTAAAGTAAAGTAAGATATTTTTATGTAATTAGAAAGTTTGTTCTTTATAATATTATATAGTTTAATTTGAAATAATATATATTTATTATATTAAACGGGTAGCAGATATGGGTAGGATATATTTTTTTATCCGTAGCCTACACATACATACTCGTGGTGGGTATAAAATTTTATATCCATATCTGTCTATTATGGACGGATATCCGTGAATAAAACGGGTTCACATGTAAAATTGTATCCCTATTTACAAGCACCACCTGCTATTGATTCTATGAATTGTGTTAAGCTAAGCTTTAATCCCAATTTGGCATTTCTGATTTTTACTCTGAATCTAAGGGTAGATTGTAGTTCCAATTTTGAAACCAAGAATTAATAATAAATATAAGGTAGGTTTCTTACTCTAAATCTAAGGGTAGGTTGTAGTTCCAATTTTGAAACCAATAATTAATAATAAATATAAGGTAGGTTGCAGTTGCAATCTTAATATCAGGAATGTATGTAAAAACTAAATTTGAATATATATATATATATATATTAAAAAAAAAAGAAAAATAAACTTGTAGTATTTATCATATTTGTTATTTAATGAGAATATTATTTTTTTTAAAAAAATGAAAATAATTATGTGGTATATTTTCTCTTCCAAAATATTATCTCTATAGTAGGCTTCTTTTTACACTAATTGTTTACACTAATTCTGGTCAAGATTCTTGTCATGATCTTCCAAGTCTCTAATTCACAGTGCTTCCTAATCAGACCAATTTCTATTTAAATGAAACTCAGGAAATCATTCTAGTCAGTCCAGTTTCTATAAATATGAAACACGATAGACACTACAGTGGTGTCCCAAGAATCCGCTAAGATGTTTCTTCTTTCATTTGGTAGGTTACCATAGCTTGTAGTTTTGAACTACTACACTTTGGCAGGCCCCGTTAGGTCGACGATAAGTTTTCTACAAAAATTTCACTCTCAATCGCTTCCAAGCTTCCACTTTTGTTTAACTTTCTGTCTTCTAATCCATCAATGGAGTGCAATTCAAGCCATGATAGAGCACATGAGGAGAATGCTAGAACTAAAGCAGCTAATAAGAAGCTTACTCAACAAGTGAAAAACATGAGTGTTAATGGTAGCTCCTTGACCGATAATTGCTAGGGCTAGACATGAGTCTAGCTCGGCCCGGCTCATTTAATTATTATCGAGCTCGAGCTTGGCTCATTTTATTAATGAGCTTATTTTTCAAGCTCAAACTCTACTCACTTAAAGCTCATGAGCTCACTTAAAGCTCACGAGCTGCTGGAGCTCGATAAACTTACTTAATAACTATTACTAATTTCGTATAATTTATTTAAAATAATATTTAATTTCGAAGGAACAGACACTTGATATATATTAATTATATTTTTATATTATTTTACTTAATAGAATTTTATTTTTATTTTTATTTTTATTTTTTTTTTATTTTTATTTTTATTTTCAATATAAATTATGTGAATAAGCATCCAAATCAATTTGGTTGGAAAGGTGAATTATATTTTAGTTTCTTTTATTTTTTATTTATATATCTATGTATGTATTATAATTTATAATTTTGATTAATAAATTTTATCAAGCTAGCTCACGAGCCAACGAGTCGAACACATCCAAGCTCACGCTGAACTCATTTAATAATCGAACTAAAAATTAAAACTCAAGTGCGACTCACTGGTTCATGAACAAAACTTATCAAGCAATTACCGAACCGAGTCACAAGCGGCTCACTAGCCGGCTTAACTCATGTCTAACCCTAATAATCGCAATGACAATCACAATAATGAAACTAACATCCTTATTATTTCTGAAATGTAGGAGCTAAAGAGAGGAATAACAAAAGAGATCAAGAATTTTAAGGTTGTCATCCGAAAAATTCCTAGTATCCTCTCGCTCTTTGTAGAATGGATCGCATTAGTCAAAATGCCAAAGAGGAGCATACCTCCAACCTTCCACAAGTTTTGAGAGGATACTGGTGTGGCAGAACATGTAGCCGAGTACCGCCAGAAAGTATCCTTAGATAAACTTCAGAGCAATACTCATGAAACCATTACCAGCAAGACTTTTGGTAGTAGTCTAGGTAGTCCGGTCTTAACTTGGTTCTTGAACTTGCCAAATAGTCCCATTAGTTCATTTTCACAACTTGTTGATGATTTTGTTTTCATGTTTTCTAATTGTGAGCTCTTCAAAGGGTCAAGACTAACAAGTGTAAATTGGCAGCTAGAATAACCTTAATTGATATGAAAGAAGTAACAGAATAAAGCTACGAGCATATACCCCTCGTTCAGATTGACTACAGATAATCTATTCTTAGTGGCAAAAAGACATCACAATAAATTTATAGTGGCCATACTTGGTCCGAAATGCCGACTTAGGAATATCCGACTCCCGGATCCTCAACTGATGATAACCAGATCTAAAATCGATCTTAGAAAACACATCAGATCCTCTCAACTGGTCAAACAAATCATCAATCCATGGAAGAGGATACTTGTTCTTCACTGTAAGCTTCTTCAATTGTTGGTAATCGATACATAATCGGAAAGTTCGGTCTTTCTTCTTCACAAACAGAACTGGAGCACCTCAAGGCAAAGTACTCAGCAGAATGTATCCCTTATCTAACAGTTCTTGCAACTACACCTTCAGTTCTTTCAACTCGGCCGGAGCCATCTGAAAGAAGCCATAGAAACTGGCATGACACCCGAAACAAGCTCAAGAGTAAACTCCACTTCTCTCTGTGGCGGTAAACCAGGGATTTCATTCGGAAAAAATCCAAGAATTCATTAACATTTGGGATGAACTTTCCATCAAAACGTGGCTTATCTACTTCCACCACATGAGTTAAAAATGATTCACATCCACTTCGAAGCATCTTATCAACCAAACCCGCTGAAACAACCCTTTCAAGCGAATTCCTACGATCACCTACAAAAATGACCCGAAAATTCAGAGACTGAAGAGTAATCCTCTTCGCCATACAATCCATAATCACTTCATGCCTAGATAACTAGTCCATACTCAGAATAACATCAAACTTGTTACTGTCCAACTTCAACAAGTCACCCAGAAAAGTGATACCACCAATCACTACCGGAACATCACGATACACTCGATTCACCATAACGCCGTTACCTAACGGATTAGTGGCATACAGATTCTTATCTATCAGACCAGACTCCCGACCCTTATCCTCTAATACTCTACTACAGGCATATAATAAAGTAGAACCTGGATCCAACATAATATAAATAGGAGTGTCAAGGATAGAGAAGAATCCTGTCACCACATCAGAAGTATTAGCCTCTTCATGACCTCTTAGAGCATATGTACAAGCAGAAGCCCTGGAATCTCTCCTAGGAGTGATTCTAGAGTGAGCTTCACCTCTACTAGCATTAGGCTGAGATGCTACCGGTCTATTATTCCTCTGAACAAAATTGGCATCCCTAGAAGCACACGCCCTACCACTACCAGATCACTACTGAGGACAATCTTTGACGAAGTGGTCCTTAGAACCACACCCAAAACAACCACCATTATTCCTAAAACATTCACTCGAATGACGTCGGTTACAAATAGAGCATACATGATAACTCACACCCTGATTGCCCCGAGTAAAAGCACTAGCAATAGATGGATTCGGTTGAGAGCCTCCTTCAGTACCCTTATTAGGCCGAGTTTGATTAAGTGAGCCACCTCCAGCATTCTGCACCTGAGTCTTGCCTTTCTTATGATGCTAGCCTACCACAATAGGTCCACTTTTGGTGTCCCTCTCACACTTCTTATCTTTCTTAACCAACAACTTAATATCTAGTGCAGCTTCAACCATCTCATGAAATTCATCAGTTCTCAGAGTAACCAATGACTTCTAGATCTCAAAATTCAACCCATATCTAAACTTCCTACATTGGTCAGCTGGAGTAGGAACCATCTCTAGCGAATACCTACAGAGCTTCATAAACTCATTCTTGTAGTCCTGAACAGATCTATCCCTTTGCTTCAGATAGAGGAACTCAACTCTTTTCTGTTCCGCTAAGGTATGACTAATATAATTTTTCTTGAGCTGCTTACTGAAGAACTCCAGATTGACCACAACTTCAGGGTCTAGAGTTTGAACCACACTTTCCCACCTACGTACTGCTTCACTCCGAAGAAGGGAAACTAAACACTCAAGTTTCTTAGCATCATTGCACCTGATCTCGTCACAAACACGAGACATATCACTTAACTAGTTATCCACCACTTCAGGACCTTCATCACTAATCCCCTTAAATAGTGCAATCTTTTTCTTAGGAAGTCATTCAATTGCCAACCTCTCCTACCTAGTTCCTCCCTCTTGTAACCTTCGGAGGATAGCAGCAATATCCTGAAATTTTTTAGTCTGAGCAGCGGTAATATCGGGTTCACAATTTTTATCAGAGGTACTGCCATATCTAGTGGGGGGATTACGACATCTTCTAGCCAATATCCAAAAATCAGCAAATCAAAAGTAGTATGGATTCTGGAAAATGTTCAAAAGTAGGTGTTGGCTAGGATATAGCCACTATGACTCAATTATTGGAATGCAATGTCATAAGTTTGAAAAGAATACACAAACACATTTTACTCTAATGCACAACAAGAAATTAAGAACTGGTGCTCTGATACCAACAAATGTAACACCCGAACCCCCACCCCGATAGATAGGACACAGAGGACAGATGTTATACACACAAACTAAATAGAACAGATGGGCAGGTACAATATAACATATATGGAATATATACATAAATAATATTACGGACTGATTTCAAGCCTGGGAGTTAGGGCTGTAATTTTCTTTAGTTAAGGGGGTGTCTATAGAATAATTAGGAAATGTGGGGGTTAGGTTATAACTGTCTGGTTTTAGAAGAGGTTATTTGGGTATTTATCATGTTATAAATATGTGATTAATTTAGGATTTTGTCATATTTCAGAATCATGTAAGTTGAGAGCAAGAGAGAATCCTTCGTGTGAGGTTGTGACTGGTGTTTAGCGTAAGGGTTTCCGCGAGTAACCGGTAAGTCTTCCGTCCATTTCAATTTTGGTTTAGACAGTCATAACCCTAAGGTTCGATTCTGATTTTGGGTTAACATTCAGGTTCTGTTTGCTATCCGGTTTAAGGGGTTAAGACTCTCTGTTCGTAACCAAACGATTCTCGGTAAGTTTTCTTCGTTCCGTTCTAGGTTCTCTAAATGGAATCCGTTTTATTCTAATCATAAAGGAGTTTTAGCAACCAGGTTCGGGTGGTCTAAGGTTTTGAGCGTTTCGGATCCAGAAATCGAGAGGGCAGTCGAAATCGGTTGTGAAATCTCGGTAAGATATTAAGGATTCAGTTTGGGATGTTGTGGGTTTTGTTCGGATTTGGTTATAGGCCTGTCGAATCGGTGTCCGAGACCAACTTTAGTTTTGCTGTTGTTGTGTTTATTTATTTCTATGGCGATCTGCAGGAGCATTGGACAGAGAGGCTGGCCAGGCAGCAGCTTAGGTTGGATTTTGTTTGGGTTGTCGTGTTCTACATGATAGGTTAGTAGCTCTGTTTGAGTCCCATATTACTGCTTGATATTTTTTGTATTTTTTCTGCATGTGTCGTCGTGATTGATGTGTTGTGAAACTGTTTCCCAAGCCCGCCCTGTTTGACGATAATAACTAAATACATAAGACTGCCCTGTTTAACGAGAATAAACTGAACATATACAAGACTGTTAACGTTATGGATTTTGGTTGCTGATTTTGTAAAGCTGTTATATACTAGAATTGTTATGTTGGTAATTACTTAATTCGGAAAAATATCAAATAAAATTTGTACACTGAATTCTGCTCTTATCAGTCTGTTAGTAGAATGGATGGCATGCCTAGGGATAGAGGATCCTCACTACTGAAATAATTGACTTAAAGTGCCTATATTGATTGTAGTTTGAACTACTATACTGATACTGTTTACTAGCTTTGGCCATGTTGTTTACTGCTACTGTTAATCCTGTTTTCCGTTGATAGCTGCTTTGGGCATAATTCTGGTAATTAACTGGCTAAACTGTTAACTAATGAAAATTTTGTTTCTGGTTACTAGACTGTATTAATGGACTATTAACGGATGGTTAGTGACTGTGATTGATGTTTGAACTGGACTTAATTAAGTGGTCACAAGTTGTTTGATTTTTCTGTCATTTGTAACTAAAATTCTAGCTTAACCCTCGAAGACGTAATCCTAGTGCCCTATAGACTTGTAGGACCTTAAACTGTGAGTTTTAGGAGCCTATTTTTAGTATGAACATGGAAAGTGTAGGAATATATATTAATTGGATTATTAAATTCTGACAAAAGGAAGATAATTAATAAACTATTAATTGATAGGTTGATTGGTGTATTACCTGATATAGTAGACTCTAGGGAGTCTGTAGAGCCTTGCATTGTGTACTTCCATAAGTAGAGCCGAGTCTAGGACATTCTGTGTGTGACTGTTGGAACCTGAGAGGTTAACTTAGACTAATTTCATAGTCTAACACTGCATTTCTTCCTATTTTCTTGCTATTTCTTAATCTAGGATTAAAACCCCAGGTTGAGTACAGGTACTTCAATCGGTCAGTGCTGTCTCAACATGTTTGCATAGATCACGACATACTCATGAGCATTCTTTATTGTTATGTTTGGGAATGTATTTCGTTTTTGCTGGACTTTGGGACTTTCGTTTCTTTTGGAACTGTATTGGCTTTTGCTGAACTATTGTAATCGTTGGGACATTATTTTGTGGTGTTTGGATATTACTTTTGAATTTTGGTACTGTTGCCGGTTTATTCCAAGTATGATATTTTCATGGTTTTAATGAATCTATTTTTGAAAGGTTTTAGAGTATATGTTTAAATTGTTTCTGTGTAATGACAGGCTCCTCCCTATGGTTATTCTAGGGTGGGGGTTTGTTGTTACAAATACAAAACAATAGTCAAAAGGTATTCATTATTTAAAGTATAATAAGTCCAGAATTCAAATACAAGGTCTAATAAAATCCAAAACCGAGAATCATAAACCAAATTCAAATAGTGCAGCGGTTACAAATTTCTAAAATAAATCCAAAATCAAAATAACAATAGGAAAATAAAGTCGTGAAAATAGATGCCAGATGATGATTGATGCTGACATGCATGTAATATCCTGCTATTTCACCTGAATGTCTGAACTCAGCAATTTCCATCCCAAACAGGTTCAAAGCATACAAAACAAAAATAAAAGCCATATTACCCAAAGGTTAAAATCCAAATTAGCAAAGCAGCGCAAAGAGATCAAAGCAGTTCAGAGAAATATACAGAAGTAATAGCAGAATCAAGTCTTAACATAACGGATTAATGATTATCACATTATGATATGGTGTTTAACTAATCAGACCTATCCTTAGCTTAATAAATGAATTTAGGAACAAAAAACAGAAATAGGGTAAACCCTCAGAGGTGGATCAAAGATCCCAGAATGATATCGTCGCATCCAGAAATGGGCAAAACTCCAGAATGATGTCGTCGCACCCAGAAATAAGTTCGTCTATAAGGTCTAATACGCTTTCACGTATCAATGTATACATCTAAATTCCCTACAACATGCTGGTCTTATTGTATTAATCTAGGACATGTCTTTATACAAAGTTCAGAATTTAAATTTTCATTTTAGCGGAACCGATATGATATTCAATGCATGTAACCACATTAAAGCAGCAGAGTGAATAGAATAACCATAGAATTTAACACAAATCATTCGGACAGAATTACAAGCATAATTCAGCAAATATATATATCAAATAACTTGTATTTAAATGCAACTCAATATATAATCCAATTGCAGATTTTAGATTATTAGTTTATATTGAATTAATCATATAAACACAGAGATCAAGCAGAAACATACAACGTGGGGGTATAAACATGACTACTAACCTTTTGTGCTAATCCAAAAATACCGAATCACTCCAGCTGGCGATACCTAATTTGATCTAAATAAAATCAAGAATAAAACAAATAAATACCCAATTCAAAAGATTAGGATTTTAGTCTAGCAATGAATAAAATCACAATCAAACCCAATTGAACACAATAAGTTAGTGAACAACGATTTAAATAACAGAGATTTCAAAACCCAAATCAATTGAGATCAAAACCCCCTAAATTTCAAGAAACCCTAATTATTCAACAAATTCCAAATCAAATTTAAATCAATTAAATCAAAGAAAAGGATTGCAATTGTTAAGTTGAATAAGAATCTGACGAAAAACAAAGTTCTAATCCTTGGGTATGAAGTTTAGAAATTCATGGTGAAGTTTTGAGTTGAGAGAAAAAGATGAACACGTTGAATTGAGTTTTTAGGTTTTGTAAAAAGTGATTTCTAAAAGCTATTATTTTACTTTATATATGGATGGCAAATATCACCATAAACCCACAAATCTCTATTTGATTTAATATGACCCAAACTTAAAAATAATTACAAAATAAATCAAATTTCCTTTTTACTTTCAAAATTACCCCAAAAGTCAAATTGGTCAAAACACACGGTCAAATCGGAAAGTCATTATATTTTTAAAATACCCATTTTACCCTTGAATGAAAAATGAGATAAAAATAATAAAAATATAAAATACCGATAATGGAAATAAATTTCCAAAATACGAAAACAAATAACCCCAACTTATGGACGTGACAATAAATCTCTAGAATAGTTCAATGTGTTTTGAATGCAATTATTCAAATACTAATACGATGTCTCAAACATTTAAAGGAAAATTAAAAATCTCAAATATAGGTTAATGTATTGAACATAATAAATCAAGTACCAAATAAAATGTAAGACTTTACTTTTAAACTTGACTGTTGTTGCATATTCTCTTTGGTTATTTATGCTGCAACTGCCTTAATTCATGCTTCTATTTGGACTTTCATCATCATGCTTGCTTTGCAAATAATTTCTTACATTTCTTGTATAACTCTGAGCACACTTCTTCTCAAACTTCTCTTGGAGCATCAATCAATACTTGAGAATTGCTTAAACCATTGTCGAATGAATATATAGTTTCGCATGTGAAGAATCTAGAGGTCCTTTTAGGGCAACCCAGGTAGGATTTGGCCTCATGTTTATGTAGGTCATTGGTACTTTTTCTACATATGATCAAGGGTACTAAGTCATTAGTAGTCTACCACCTACAGTATTGTATAATTAACACAATTTTGTTCAAACAACAGAGGAAGATTTTTCATATATGCAGCAAAATAAATATAGTGGACTTATAGGAACCAAACATAACGTATGCACCCTTTCACCTTCTTCTTCATCATTGTATGCACCGCGTGCTTCACACTTGTTATCATTCATTGTATGTTCACTAAAAAAGACTTTTTTGTATTCAATGATATCGAATTCCAAGATGTTCTGAAGTGCTTCGTTCAGTAGAATAACCTGGCGTTGTAGAATAGGAAGTCGAGTTGTCCGTAGGTGTTAACAGTTGTTCCGATTAGAGATTTGATTTGTTCCTCATGAAAGACATCATAATGGATGTAGATGTAGTGATTATGGTCTAGGGATTTGACAAGTTATTGGCATTTTTTCTTAAATGTTAAGAAAGACGACTGAACGGATTGGTTGATGAAGCTACAAACTATTATCTCGCTATTTCCGCTTCCTCCACCGGTCCTGGTGGAGACCTGACCTTTAAGCCTCGTAGATTTGGCTGACATTCTTTATTTACTTGCTTTCATCAGAGCGACTTTGTTAGAGGAAGAGTTTGATAAAAAATCTTATATACAAATTAGCTCATATAATATCCGAATAATTAGAAATGATATTTAATATTTCTTCTTATTATTTTATTTTAAGTAAATTATTTGATAAGATGTTATTGTGCATGATACATTGAATTGTTTAAATTGAAAATGTGATCCTATCGTACAATTATATGCAGATAGAATACATCTAATAGCTTTTCAAAAAATATATTAGTGCATTTTATTATTTTCATCAAATGATATTTTTTCGAATTATTATTAAACAATAACTATTTCTATTTTTCATAAAAAAAGTAACCATTTATCTTTTCACATAGTAATATTTATTTTAAAAATTAAAATTTGATAAATAAACTATATTATAAAATTTAAACATCTAAATAATTCCTGATGAATGTCCAATGGTATTAACAGTTAAAAAAAAATTCGAGGTGGATTTGAAACGATATGTATTTGTTGATAAAATAATTTTTCTTACAAATCCATCAGTACTATATTTTTGAATACTGGTGTCCGTGCTAGCGATCACCATATATTTGTGAAACTGCAGACTTTTAAAGGGTATATAAAGGCGCGAGCGAGCACATGTAATAATATCGTAAAAGCCCGTGGGCGACCCATGACCGTGGGGCATAGTTGACTTATTTGGAACCTTAAAACCATGGGTTTTTGGTGGACACAAACTGTAAAAGCCCCGGCAAAGTTGACTTATTTGAAACCTTAAAATCATGGGTTTTTGGTGGACACAGACCAAAATAGTGTAAAAGCCCCGGGCAACCCGTGACTGTGGGGGCACGATCGATTTATTTGGATCTTTAAAATCGTGGGCTTTTCGTGAGTATGGACGAACAGACGCATGCATCCCATTTGACACCACTACTTATGAATGAAGCGTCACAAATCTATTTAAATTGATGACAATTTTTAGACAGATATGTATATTACTGACTATTCCCTTACAAGCCTATCGCAAGTTTGAGAAATTTTCTTACTATTTTTCCATTAATAATGAAATTTTGTATTCATTTTATTCCGTAAATATTTTATTTGAGGATTGATATCATATTTAGATATTATAATATATTTAATATATAATAATAATTTAAAGTGAAAATTCTTTTAAACATCAAATACAATTGTAGACCAGTTTTTAAAAATATACAAAAACAACCTTTTAAATGTTTAGCATTAGCTTCATAGGTCGAGTTTCTCAAAATATTCTTAAATTTTATAATTTACAAATTCTATTAACTACGGTTACATTTTGCGAATGACCTATAAAGTAAAAGTTAAAGTTTAGTTTTGCAAACTTTTCTAAACAAGTCTATAATTATATATTTAAACTTTTTATGGTCTATTTTTTTTTTTTCTATAAATAACACTTTTTTTCCTTCTTTTTTTACAAATATAAACATGTTACTCACTCTTTTAAAAAGGTACCATACACATTTCTTTTCAGGGTTCTTTCAAAACTATTGTCAAGAATATATATATATATATATATATATATATATATATATATATACAAAAGAAGCAGAACCTTCAGCAAGTCCACCAATTTGATGTGACGCACCCAAAATTCCGCATTAGGTAGAAAAACTCCAAAATTGAGTAGTTTTGAAATTTGTTCATATAGTGCCAATGAAAACAATACATGTGTCATTCTTACTCTCTTTTCTCTTTTTATTCTCATTAATTTTCTCAAACTTTTATATTCCTAACTCTTTAATTATTATTACTTTCTTTACTAATTTAAAATAAAATGTGCCAATCAATTATTATTACTCCCTGTATTAATTGAAAATAAAATATGCGAAAATGAAATGGTGCATTTTTATTAATTTTATGTATTTTCATTCTCCATGATTTGTTCGGCTATCTCATTATAAATATTTGTTTATCCTTTTATTTCATCACATTTCCCAATGCAATTTTTCATTCCTCTTTATTCTTTATAGATCTTAATGTTTTTTTATTCTTCGTTTATCTTATTCTCTATTCTCTTTATTCCTTTTATCTTATTCTCTACTTCTCTTGATTTTATGAATTTCAATTTTGATTTTAGTTATGTTTTTGGGATGATGCATTTTGTATTCTTAATTTCTCATAATTTTATCAATTTTAATTTTGATCTATTAATATTTTTTAGATTATTACAATTTGTAAATCGGATATCCATTCGTTATGGATATTTTATTACAATAACATCATTTGTTCTAGGGGTGTCAATTCATGTTAGCGGATCGGGTTTGACTGAACCCGACACGACTCGTTTACATTTATGTCTGACACGACACGACACATTTAATAAATGAGTTGCAATTTCTCAACTCGACACAAATCCGTTTAATACGCATGTTAACGTGTTGACACGATTAATTTGGTTAAATAACTCAAAATTTGTAATCGTGTAATTCGATTACCCATTTAACCTGTTTATCTATTAACTCGTTGAAGCTATTTATGCATTAACTCATTTAACTTGTTTATGCATTAACCTATTTAACTTGTATATCCATTAATCCATTTAACCTATTATATTTACATTTTTTTCTAATACAATAATCAATTTAAATACAAAGTAATAAATAAAAATAAAATAAAATAATTAAATTAAAAATACAATCCAAATAAAAGTGTTCTTAATATTTTATTCTCAAATTTTTCAACTTTACAAAATTTTATCATTATATTTATTTGAATTTTATATATATATATATCTAATTGTTCATAGCAAATCAATTACAAATATGGGTACTGATTTTGAAGAAATAGAGTGAGAGAAAGATGCATTAAATCATGTCAGTACTTCTGCAAGTTTGAAGTGTTCTTAAAGTGATGATTATTTGTGTTTTTTTTTAGATTTTTTTTTTGAGGTTAATTAGTTTGTACCAAAGTTTAGATTTTTTTTCTAGAATATTAATATCCGGTTTTTATTTATTACAATGAGAATGTAAAATGGTTATTTTTGTTTTTGTTTATTTTGTTTATATATATATATATATTTATTTATTTATTTATTTGTAATTTTGTTGTAAAATTTTTTTTTATTTTTATTTTTTTTGTGTTTTGATTTTTAGTAATAAAATTGAATAATTTTTATATACTCAATTGAGCATGAAAAAATTTAGCACACAGTTCAAGTAAAATTAATAAAGGAATGTGGTAAGAGAATATAATATGTTGGATCACTCTTTGTTGGGGTAGTATAATTTTTATAATATTATTTTTATTAATTTCTTTATATGTTATTGATTTTTTTTAATTATGTGCACAATTTTATAATAATATTTATTTATTCTATTATATTTTATTTGATTTCATTATTATTTATATTATTCTAGATATTTGTCTTTAATTTTTTTTTAATTTTCCGAATAGAGTATATTTTTACAAATATATATATATATATATTTTCTTTAATCAATCTAGGATTAATTTACTTTCATTTTCTCTTTAAAAAATTATTATTATTATTATTATTATTATTATTATTATTATTATTATTACTTAATTGTTCATGTTTGACTTTAAGAACTCTTAATTATATATATATATATATATATTTTGTCTTTATTTATTTATATTATTTCTAAATTAATTCACATAAATATTTTATATAGTTAAAATTATTTTTTATATTACTTATCACATTATTATTTATTTAATTTTACTTATCCAATTATTTATCTTGAATATAATGTGAATATACACAAAATTCCCTTTTCCCCTCATAATTGAATGATATTTTTTTAAAAAAATTTCATATCTCAATTTACAAATATCTTATTAAAAGTTAATTTTCCTAAAAAAATTAATATATTCAAACCAATCTATACATATTTATAAAGCGGAACTCTCAAGCAGGCCCACAAGATTGACGTGGCACGCTTGAGAGTTCAGCATTGGGTTGAAAACCACCGAAAATCGAGCTTTTTAAAATTCAGTTGAATTTTAAACGACATGTGTACTATTATGTTTTATTTCAATTTTAATTAATTAAAAATACAACATATGAGTTTGAGTTTTAAAGAAAAAAAAATTCTATTAATGTCTATTAATTATTTCTTTTTATTTCCTCTTCTATATCTCTTTATCACGTTTCTTTATAGAGTCTTTAATATTCTCTCTTACATTATTTTTTGTCCTTTCATATTCATTTTATTGGCTATAAAAGTCATTTTTTACATACCACGGTTCTTATATTTTGGTTTTGTTCATGTCTCAAATATTTTTCAATTTTAAGTTGATATTATATGTTATTTAATTGTTATGATTTTTTTGTCTTTTTTTTTCTTCTTTTTTTTTTTTTTTTATTTTTTTTATATTCTCTCTATTTTTTTCCTTTTTGTCTTTTCATTTTATTTTAACTACAATTATCATATTTCATAGATATGTTGGATATTTTATATGTTTTTTTTTTCTTAAAGGTCTATTCCCAGTAATATAATCATGTCTTGATTATCGAAACTTGAAGGAATCTCTACATATCAAATATGGAATATAGTGAATCCACGTAAGAGTATAATTTTATTTTAATATTTTTTGATTATTTATTTATTAAATTCTACTGTTTAATTATTTAATATTAAATGAAATTAAAATTGTGAAATTAAGATTCGATTTGGATTTTGATTCTGGGTATAGTTTGGTTATATGTTTGTTTTAATGTAATTATTATTATTTTTTATTTTTAAAGCGGTGATTAAGGGACAACTATGGTTTCTTGCATTGACTATTAAGACCGAGATGAAAACTTTCTATATCAAATTTAGAAATATTGGATACCCTCAAGAACATCAAAAATATAATATTTTTTTTCTTTGTATAATCATATTTATTTATTTTATTGATTATTATTATTTAATTATTTGATATGGATTTAATTATAATTACTCTATCAATTTTTCTTTTGATATGTCTTTTTTGTAAGCATAGTTTTTATGTTGTGTATGTCTTGTTAGCAAAAATATAACATTCCTTCGAATTAGCAGTTAAATATAATATTCTTTTGAATTAGTAGTTTTTACAAATATGGATTTGAATATTTGAATTTATTTTAATATTTTGAATGACTCTCTATTGCTTTGATGATATATTTTATTAATTTTTATTATTTTAATATTACATATTTATGATTTTGTTGGACTAATTTTATGTATGTTTATATTCTTAAAACTGATTCAAAAAATTCTAATATATTTTGAAAACACGTGTCGGCAAAAGTTATGTCTCCTATACAATAAAGTTTCATAAATAATAATATTTATTATAAAATATCTTAAACAAATTATTTTACATTAAAAATGTTTAATATCCCACTGTACTATTATTTACTATCTATCAATTCAATGTATTCAAATCAATTAAATAGAGAATCAATTTAATCCTTATCACGACTTTTCATTTATTTAAAATTAATTTATCTTCATTTACTAAAAATCAATTAATGATAAACGTTTTTTTTTATTCCTCTAATATCTTTAACTATTATATTAAAGACATATTTATTGATTTTATTAAAATTGACTTTAAATTATTTTGATTATCAGTATAACTTATAGTGAATATTTATTTATTTTATTATATGTTTGATTACTTTCTATTCATATTCTCTTTTTTTTTTCAATTTATAAAAATCTATTCACTTTTCAAGGTTAATTATATTATCTATTTTTCCTTATGGTTTATTAAAATATGCATATTTCATTTAAAATGTGGATTTTCATACAAATTTATTGTATGGATGACTAGAAAACTAAAACAATAAATTTGAATCAAATTCACCTTTAATTTAGTGCTATCAAAAATCAACATTCACTCTTAAAATAACTCATTTCATAAATTCGTCCACTCTCTCCTCATTAATTATCCCATCTCTCTTCATTAATTAAAGTCAGCAACTTTTATTTTTGAAATTTTAATTTATTGATATGAGTAAAATATATGATTATTTTTAAAAAAAAATAAAAGTTATTCAAATTTGTTATTAAAATTATCATATTATAATTATAAAATTAAAATATTTTATTTTCCAAATAAATATTTAAATTTGAAATTCAAATTCTAGAAATTTTTTAAAACCGATATTAGATTTCAAATTCAAAATTTAAAATTATGAAATTGAATTCCTTACCTTCAAATAAAATAATGGTTCTCAACCACTACCTTAATAAATTCATATTTTATCCTCGAACCAAATTGTTTTACTTATTTTTTATGCATTAAAAATAAATAAATATTTATTCATTTTTAAATTATTATTATTATTATTATTATTTCCTTCCATTAAGACTTTTTTTCATATTGAACTATTATTTTTATTTATATTTGAAAGTTTTATAACTTAGGATTTTTTTATAGATTTATTTATCTTAATTTATTTCTTAATAAATTCAATTATATAATTTTATGTTGTTAATATTTAATATATACAAAATACATTTCATTTGTTATTTTCATTATATATTGAATAAATCTATTAGAAATTTTCATTACCTTCCACAATCACTATTAAATTAATGCAGTCCAGTTTTTATTATATTATATTTTATAACTATTTCATTAAAATATTACTTATTATTAATTTGATATCTACTACAATTTAGTTATGTAATTATTATTCAAAAGTTTAATACAATATCAATTTTGTATTAGTTTAGTTTTTTCTTTTAATTTGATTTCAAGAATATAAATTTTCAAAACTAATAATACTAATGAAAGAATGATTAAGTAATTGTAACAATATAATGTTATGCTATATCAAAATTTAAAAATTAAAAAAAAAAAAACAACAACAACGACGAGATGACATAACGCAGGGATCTCCTTCTATCTATACCACACATCATGTAAATTTGGTAATATGAAGAAGTTTAACTTTATTGATGTATAGTAGTTTTATAATTATTCTATTTATATATACAATATTGTATATATTATTTAATTTATTAATTATTATTATCAATATTAAAACTATAAAGTTCAAACATTTGCTAAAAATTCTATACTATTATCTACATTTATTGTAAATAATAATCCTAATGTTAATTATATTGATGTATCAATAAAAAAATTCAATTAAATTATACACATTTCAAATTATTTTATAACCAAAATAAATTCAAATTAAACACCAAACTATTATCAACGAAAACTAATTTATGGTTTGATGGTTTAATTTATTGGTAATAATTTAGTTGTGGAATAAAAAAAAAAACACTTAATTATCATACTAATTTTTGTAGTTTTCGGTTTGTTTAATATATATTTTTCTTAAATCAATATATAGAAATTTTAAGTTAATTTTAATTTCAACTTATTTAGGAATGATAACTATGTTCACAAATAAACCAATTTAAAATTTAAAAATATCAGTTAATTTATATATTATTTTTAAATAAATATCATTACATCGCATAAAAAGTATTTTTTTCAATAAAAATAATTTTATTTATAATTCAATTTTGAATATTGAATTTAATTTTTTTTTTAAAAACATTGTATTAAAAATTAAATATAATTTTGATATTTAAATACATTATAATATATAATTATTTTATTAAATTAAATTAAAATTTATTTAATATATATAAATAAAATTTATATATAATATATATCTCGCGCAAAGCGCGAAAAATTACACTAATTTAATATATTCTCATAACTTTTCCGATATTTATTTACTTACATTTTGTTAGTAATTTTGACTTTTCATTTTCCTCTAGCTACCATTAATCACTTCCACGCCTATTTAGGATTTCAAAAACCTCTTCACATCATTTTTCCATCAACGGAAACTCTTCTTCACGATCTTATGGTCTGTGTCGCCATCCAGACTTTTGTCTTCATAGCCAACTGGATTAATAACATCCAATTCACTCGAATTTGGGTTTATGGTAGTCTGGTCATCAGGATGGGTCTGGGCACAAGACGATGACAACAAAGAATGTGATATACGGTGACGAGTTCGAGAAAGGAGGTGAAAGTGGGGTTTAAAGTTATCAGATGTGTAATCTGGATGATGATTGAAAATATGTTAAAGAACTAAGAGTGAGTTTATTGATTTGTTAGGTTAAAGGGTTTTTTTTTATTGCTTCTTTTGGTTACCATAACTCTGTTTTGAATAAAAAAAATATGATGGACGTATTGTTGATTGTGTGATTTCTTTATATGAATAGTTATGATATGAGGTAGCATGTGAAGGAAGAAAGAGTTTAAATTGTGTAAAGAAAGTAAATATGCAAACATTGAGATTGGGGTTTTAATTATTAGCGTGGCTGATGTGAACTTTATTTACTGTTATTCATAGAAAATTATTTGGTGAAAAAAATTGATATACTTAAATGGGAATTTAACAAAATATCAATTGCTTTGAAAAAAAACAACCGATTTATATATATTATATTTTTAAATACTTACTTAAAATATAATTATATATTTAAATATAATATTATAATATAATTATATAATTATTTAATAAAATAAATAAAATATGTATAAAAATAAAATTAAAAATAGATGTATAACTCGGGCATTACGCGAGTAATTCCACTGGTGTTGACGTAAAATGGGTAAGATTTATTGAAAAAGCTATCAAAATTTTTTAATGTTAAATATTTTGATGTGTGAGCTCATTAATTGTAAGATAAGAAAATATCAACTGGTGGTCTGCATTAATTGGAATTTCTCACGATTTTGATAATTACTTTTTTAGTGGTTGAATGATTATTATATTTTTATTTTTAATATAAATTTATAAAATTAAAATTATTATATAAATATAATTATTTTAATAATAAAATATAATAAAAATCTTCTACTATATAAATAATTATTTTATTATTATCAGCAAATCGCACTTATAAAAAATAACCTAACAGTATTAGTAGATAAATATTATTAACAGAAAAATTAATAAGAAAATTTATATATATATATATATATAAATTTTCCGATAAGGACGGTCCTGACCATAGTTATAATATAACATTAATTTTTAGTGATTCATTTAATCTAATGACAATTCAATTTTTAGTATAAAATAAATTAAAATTTTTTATATTAAATATCATTAAATTTTATCTTTCCGTTCATTATGTAATACTTCTTTTAATTTATTTATTTTTTAAAATTGTGATTATTATATTTAGACAGGTCATATTAAATTTTTTGAGGTGGATTACGAAGATGTTTTTGTAAGTTGTTTATTCTGACACTCGTTTACGATGAAATTATAAAAATAACATTATAATTTTTTAAAATATAAAATTGTAATCCTCATATATTACTATATTTTCTTTAGTTAAATCTTCATATTATATTATATATGTATATATTAAAAATTTTAATTTTCAAAAAAGCATGGTAGGTGAGTTCGCTTGTTATGATTTTTTTTTTATATTATTATTCTCTGTTAATGTTTGAGTACGATGTATTTTGGTGTGAATTTTTTTATTAGCAGTAATAGTAAAATTTATAGTAAAAAAGAAAAAAAAACTTTCAAATTTCAATTATTAGAATTGTAATTATTATGATGTATAAAATTATTTATTGTATATATATTCAATTAAATTTCAATATATTAAGTAAATTGAAAACAAAATTAATTAAAAAAATGTAAAAGGAAACAAATAATAAAATGATCTCTCTTTTTTTTAAAAAAAAAAAATTATTTTTAAACTATCTAATAATCACTTCCAATCATCCCAATACAATATATAAAAAATAATAATTGAAATATAGAAAAATAGAAAAAAAATTTAATTTTTTCAAATATATAAAAAAAAATGAATAAGATTAAAAAATAAAAAAAATTGGAAAAAAGAAAAGGATGAGAATAATAAATTATTTTTTAAAATTAAATCATTTAAATTATGCTAAATTTTTTGTTTTAAAATCTAACATTAAAAAATCAATTTTCCAAATAATAATGTATTAATGAATTATATTTTTACCTTAGAATGTAAATAATTATTCTGGAGATATCATTCCTAGTACTCTGAATCCCTAGTAATGCTTAACTCATTTTTTTTTTTAATTTTATTTTAAAAACTTAAAATCCATTTCATAGAAACAACAAATTATTGCACGGTGCTGCTCAACTAAAATTTACTACTAATAAAATGAAAGTGCGCTCTCATACTGTCACTTATGGGCTTATATTTTTTTGAGGTGAGAGTGTGAAATTTCTTCTCCTTTAAATTCATTACATTCCAACAAATTTAGATTTTTCAAAAATAAATAAAAGATAAGAATATATAATTTTATTATATGAAATTAATAGTAAAAAAGTAAAAACAAAATTAACATTAACAAAAACAATGACAAATATGATGATGGTTCTCTAGTTTGCAAATTCCTCCCCTACAGCCTTCTCTACAGAATTTTGTACATTTACCATTAGGACCATCATCTCTTCCTTTAGTACAATGTCCCATTTTTGGATAGCTTCTGCAACATCTTGAATCCTGCTCTAGTCCACTCTCGTTTCTTCCTTCACCATCTGAACAACAAAAATTATATTTCTAAATTTAAAGTGATATTCAAATAGAAAAAAATTGAATAAAACAATTTTAAAAATTACATATGAGTGTGGAGGACACAAAGAGGATAAAAAGGAGTGAAATCAGCTTCACTTGAGTCATTGTTTGTCTCTACTATAGTATGCTGTGGGTTGCTCTCATCATCACAAGTGTCTATTTATATTTGAAATCAATGATTTTCTGGTATTTTCAAATTTAATTTTGTGATCATGAAAATATTTTGAAATTTATTGCTTTCTCAATAAGGCAAATCATATATTAAATAGGTAAATATATTATATTGATTTATTGATTGTATTTTGTGTAGTTTACATCAGAAATATATATAATTAAATTTTAAATATATATATTTTTATAAATTCCTAACCGCAAATTATATCATTTCATAAATATAGAAATTCAAACTTAAAATAAAAGAAATAAATTTAAGAATATTATTATAAAATTCAGTAGATGAATAATTTTAATCTGGTAGAAAATATTATACTATTTAATTTAAAGATATGGGTAAATATTCAATAAATAATCAGTATATACCATATCCTAAATTTTATTTTTAATAAAAAAAATTTAAATTATATTTATTACAAAAATTTACCAATATTTTTATGTGAAAATAAAATAATATTAATTTAATTAAAACAATATAAAATGTTACTCGTATTTGAAAGTGAATTCAGAGAAAAATAATTCCTTATCATCAAATAAGGATTTATGATTTGTTAGTCAACTACACTACTTGTTCTACCCATCTACCACTGTATTACTTTATATTAAGGGAATTGGTAAATCGTACGTGACAATTTTTTAATACCACATTCTAAGTTTAAAAATAGCTTTTTATGTAATTTAAAATTTAAATAAATTTATATATATTTTTTTAGTTACTTTTGTCTTTTTATTTTATTTTATTTATCTTATATTTTATTATTTTTGTATATTTATATTTTATTTTATTACTTTTATATTTTATATTTAATTTCCTTTTTCTCTTCAAATTTTAATTTAATTTAATTTTTATTTTTTATTATAATTTGATTTCTTTTCTTAATAAGAATTATAATTTAAAATATAGATATATTAATATAAATAGAATAACAAATTTAGATTTTTTTTATCGTCATTTTTCAAGGTTCTCTTCCAAATTTAACATTCTACTAATAAAAGGTATGTGTTTTACTTTAAAAAAATTGATTAGTATTAATTTCTTTAATATATTTCTTCTATTATGCATTGCAAAACCACTAAACAATTGGTGTTATTATTAAATTTATCAAATATATTTATCAAACTCTAAATAAAAACAGATAATCTAACATGGTAACTACTCCCGTGGAACCTCAACAGCTATGTAATCTATCGCTAATTATAATTATAATAATAATAATAATTATTATTATTAAAATAAAAAATAAATTAATAAAATAAAAATTAAATAATGTAAAGCCAATAATATATTAAGATAATAGTTATTATAATAAAATAAAATTTTAAAAAATAATAAAAAATATAATATTAAAATATAATAATTATTAATTAAATTGAAGGATATTTTTAAGATCTCCCTTAAATTTTATGTATACTCTAGCAATTGACGTGTGGAATTTAGCAATTCTGTATATTTATTCACAATTCCTTATCATCAAATAAGGATATATTTTTGTGTTATGTCATTATAACTATAATACTGGTTATATAATGAGATGTCCTTGCGAGCACCATCTCCTATTGATTCTATGATTGTATTTGTGTTAAAGCTAAGCTTTAATTCCAATCTGATAATGTAGTTTCTTTTTCTTAATCTAAGGGTAGGTTGCAATTGCAATCGTGATATTAGAATGAATGAATAATAAGTATATAAAATTAAATTAGAATATAATATGTAATTATTAATTAAAAGATAATTTTTTTTAAAAAAAAATACAGTATTAACTTATATAATATCCTATATTTACATCTTTGTTATTCAATGGGAATATTACTTTTTTTTCTAAATTTTAAAAATATTTAGATTGTATATTTCTCTTCCAAAATATTATATTCTTTAATGGGCTTCTTTCGAAAGCTTTCGAGCAGGCTGGTCCAAATAACGAGGGGTAGGCTGATCCAATTAATGAGGCATAGGCCCAAGTCTAGCAGGAATAGACCTAGGCCCATTCATCCAAACATCCCACGAGACCCATATTCCATTCAAAATGTCTCAACTGCTAGATACATTGTTAGAGGAGATTTCGAAGTTAGCGGAGATTCTTTAATAGGGATCTCGATAATTATGGACAACGACCACTCCATGTCCTACAAATAGGACAATACATCGATGTCCAAGATTCTGCTCAAATGCTTCTTCTTTCATTTTGTAAGTTACCTTAGTTTGAACCGGTTTCATGTCATCAATTCGATTTGATATTTTAACTTAAATTCTAATTGTAGTTTTGAACTACTATGCTTTGGCGGACCCCGATAGATCGGCGATAAGTTTCCTACAAAAGTTTCATTCTCAGTCACTTCCAAACTTTCACATTTATTTAACTTTCTTGAATGACTTCTAATCCATCAATGGAGTACAATTTCACACTATGATAGAGCGTATGCAATACCTTAATGAAGAGAATGCTAGAACTAAGCAGCCAATCAGAAGCTGATTCAGCAAGTGAAAAATATGAGTGCTAATGGTAGCTCCTCGACCGATAATCACAATGACAATCATAGTGATGAAACTAATAGTCTCTTCATTGCTCAAAAGAGGCCGAGAATTTTAGGTTATGTTTGGATGACTGGTAGCATGGTTTCATAATATATGTTTATGTTATAATTTTTATTGTAATGTATTGAAATCATGTTAGAATAGATTGTACAATTATGTAATGTACGGTAGTTTTTATGTTTTGATTGATGTATGATATTGTTATAAAATTGTAAATGACTACATTATCCTCTAGTAAATAATATTAGTAAGTAATATTATAATATAAGTAGATTTTAATAAAGTTTTTTTTTTAAAATCTAAATTTAAGTTAAATAAAAATTTATATATTAGGATATGCAAACTAGCATGATAGATGAGGGGAAATTTAAATAAATAAGTGATATGAGATTTGGACATTAAAATTGAAATAATAATAAAAATAAGGATAAAATGGTAAATTAAACCTGTATAACCCAGCATACACCCTAAATTAGGGGTTATGAAAAGTGGGTGTTCTATATCCATGGATAATATTAATGAATATTACCCTACCATAGATACCTACAAAATAAACATGGTTTAGTTAAAATATAACATAACAATACCACACTTGCCTATGATCCAAACATAAGGTTGTCATCCGAAAAATTCTTGGTATCTCGACACTATTCGAATACTCTATTTGTAACACTTATATCCTCTTGCTCTTTGTGGAATGGATCTCATCGGTTGAAATGCCAAATAGGAGCATACCTTCAACCTTCCATAAGTTCTGAAGGGATACTAACCTGATAGAACATGTAACCGAGTATTGCCAGAACATGTCCTTGATTAATTTTTTGAGCAATACTCGTGAAGCCATTACCTGCAAGACTTTCGTTAGTAGTCTAGGTTGTCGAACCTTGACTTGGTTCTTTAACTTGCCAAATAATTCCATTAGTTCATTTTCAAAACTTGTTTATGCTTTTATAATCAAATTTTCTAGTTGCAGGCTCTTCGAATGGTATAGGCTGACAAGTGTAAATTGGTAGCTAGAATAGCCTTCATTGATCTGAAATAAGTGGCTGAAGAAAGCTACGGGCATATACCCCCACTTCAGATTGACTAGGGATCATCTCTTCTTAGTGGAAAAAAGGGAAAGTAAGAGTCTCAAAGACTATGTCATTAGATTCATCCATGGGTACATAAAGATTTTGGATTTCATTGAGCGGACAAATGCAATAGGCTTCCGAAAGAGTCTACCCCTTATGTCGGCTTTACAAATAACTGATGGAAAGCGAGCCCTATTCATTAGAAGAATCTCTAGTGACATCAAATATAAATGGAGAGAGAGACCTTGTAAGGGATGTCACAACCAAAGCGTAACGTAATTCGTTTGGTAAGCTTGACCACCGTAACAACAAGATTCACACAAGAGGTTTAAACCATACAAAAAGAACATGACACTCACCCAAATACAACTTCGTCCAGAAACTCGAGTAGAAGTGGTGATTCACCCATACAAAAATGACCAATCCCGGTCTGCTAATTAAACATATAACCTAAAGCACTAGTCGCAATAATGAAAGACATGAGATTTGTAACACCACATATTAAGACAAGATTAAAAGCAATTGAATTGCTATCCATATCACCATTGTGCACACTATTTTTCGGGAGTCCAGAACTTGAGAACTCGAAAGTTAAGCCTGCTTGGCTAGGAGCAATCTTGGGATGCGTGACCTTCCGGAAAGTTCGTCTGGTAAGCATGCGAGTAAGGACAAAACATGTTGGAAAACGTAATGGTGTCTGTGGGGCTAGTGATCAGCCTTAAGACCATATATATGACAATGTGGTGCACGACCAACGTGCCTCGGGCCATTCGGGGGCAGGGGTCGGATGTTACAAATGGTATCAGAACAACCCTGCGATCACGAGGTGCATTTGTGGACAGAAAAGTCAAGGGCAATCGCCTAGGGGAGTAAAGATTTTGGAAAGATTATAGGCACAATGAGGACGTTATTTCATAAGGAGGTGGATTGTAACACCCTATATTGAGATAGGGTTAAAAAGAATTGAATTGCTACCCATATTACAATGTGCACATTATTTTTTGGGAGCCCAAAACATGAGAACTCTAAAGTTAAGCATGCTTGACTAGGAGCAATCTTAGGATGGGTGGCTGATACGTCTAGAATTTACCTATGTTTTAGCATACTTTATGAGCTTGAATGTAATGAAATCGAGTTTAAATGATGAGATGTTGAATACATTTCTATTAATTCTAAGCTATTATTGTTGAGACAGGGACTTGGATGAAAAGTTGTGGAAAAGAAGGTAAAACATGCAAATTCAGAAGAAATAAGGACCAAATCTGAATTTCATCCAAAGTCAGCAAACTGGCGAAATGATTTCGTTAAGAAACGAATTCGCCGGAAGACATCGCCATGATTTGGAGTAGAGGGCGATGCAGCAGGCAATATAAAGAAGATTTCCCCTCGAAGAGTAAAACATGAAAGGCGAATCAGAAATTCCTCGCTTTCGTATATCGCATCTTGGCAGAATTTTAGGCGATAAAGATTGAACTTCGCCTCGATGGCTGAGGCGATAAAGGAGAAATGTCGTCAAATCTAAGGATAATAACAGACGACATTTGATGAGACATCGCCTAGAAGATCTTAACTGGAAGAGTGTTTTGGCGAAAAATATCAACTTGCCTGAGCATCAAGCGACGTACTGTGGCAACATTGAGGATATTTCGCCTAGAAAGATTGATAGCTTGGCGATCAGCACAAGCGAGAGTTGAAGAAGTCGTTTGATTCAGGCGAAGGAACAGGCGACATAAGTGGAGAAAAATGTTACTTTGCCAATTTGTGTTTCTTTGTCGATTTTATTTCAAAATTGCCACTGAGCCAAACTTTATAAATAGGAGCTCTGATGAAGTAATTAGGTGAGAAATTTTTTAGAGAAAAAAGTTTAGACGATTGATTTTTACTCTTGACATTCTATTATACTTTAAGAGAAATTCTAGATTCTTCTATACGCATTATTCAACATCTTCAGAGAAGTTTCTTGAAGAAGTCTTGTACTCTGTTTCTGTTGATCATAAAGATTAGCTTGAAGATTGTGAAGCAATAACTGTAACAGAGTCCAGCCTCAATCTTCCTCGGTAAGATTTAGATCTTGAGCATGTCGATGATGATTTCTGTACTTGATTGGATATGCTGAAGTAGATGTGCTAGCTAAAAGCTCTGTTGATTTGTTAAATCTTGATGTTGATTATCATTTTAATTGCAATGTTTCTTGTTCAATTATAGCTAGATCTACTGGATTTCATGAGCTAATTGAATTGCAAGAACGAGAGTTATGTAATATTATTAATCTGAGATTTGATTTAGACCAGAGATGGCGTTTAGGTTTCAGATCTGAGAACAGAGGATCGTAGTACTAGAGATAGACTACAGATCTAGTTTTCTACAGATTGTGTGTATCAATTGTATAGGTTGTAGTATAGAGATATATGCAACTATATAATTGAAATCTGTTAAATTGAATTGAGAGATATTTTAACAGGTTACTGATGATGATCTAGATGGTAAATCTGTGATTTAAGGTGAAACTTGCATGAGAAGTTAATTGATAACAGATTTAGTAAATCAACTCATTCGTTGTTAAGATCAGTTGCAGAATAGAGTGCTGACTTGAGTTTTAATTGAATGAATATCATTAGTAACTTTTACTTCACATCAATTCCATGATTCTTATGATTCATTTTGTATAAAGATTCTTTTAGCAATTCAGTTTAAATCTTAATCTCAATCATGCTTCTTAGCTTACAATCCCTGTGGAGACGCTATCTAAAATACTACATTAGACGTTGATAGGAATTTTGATTGATCACTGTGAATTCTAATATCAGTTGAGAATTCATATACTCAACACAACAAAAATTTCCTCATTCAATTTTCCAGACATTAGTGACCTTACGAAAAATTTATCAAAAAAGCGTGCGGGTGAGGATAAAGTATGCTGGAAATCATAATGGTGGTCTGTGGGGTTAGTGATCAGCCTTAAGACTGTATATGTGACAAAGTGGCACACGACCACCGCGCCTCGAGCCATCAAAAGAGTGGGAGTTGGACATTACAAGATCTTTCGTGAGGTGACATGATCAAATACAGACTTCTGCACATCAAAGAGACAAAAATTAAATTTGCTAATTTCATAATGATCATGATCATAGAATGGAGGACAATATTATAACAATCAAGATATTTTTTGCACTTATTGTTATCCAATGATAGTTGATAGAACAACTAGATGTCAACAATACTTTCCTATATGGTTCATTGAAGGAGAAAGTATATTTCAGAGCTCTAAAAGGTTATCAAATCTCATCTAAAGAGTATGTAGGTTAAAAAATCTCTCTATAATCTGAAACAAGCAAGTAGAGAATAAAATTGTGAACTTGCCTCTCATTTCTAGCCCATTGGATTCATTTAGTCTCAAAATGATCACTTTCTCTTCGCAAAAGGATAAGGTTCCTCCTTCATGTCTATTTTGGTGTATAAGGATTAATTGCTGCTAATGGGGTTTTCTGAGTAAAACATAAATATAGTAAAATATTCACTACACATAGCTTTCACTATTAAAGACACATGATGATTGAAATATTTTCTTGGGCTTGAAATAGTAAGATTCGGCTAGTATGTTTCTTAATCAACATAAATATATAGTCGATTTACATACTGATGCAGGCTTACTCGACTACAAACCTACACATACCACTACCTCCTTAGTGCAGCCTCTATAAATAAGGTCAAATTCTACTTGGTGATCTAGAAGTTTTTAGAAGAATTAATGACAGGCTTTTGTATCTTGGATTTACAAGATCAAACCTCACACATTCAACTAAAACATTGAGTCAATTTATGGGGTCCCCATAAAAAATACATTGATATTGTAACGCCCAACCCTAACTAGGGGTGAGCGGGACCGGTTCTGATACCGGTTCCTTGAAGGAACCGACACCGGAACTGAATTACCGGTTCCTTATTTTTGAGGAACCGGTACTAGTACCATTAGTACTTAGAACCAATACCGGTTCCAGTGCGGTTCCGGTTCGTTTCCGTTACCGGTTCCAGTTCCATTGGTACCAGTTATTCAGGTACGGTTCTGGTATCGGTTCTGGGAAAATAATTAAACTTTTCACAATTAATCTAATTATTAAAAAATTTTTGTGAAATTGCCGTTTGTCAAATTTATGTTTAAAAAATAATCATTCCAAAACCAATATATTAAAACAAACCTATACATATTAGAAAGTTATTAACGTTCTCAATTACCATTATCAATTTGTTAAATTAGTTCTCAAATTGCATATCAACAAAGTCCAAAAGTTTCACTAATAAACTTAAATTTGATGTCTGAAAATAAGTTTAAAATTTTCATAACTCTATAAATAAATTGTGCATAATTTTAAATAATAATGATAAAAGTTTCAAATGTTCTGCACGCTTGAGTCTAAACTGCATAGCCCTCCATATTTTACATTTCAATTTTCTTAAAAATAAAAGTAATTAGTTAACATACACATAATAATTTAACATAATTTAGTTGTAATACAAAAAATAATTAAAAATTAAATTAATTTTCCAGGTAGATTGTTCAAGTAAACACATCTAGCACTCCACTTCAACTCTTGAAACAATTTTCTTCAAAACTTCAGGATCATTTCCAATTTCTAATTATATTTGAATTAGCACTATATATATATATATATATATATATATATATATATATATATAAAAGTTTAGAAACAATTCGATGGTGAGAAATAAAAAAAAATAGATTAAAAATATATTATTTAAAATTATTTATATGAAAATTACAACTGCGATATCCAATTTGAAAATAAAAAAGAAATTGTGAGATAAGAGAACAATGTATATATTTTTTTTTACCTAGAAAGAAATTCGCTTAAAATGACTATATTTTATTTTATTTTTTATAAGAAAAACTGGTTTCTTTACAGGTTCCAGTTCGATTCCAGTTCTGGTCCGGTTCCGGTCCAGTTACAGTCCGGTTCTAATCAAGGATCCGGAACCAGTACCAAAAAATATAATTTTCGGTACCGGTTCTGGTCCAGTTCCAAATAATCGGTTCTTTTTCGGTTCCAGTACCGGTTCTGGTCCGGTTTCCGGTTCTAGAGTGGTTCCAGAAGGAACCATGCACAGCCCTAACCCTAACCACGATAGAGCCACGAACAAAAGTCGAAGCGCCACATTACAATCAATCGTTCATTCTTTAAAGTGTGGAAAATGAATGACAAAGGCTAATTGAAAAATAAATTCAATAACTTGTTTCGTAAGCAATAATATAATATAGACATTCATTTGAAAATACAACATCAAATAATTGGTTGGCAAATATGAATAGTAACCTGTCTTAAAAACATAACTAGAATATCCAAATAATGTTTTACAATGTCAATCAAGCCGTTTAACCATCACAAGCTCAAAATGTCCAAAAATAAATGGTTTACAATACTTCTTAGACATCAATTCAAAAATAACATATGGGTTCATTTGAAAAAGTTCAAATATGCAAGGAAATCAACATGCTTCGATGGGGATGCTTGAAACTCTAAGCTGTTCGATCACCTGTTTCACATTTCAATAGATAGACAAGAAAAAATGGAAGAAAAATAATGTCAGAATATCGATGTCTGGTTAGCAAGTCACACTCCAACAAATACACACATATGCGTCTATTTAACATTCAACAATGGTTTCGACACAAAAATGCACCTAAGCTAACAATCAATAATGAGAGAATACAAATCCGCTCAATTTCAGTGTTATTTACAGGTTTCACTAAAGTGAGCTACATATCTAGTTCCAATTATGTTTAATAAGTACATGTGACATTATTAATTGTCTACTTAGTTGCTATGCATTCATTAGAATTAGAATTCCGAAAACAACATTTATACTCTAGGCAATCATCACATAATGACATTCACATTAAAGTTCCAATTTTATTTGACTGCCACTAATTTAGGATCAATAATGAAACAGGGACAACTAGGCCGAAGCCACTAATATGGTCCAAAGACAGAGATCCGTAGAGCCGTTTATTCCCCCTCGGGATGGACTAGTAACTTAGAATCCCATCAATTAGGTTCGAAGACCACCAATAACAATATGCTCGCAGGTGGTGGTGCCATCATACCCAATATGAGTCGTCACTCTATTTTCAATGTGGTTAGCTAAACAAAAAATCCTATGTTTCCAATAGGTTGAGATATCTCTGGTACCCCTAATGACATGTCATTTCATCACTACTTTCAACCATGACTAGGCCAATCATTGTTCAATTAGTTAGGTGATCAAACACACAATTTTCATTTAACAATCAATAATCTCATGATTTCAATCCATTGGCTTTCAGTCAATATATGTCAAGTACTTCACTAATGCCTTATCCAATTATTTTCAGCTCTAGCTAACCAAAGCCTAAGTCTAACATGCAATAAACTTATCACTACGTATGTGTGTGTGTATATATATATATATATCAGCATATACACAAGAACAACAATCAATATCCATTCCTAACATTCACTATCTTTCTTACCAATTTACGATTCATGTTGTTATCTTATTTAACCATATTAATACACATACATAAACATACAATAACCGATATAAAGTTTAAAAAAACGTTGCTAATCTTTCTTCCGACAATAAGCTAAGCTAAGCGTCGCCGACACGATGCTCAGCACCGTCCGCTTCGCCTAACAACAATAAAGAACAACATTGGATTTAGGCAAACGGTCGAATACGTGGCGCGTAAAAAGAGAAACCTATTATAATCCCAAAGAGACGATAAAAGAGGAAACAATAAACCACATCGATAATACAATTATACCAAACCCCACTTCAATTCCATGATTCAATCCTCCAAATCACACCCTAAATCTTAGGGTATTCAACCAAAACCCTAACTAATTCAATACCTAATCAACCCTAAACCACTATCAATCACTTTCAATATCATCATCAATCATGCTTAAACTTAAAGTGAAGAAGATTAGGGTCGATTAGAGACTTACCTGAGACACCCAAGCGGAGAGATAGCGACGAAATTGAGAGAACAATCACTTCTGAGAAGAGAGCATTCGTGAGAGTGAGAGAGAATGAAAAGACTCGGCCAAAATAGGTCTTAAAAACCTGATTACGGTTATTGGCGACAAAGGCTGGTGACATAAAGGCCTTGTCGCCAATCGATATAGCAACTCGTCCAAAATTTCACCTGCAATCGCTCGCTGGCGACAAGGCTGGCGACATAAAGCCCTTATCACTAGAGCTGGCGACATGCTTGGAGACATAAAGCTTATGTCGCCCGTATGGCCAGTGCTGAGCACTTTCGTTTCTTCCTTCGTTTGACTTCATTTTCGCTTCGGTTCCGACGAATAATCAAAATAATATTGATAAACAATCTTATACCATTTCAATAAATACTATATCATTTCAATCAATCATGAATGGTTCAAATCATTGGTAAAGGTCGTTCACAATCTAGAAATTAAATTGGTTCAAAAGTACAAAAGTTGTTCAGCCCCAAAATCAGGACGTTACAAATATGTAGTCATCCATGTTCCAAAGTACCTCAAAAGAACAATGAATCATGGGTCATTATATTCTTTCGCCAACAATATGAGCTTAAGATAGTAGAATGATGTTGATTGGGTGTATTGCATTGATATATGCAGGTCTCTAACTAGTTATTGCATTTACCTTGGCACTTCACTTATTTCTTGGAAAACAAAAAAGAAACTTACAGTTTCTAGAAGTTGAACGAAAGTTGAATATAAATCATTTGCTACAACTACATATGAGATATAATGGATCTCATTCATTCTTAGTGACCTTCAGATCATCATCTCACTGCCCATTTCCTTATTTTGTGATTTGAAATCAGCAGTTCACATCACAGGTAACCCGTCTTTCTTGAGTGAACCAAATCTCTTGACATAGACTGTCATATGGTAAGGAATCAATAAAAGCAGGGTTTTATTTTACCAACACATATTCAAAGCAAACTTCAGGCTGTAGAATAATTCACAAAAGCACATCAGGTTTTCATTTCTCGTGTCCTAAATTGGGCATTTGTAAAATGCTTCCAACTTGAGGAAGATATGGTTATTAGTAGCTATAATCAGATGGTCTTATATATATACAGATTATTAATGGGTTTAAGTATATATGTAAATAGGCCTAGTAATAGCTTTTAGTTTGGACATTATTAGCCTATTAATTAAGTTAGTGGAACAGATTAATGAGTTAATATCGGTATATAAATCAACCTCTTATACAATACAAAGATATGGTTTTATATAGTTTCTTATTCATCGAAAACCTCACAGGGAGATATATAAAAAGAATGTTTCTTTAGCAGTTTCTATCATAAAATAAGAGCGCCTACGAAAATCTCCCTTAAAAAAATAGAAAACTCATATCCACTCTATCGATAACACGTAAATTAAATAAGTCACACATAAAACTAATATTTCAATTCATCTTACTTGTTATAGGAAACAAGAATGTATATTGAATAATTCACAACATAAAACTAATATTTTCAATTCAACTAGCTTATTATTGGAAACAATAAATGGTAGAGTGGTGTATAGAAGTTTCCTTTATTCATCTCTCAAAGTTACAGACTTCTCTAATGTCAATTAAACTTGGTTATTAGATACCTTAGGTTATGGGTAATGGTTTATGATTCAAACTTAAGATATTTAATATGGTAATTTTATAAAATGGATTTCAAATTCTAATTTGTTCATGTACAATCTGTCCATTATCCTGGGGTAACCTGTGGCAAGATCTAGCCTCATGTTCATGTAGATTATTGATACTTTTTCTACATATGATCGGGGTACTAAGTTCGTAGTCTACCATCTGCAATATTGTATAATTAAACAAAATTTGTTCAAACAATTGATGAAGTTTTTTTATGTATGCAGCAGAATTAATATAGTGGACTTATTTGGAATATAGGAACCAAACATAACAACATCAATAGCTCTGCCTACATACCTTAACATGCATATAATGCTCCTTTTCACCTTCTTTTCTACCATTGCACACGTCGCGTACTTCACATTTATTACTATTCCTTGCATGTTCACTGAGAAGACTTTCTCGTATTTGACGATGTCAAAAATATCCAAGACGTTTTAGAAGTGTGATAAGTCTAAAATTTATTTGTATTTTGATACATCTTATGAGCTTTAATAGGTAGAAATTGAGCTAAAAAGTTATATGATTAAGTGGATTTCTAGTAATTTTAGACTATTTTCTTAAGATAGGGACTTGGATGAAAACATCAAGAAAATAAGCAGAAAAGACCAAAAATCAGAAGAAAGAGGGACCAAATGAAATTTCGTCCAAAGTTCAGATCAAAGTGAAGCTTAAGAGTATGTCGTCTATGGATATCGTCCACCTATTTGATTGAAGATGACTACAGAAATAGTGGAAGAAAGGAAGTCGCCTAGAAGAAGATCTGCAGAAGGCAACATATGTGCCTCTCGCCTACAACAAGTCGCCAAACCCAGGTGAAGTCTTCAGGCAACAAAGGAAGATGTTGCCTAAAGATAAATGAAAGCAGGCGACAGACCAGGGCTAAATGATGTATATCACCTAGAATAGAAATATAGCTGGAGGCTTAAGGTTCAAGATAAAGCGATATTAAGGGTAACAAGAAGAAGCTACATCGTCTAGCTATGTGGCGATAAGGGAGGCGATGATTACCATATTTTGCTTATAAGACTTATCAGCAGGCGATCAAGTTTGGTGGTTCTTTTGAATGTCGTTTAAGGTTCGGGCGAAGGAACAGACGACATAAGGAGATATTGTGTACTTCGCTAATTTGTGTTTCTTTATTAGTTTAATTTCAGAATTGCCACTGAGTAAACTCTATAAATAGGAGCTCAATCGAAGCAATTAGAACCTTTTGACATTTTCAGATATTTTCTAGAATCTTTCGTTCATTCATTGAGTTTTACTTTTAAGAAGTTTCTTGGAGAAGTTTTATGCTCTGTTTTCTATGATCTCTAAGAATTAGCTTGAATTTGAGAAGCGAAGACTGTGACAGAGTCCAACTTCTAGCTTCCTTGGTAAGATTTAGATTTTAAAGCATAATGAAGATGAATTTGAGCTGCATTGTTTATGTTGAAGTAGTTGTGCTTAGCTAATAGCTCTGTTTATTTGCTCATATATCTGTTTCTATTTCTAAATTTGATTGTATGGTTTTTGTCTATTCATAGTCAGATTTGCTTAGTTTTCATGAGCTTATTGAATCACAAGAACGATAGTTAAATAATGATGTTATGATGCTTATTCTAGTCCAGAGATGACATCTAAGTATCTGATTCAAGAACAAAGGATCTTTGTACTAGAGATAGACCATTAGATCCAATTTTTTACAAATTATGCCTGATCATTTAATTGAATTGTATTTTATGTATCTAAATAATTCCTGATGGATTTCCGATCGTATTGATAATTAAAAATTTGAGATGGATTTGAGACGATATATATTTGCGAGTAAATTTTTTTTCTTACAAATCCATCATTAGCTATACTTATTAATAGTAGTGTCAAAAATAAGCTCGTGACCATGCGGGCACAGGTTAACATATTGATGACCGTGAAACCACAGGCTTTTGTGTGCACTAGCAGGCATGATCCAAAATAACGTAAAAACCCGCAGTCAATTCGTGACCGTGTGGGAACGGTCAACATATTTAGGGCCGTAAAATCGCGGGCACAGGTCAACGGGCGGGGGCATGCCCATTTGACACTACTACTTATGACTGAGGTGTCACAAATCTGTTGTAAATTGATGACGATTTTGTGATAGATATGTATATAACAGACTTTTTCCTTATAAATTTGTCACAAGTTTAAGAAAGTTTCCTAGTATTTTTCCATTAATATTTCTTTACAAATTCATCACAAATTTCAAAAAAAAAAAAAACCCCACTATACTAAATTCATCAATGATATTCAACTTTTGTACCGTGGAAAGGAATGAAATAAAAAATCAAATTTTATATTCCTTTTATACCACAAATAATTTTTTTGATGGTTGATATCATATTTGATTATTTTAATATATTTAATATACTCGAATGACAAACTGCCAAGCAACAACCATAGTAGGTTAGTGATCAGGTCGAACGAGACTTAATTATACATCCCGATACTCCCAATGGTAATAGCTGGTTGTGTAATATTGATGTTACTGTCTCTAAACTTGAAAAAAGTATGGGTACTGGAGATGTAATATGTGCACAAGATGATGCAGTAATACAAGCCATTACCACTATACATGTAGCTAAAGCATTAGCCCTCAAGATAGCTCTCGAGTACGCATCAATACATTGTCCTGGTGCAAGTATAATCCGTTATTGGTAAATATAGGGTTTTTGAATAAGAAGATTCAAAACCTCTATCCCTCGTTACTTATACAAGTCATGGCAATATTATATATATATATATATATATATATATGAAAACTCAATTAATGGGCTTTGAATGGATAGTCAAGTCTACAGCCCACCTTGAATTTATATATATATATATATATATATATTATATGTCACGTACGGGGTCTTAGGGCTCTTGGGCTTGGGTTCTCAAATATGTATAAGGTTTTTCATTTGATTAACGGATTAATTTTTTTTTTGAATTTTAATTTCAATGAATGTGTGTCGGTTAGTAAACGAACTTGTTGGATTCAGACACAACGATGTGAAGAGTCGTGACAGTTGTAAAATAACTGTTAATTATTATAAAGTGAAAAGAGAAAGTTGACAAGTAACAATATTATTGAAACTCGTCTTCCTATTATAAAAACAAAATAAACCTTTGTCTCAAATTCACAAATGTTCTTTGCCAGACTTTAGTTGACGTTGCTTCATCAAAAAGATACGCAGATGTATCCTAGGGTAGAAACCCATCGATGAACTTCTTAGCAACAAAAGACAAGTGAGAAAATTCTCTTTAAAGACATTGCTTTAACAGCAAGCCTCCGTAGATTTATTTTAAAACATTATTTTTATGTTTTTTAAACATTGTTTAATTCATTATGGTTTTATATATTGACAGTGTATTTTTCAACGGTTAAAGTGATGCACGGAATATTATAAAGTCATTAAACAACACCGAACCTCATTGATCCAAATATGGAGCCAATGACTTCAAATGTTAACCAATACTACTTTAAAGACCCAACACAGTGTAGGTTAGCTGTTACAATAATATTTTAACCTATATATTAGCTCATAGTTCTTTCCTCTTTTCTTTTCTTTTTTTTTTTCTTTTTTTTTTTTAAGGTTTGGACTTCGATTCCAAATTGTATTGAATAATAATAAGAGTTAATTGTACTCACACCCCCTGAATGACGGTAAATTACACACAAATGAACATTTTGGTATTAATACACATTCACACCCCATCACCCAACAAGAAAACATTGTTTAATTAATAAATTCAACAATATAACAATAAAATTTGCAATTCTGAATACATCTGCATTATGTAATGTTCATTTAAAGTTAATTTTACCTTATATTTTCACTAATTTTTATGGATAGAAGGGGTGTGAGTGTGTATTAATACCAAAATATTCATATATGTGTAATTTGTCATCGTTCAGAGGGTGTGAATGCAATTAACTCTAATAACAATAAAATAAATAATAATAATAATAATAATAATAATAATAATAATAATAATAATAATTAAAACTAATCTATTTCTTTTTCAAAATAGAAAAATGTTAATGACTATTTTAAAACGTTACCATTACACGTTTCTTTTCATACCATGGTTCTTTCAAAGCTATATAGTCAAGAATGTTGACATAAAATGAGTAAGATTTATTGAAAAAGTTATCAAAATTTTTCTAATGTTAAATGTTTTGATGTGTGAACTCATTATTTGTAAGATAAGAAAATATCAACTAGTCTGCGTCAAATAAATGAGAGATTCCATTATGAAAATTTATATGCATTGAAATTTTCTAAGACCATTGGATTACTAAAATATAATGAGATTTAAATAAGCAGATAAGGGAATCCATCTAAACACATGCAGTGCAAGTTATTGGCTCAATATCTCAACTTTAATTAACCATGACTTTTCCACAGAATACATCTAAATTGAAGTGCTTTGAGAGATTCTATTGGTCAAATTTTTGACGTTTGAATTGTAACTAGGGATGACAATTTTACCCGCAAATCCATTTACCTATGGGTATCCGCCCGCTTATTCGTAATGGATTCGGGTAATCGGGTTCATGGATTGAGTTTAAGTTTAAAAATAATACTCGTCGCGGGTTTGGGTTCGGGTTTAGATAAAGAAAAATATCTTTACTCAAACCCAAACCCGTATGATATTATAAAAAATATATATATTTATAATAAAATCTTAAAAAATAATAATTATTTTTATTTATTTTGTTAATAATTTATCATATTTTAAAACATTTTATAGTGTTTATCATGTTTAAACACTTTATTTGGGATATAAGTTTTTTATTTAAATTATTTTAGAAGATTATTTATTTAAGTTATAAATTAGATGCATGTGAATTGTGTGAAAGTTAAAATTGGTGGTGATAACATGATTAAATTGATAAATTGATGATTAATATGATAGTTTTTTTTTTAATATTTTTCGCGGGTATACCTGCGGGTCAATCCAAACCCGCGGGTAAAAATCAAACCCGAACCTACTAAACCCGTGATGGATTCGGATAGGGTTTGAATAAAAAATATCTTAATGGATTTGGGTTTAAACCCGACCATTGCGATCCCTAATTTTAACCCTTCTAGATATATGAACCATGCTTTATATATAGGTGGTGTTTGGAATTTCTCGGGATTATGATAATTATTTTTTTCAGTGGTTGAATCATCATTAAATAAAAATGAAAATTATTATTTAAATATATAATTACTTTTATAAAAAATATAATAAAACTTTTCTACCATATAAATAATTATTTTCTAATACCAAAGCAAATCCCACATATAAAAAATTACCCGTAAAACAATATTAGCAGATAAACTTGATCACTTCAATAGTTAAAGCAAACAAACCAATTGCGTATTATTATTTTGTGTTAGTAATCTGATGGATGCATATGCAAATCACAATATAAAAGCATTTTTGCTTTACCAAACCCACCTACTACCGACCAAGAATCATATTCTAGTAAAAATAATAGAAAAATAAATAAATAAATATATAGAAAGAATGGAATCACATGAAATGAAATAGGTCTGAGCACAAATGAATAAACAGTAAAAACTAGATAACAAATACAAAGATCAGAAAAAAGCTGATCTAGAGAATTCTAGAGTAACATATACATCAACCCAAATCATCACGAAATACACAAATAAAAACGTGTCCATTATTTAAAAAATAAAAATAAAATAAAAATCCAATTCGGCGATCAGAAGCAAGCATCTAGGACACAGCAGCAACACAAGGCGGCACAACTGCAAAATCAATCAAAAACCAATCACACATAAATAATTTAATTTTACTTATTAATCCTCTAATAATAATAATTAATTAATTAAATAAATAAAAACATACCATCCTTTCCAGAATCCATCGCCTCTGGATTTAGTCTGAACCGGAGCAGGAGAGGATTGGGAATAAGGATATCCTTGTCCCGGTCCTTCCTTAGTCGGATAACCAACCGGGGGCGGTGGTGCCACGTATTGACCCGGTGGAGGATATGCAGCTACATACACATAACACATACATAATTAGAAAATCTATAAGATAAATCAACTAATAAAACTCATAGGTTAGGTGAGGGTAATTATTACCTTGAGGCTGAGGCTGGTTCTGGTTCTGGTTCTGGTTGTTGTAAGAACTCATGATGATGATTGAATATTTGCAAACACAGATAGATAAGAGATGTGAAGATAAAGATATGAAAGTGGAGAGGAGATATATATAGAGAAGAGAGATGCACAAGGTGTTGTTCTAGGAAGGCGAGAGATAAGAAGAAGAAGTGTTTGTATTGTAAAGCATCACACGGAATTCGAACTTTCCTTTTTTTAATTAATTGAAAACCAGGCCCTTCTTTTTTTGTAAAATGAAAAGGGTGACACGTCACACGCGTTATCGATGTAAAGCCGGAACATAAAAGAATGTTTACACGTGTTGTTTTTCTATTCTTCGCTTCTAAGCTTCTATCTTTTATCTGTGACTTGCTGGGTTTCCTCACCTTTCTGTGCAAATCAGGTTGTAAAGTAAGCAATGGTTACTTGGATCATCAAATTTAATATGACAGATTAGTTATTGTTTTATTTTTTTTTAATATTTACTACTTCATTTTTAATGGTAATTTCAAATTTACAATTTTTTTTAAAAATATTTATTTTTAAATATAATTTATAAAGCATTTATTTTTTTATACAAATAAAATTAAATTTTTTTTATATTTTTATAATATAAATATATTTGATAATATTTATTAAAATACCGTTCAAACCCTCAATACACTCCAGAAGGGACTGCCGCCGCTACATGTGCAACAGATTAGTTATTGTTGGTCTAATCTAAAGCTGGTTTGGACTTTCCTGCCCTTATCTATTTCTATTTCAATTGAGAGTTAATAAATTGTACATGTCATATCTGACTTCAGATTCAACGGTCATACCATTGTCATCTATGTAACTAGAATGCAACCTAACACGGCAAATTTAAATATGTTTAATTATTAGTATTTATTTTCTTACAAAGCTGTATAAGAGAGGTAAGGTAACTGAGGTGTTGTCTTCCATATACAACAACAAAACAATAACTAAATTTTACTCAAAGTAACTTGGAATCGGGTAACATGAACAAAAATGTAGAATTACGTTGAATTATTCACATGAATTATTTTTTGTCATTTTATTTTATGCGAAACCGTTTTCTTGTCCACACGCAAGACACTCATAGCACTTCTAATCACTTACATTCATGTATTTTTCGGTCTCCCTCACTTCCTCACAACAGTTTTATTTTTTTCTCTCTCAGTTTTTCTGACGGATGCATCAATAGGCCTCCTCTGTATATGCCAAAACTATTGCAATCGATTCTCTCTCATTTTTTCTTCAATAGGTGCGACCTCCATGTTAGGATTGTGACGGGAATTTGAGTATATTCCAATATCCATAATTGATTTGTAACTACGAAAAGTCTCGAAGGCTATTTTGAAAGTATCATATTTTATTAGGAATGATATTTCCTAAAGTGGATTCTAGTTAGGAAAAGAGATCATTGAGAATCCTAAATAGGAAAAGGTTTTCTTAATGGTTTAGGATTACTTTGTGACTAAGTAATATAATGCTATAAATATGATGTTTGTATCAATTATTAGATATCTTAAGATAGAACAATGTAGATCTAGCTGGTTAGGTTTGGGAGATGCCTGATGGGAGTCTGGGAATCATGTAGACCATGGAGATCTTGAGTTTTAGGATCAAGTCCTGTTATCCTGTGAGAGCCATATTGGGAGAGCTTTTATGTGAGACTATAACCAATGTAACGGGATTTGGAGTGAGAGAGTGGTATTGTGATTGTAACTTTTGCTTTATTGTTACATAGTGAATGAGTCTCCCGTCGTCTTAATGGTCGTGGTTTTTTTTTTTTTGGTTTTGGGTTTCCATGTAAAACCTTGTGTCTTATTTTCTATTTCTGTTTTCTTGCCTTGTGTATGTTGTTTTATTTTGTGGTACTTAATACCCATCTCCGCTGCAGTGGATCATCGATTTTTTCAACAAGTAGTATAAGAACTAGCCGTATTTTTACAAAAACTAGTATCAGAGCCATTGGTTTGTGAGTTGGCGTTGGTATGGTCCGTGAATTTTGATTTAGTAATATTAAACATGGGTTTAGGTAAGATGAAAGTAAAAGGTTTGAAGGATGGGTAAATCTCCTAGAGTCTCTAGAAGTTCTTGAAAAAATGGATTTGATTACTCTGATCAAGTTTGGAGTTGATTGTGTGAGAAAAAATAGTCGAAGTTGAAAAAAATTCGCAACTGTTCTCAAGATCTGGTGTGCATTGGTCGTAGAGATGAAAAAACTTTGGCATTAGTTCTCGAGCGATGGCAGTGGTGATCTATGACATTTATGATTGTGGTGGTAATGTAGCTTTGAGACTTTTGTGCTTCTCTATTAACACAAGTAAATATCAAAAGATGTGGTCAAAGATTCAAGTCAGGTCAAACTGTCAAAATAAAAATTGAGGGTTTGACTAGTGGTATTTTAGGATCTTTGTGGGCTGAGATTTTGATCAATTGGCTGGTGAACTCGAAAAGAAAGGATTGTGAGGAGCGGTTCAGCAAAGGCTCCGACTGTATATTGGGATAAGTGTCCTTATGACATGTTTTGAACCATCAAGGTTGTCATGATAAAGGATGGAATAATTCTAGCGTGTCCACAATTGCACGGGCATCTGGTCAGCATGGATGTGGGTATGGTGGAAAGTATGTCAATGGCTAAAGATTTTCTTGAAAGCTGATGAAGGAAGTTGCACCATGATTTATTTAGCAAGTGTTTCGACATGTGCCGAGAGAAGAAAATCATGGGTTGATGATTCCTGAGTGGTTAGTCTTAGGATGGATCGTACTAGAGTGGATATACCTACATAGTGGGGTATGATGACTCTGTTATTGAGTTGGGGTCATCAGAAAAGGGCAAAAGTAATTGTCGTCAAGGGGGTGATTTGTTAGAATTGTGACGAGAATTTGGGTATACTCTGGTATCCATAATTGGATTGTAATTAGGAAAAGTCTCGAAGAGTATTTTGGAAGAATCATATTTGATTAGGAATGGTATTTTCTAAAGTGGATTCTAATTAGGAAAAGAGATCCTTGAGAATCCTAAATAGGAAAAAGGTTTTCTTAATGGTTTATGATTACTTTGTGATTAGGTAATCTAATGCTAAAAATATGATGTTTGTATCAATTATTAGATATCTTGAGAGACAACAATGTAGATCTAGCTGATTAGGTTTGGGAGATGTCCAATGGGGGTCTGGGAACCATGGAGACCATGGAGATATTGAGTTTTAGGATCGAGTCCTGTTATCCTGTAAGAGTCATATTGAGAAAGCTTGTATGTGAGACTGTAACCAATATTATTGGATTGGGAGTGAGAGAGTGGTATTCTGATTGTAACTGTTGCTTTATTGTTACATAGTGAATTAGTCTCTCGTCGATTTTTTTTCCCGTTTTGGGTTTCCACGTAAAACCTTGTGTCTTATTTTCTATCTCTATTTTCTTACCTTGTGTATGTTGTTTTACTTTGTGGTTACCAATACCCGTCTCTACTACAATGGAGTATCGATTTCTTCAACAAGTGGTATAAGAGCTAACTATGTTATCCCAACACTCCACTTTCTTTTGTATCACCTCATTTCTTATTCTATCCATCTTAATGTGTCCACACATCCATCTTAACATTCTCATTTCTGTCACCCCCATTTTTAGAATGTGACTTCCTTTCGCAGCCTAATCCTCCGTATTATATAACAATATCGGTCGAACAATTGTCCTCTCAATAAAACTCCACTATCCATAATTGGTTTCTAAAAAAAATTATAATTTTGAGATATTTTGGGTAAAGATGTGTTTCACGATCAAATATGGATTTTTGGTTGTGGGTAAATGAATTTCAAACTAAATTGAGGCTTTGGAACTAAAACGAACTATAAGCATTTATAGGCCAATAGACCAATTAATTGATCCAAAACCCACCAATTGACCCAAAGGCCCACCATTCAATCTAAAAGCTCACTCTTTAGATTAACCCTACTCATGAAACATATATGAACCCTCTAAACCCCAAAACCCTTCCCACTCAACTTTTAATCTTCCTCACACAACTTTCATTATCAACTAAAATCACCAAGCACGTAAAATACACAACAGAACTATCCAACCATCATCTCTACTCAATTCCACCCAAAGCTCACTCTAACCAAGTAGTTCTAAACAAAACTAGTATCTCTAGAGGAGAGTAGAAGCCCTCCCCAACTCATTTCATCTTGGTAATGAACCCTTTTCACTCTTTAATGATGGTTTTGATGTTATATTTTCATTTTTGGACTAGGCATTTTAGTAGAGTTTAGAATGTATAAATATAGGATTTCGGATAGTTAGTGATGAATTATTTAGTCTCTAACTAGTGTTTTGGTAGCAAGCCCTAGAGTAGAGTAGTGTGTTGGTTTTGTTAATTGATAAAAAAGTGGTTGATTATGTTGGTGGTGGTGCCATTAAGCAACAAAGTGAGAGAGTGCATCTAATAGAGGCAACCTAACTTGTTTTTAGTTTTCCGCTATCAAGATTGTATGTTGTGTATTTTATGCTTAATTGCATTGAAATTGGATTAAAAGCATGTCCACTAGAGTAGAATTATGATATGCTTGAGATATTGGCTAAGTTATGTAAAAATGGTGATTGTTGATTGAAATGTGAAAGATTGGATTTTGGTGTGTTGACTAGAAATATTGCCCTTGTTATGTGGATTGCTTGTTGATTATGATGACTTGGTTATATTTGACCTTGATTATGATTAATAAATTGTTGATTGACATGAATTATGGATAAATGTGTTACTGTGGAATATATGTGTTACTAGTGATCATTGGTTGGATATGATAAAATGGTGGCATTATACCTAAAGTGATCCTAGCATGTTATATAAGTGATATGTAAAGAATAAAGGATGGAATGTTTCATGGATCGTGTTGTTTACACATTAATGGATAAAGTTGTCATTGTTATAGCTTGATAGAGAATGTAACGGCATGCCATAGGGCAATTAAGAATTTTCAACTATATATTTGATATCTGATATCATTGCTAAGTGGCCAAAACTATAGAATTGACGGTGACTCATAATGAGGTGTTATGACACTATTTCTGCGACACCTGAACCCCCACCACAACAGCAAAGTGCAGATGCCACAACAGACAAAACCAAAATATATAGAATATACATACACCGATGTAATGGTAAAAAAAAAATTACAACCTTTAATAAAATCCAAATTTGAAATATCATAATCTGATTAATTATAGCCAAAACGGAGTGTTACATTGTATCAAATTGATCTCAAATAACTCAAATCCCAGTCTTAAAGCATGAAAAATAAAATATAGTTTACAAACTAAAATAAAAGACAAATCTGAAACAAAATTCTAATATTTGAAAAAAAAGTGCTTATATGAGATAATTGAACGCCAGAACCGATGCATATGAGTGACTGAACACGTGTCCGTGTTACAACACTTGACTATTTAAACTCAGTATTTTCCATCCCGATCAAGAAAATAAACAATACAAAATAAATTTTAAAAGAAGATAGGGCCAGACTATTGATATCTGGTTAGTAAGCCAATGCCAACAACCATAAGTAGTTACGTCTTAATTAAATAAATTAAGAATGAAAACACACAACTATGCAACTAATTCAAACATACAAGTTTTCCTGAAACGGGAGCAAACAAGGGCAGCTTGTAAAGTCATAATAAAAAAAGGCTTCAAACCTATACATAAACTCTATATATCAGTATTAACAATATTTACAAGGGTTTAGAACCCTAAAAGACTCTAAATCACAAAATGGCCATACTTACTCAATTTAAGTATGATTAAGACCTACCATACCATTTTGGAAAAGGAAAATACAAGATGAACAACTTTAAGAAAAGTGAGTAGGGTTGTAGGCCTGTATCGCAGTCAAAATAGGTCAAATTTCTACATTTAGTGGGTTAAATTCGCAAATTAAAATTTTTAACGATATAATAGCTTTTGTTACTGTTTGGGTGTGATTACTTGTTATTCAGGTCTAGTGACTTAATGGTTACATTATTGGTAACATTCTGGTCGGTTATGGGGTAGTATACTGGTTTAGGATCGTGTTTGATTGTTGGTTGTATCTATGCTTTCTTATTGTGGTGTTATTAGGCTGTTTGATGGTTTTAGGTCTTAATATGATTTTGGGCATGAGACAAACTATAGAAACCTTGTATAAGGTGTAGAAAGGTCTAATTGAGTGTCTATAAGGCTAAACGACTGTTCTATTCAGACCTTTGTTGCTTTCTTAGTCTTAGACCCCTGCGGTAATGATTCCTCTAGCATTATGACTGTTTTCATCGTTATTACACTACAGGATATCTTTATTTAACATTATTATAGTTTGTTATTTCATATCCTAGCAGCAATAGTATTTCAATAAAATAACTCATATTACAATAGTAGAATAATCAAAACATCCCGGTAAAATAATTACAGCAGTTTAGCAGGGAACACAAAGAAATCAAAATACAGCAGAACCAAATAACACTAGATTACAACAAACAATTCAAGATCAGTTTATAGCCCAATTTCAACTAACTCAATTTCTGTTTAGTGTATTTTTAGTAACATATTAATGCAACAATAAAAACAATCATAAACATACAAATTGTGGGGCTTAAACACGGTTACTAACCTTTAATTGCTAATCCCCTATAGAGTCACTTCGATTGGCAATCACCAACACCAGAAATAAATGGATAGATAAAAAATTAATAATAGACTTAAACATTAATAGAGAGTCAAAGGTTAGGGTTTGAATGCACAGATCCTTAGAGATATAAAAAAATAGATCAAAACTCGAAATCTAGACTCTAAGGTGCTACTGAAATCTTTCTTTTGGAAAACTCTAATTTAATAAGAAAATTAAACTCACGAAATTTACCTCGCAATTGAGGAATAAGAAACGTGAATGATAGTCCAATGACTCAGGATAAGATGTCTATGAAAATCCTTTTCGGAACCAATCAGATTTCCCTGGACAAAAATTTGGGCATGAGAGAATTCTTTCCTAGGGTTTGGTATTCTAAAATTGAGAGAAAAATGACAATTTTTTTTAATTTCTTTATGATTCCGATTGTGAAAGAGGGTTTTGACCCTACTTAGAGTGAAATTTACAAATGAAATCCAATAGAAATCTATTAATTTAAAATTCACCCCTTTTTGAAAAATAATTACAAAATCTTGAAATTTCCTTTTATGTGTCAAAATCACTCTCAGAGTAAAATTATTTTAACAACACGAAGACCGACTTGGAATTTCAAAAATGAACGCTTTACTCTGAAAAAGAAAATATTAAAATTAGTCAAACTACAAAAATAAAATAGCCCTAACTTACGGACATGACAATTACCTTTGGGCCTCAAGGTTAAAAAATCCAAATTGTGGTTACCAGCCCATAATAGAGTATAACTAGTGCTATAGATTTGGTATTTAAACCCTAATGGGAGCATTGCTTATAAAGATTAGCTTCGATTTTAAAGGTTCCGTTTTCACTATCTTTGCCAGAATTAGAGTAAAATATACTGGAATGTTTAATGGATGATTTTGTTTGATTTGATATGCTTGGAACTCTTATGATGAATAAATATATCATGGGTAAGTATTTGATAGGATGTTGAACTTGTTTGGTATGTTTGGTTCTGCTGCTATTGCAATAGGATTGCCAAATAGGTTAGTTGTTCAGTTTTGTAAGCCTTCAAGGGAGGCCCATCGATGTGAAATTTGTTTGGCATTATTGTGAAACAACACTATTTGATATGTATACGAATAGATTGAAGGCAATTTTAGAAATATGAAGGTTTTAAAGATTGATGACAAAATTTTCCAAAGCAAAGTTAAAGTCAACGATTTCATCTACTGATATAATTAGAAAGAAAATAAAGTGACAGGATTTTCAAGTTTGAATTTAGAATTCTCCGTTAGGATTTTTAGGACATTTTTGATGATATTTTTTTTAGTTTTGTAACAGAATATATATTTACTCTGAAGGATCAGAATTACTCAGTTTTGGTTTTCAATAAAAATATTCAGCCTTTTTTTTTCTCTTTTATTTTGTATGTTCAATTATAAATGATGATGTTAATATGCCCATGGGGTGCTAAACTAGTCCGTCCAACCGATCAATTAATTTAGTTAATATGTATTGTGAGATCTAGTCTTCACTACTTCATCTTTTTGGTATTTGTGTAGCCTTTATGCCAATATTTAATGTCATACTCTAAGCCCATAATTAAGATCATATTAGTTTTATCCAATTAATTAAGTTTGCAAGTAGTTAATTAAATAGGCTAATTCACTGTATGTCAAATAATTCGTAAACTATTTGACCTAGGTAGTGTTGATATTTGATTATCATAATTTAAAAATTGTCATACTGATTCATTAGTTATGATCACTGATTTTTTTCTAGCTTATAATGCAATCTATGTTAGATTAGTGAGTGATTCAAAGGGTTGTACTCGGTCAGTCTAAAACTAGGAAAAAGATTGATTGTTAGGCATATTATTAATAACTATAACTATGATAATTAAATATACAGAGATATCTTTACATTCAATGATCAACACATTAATTAAATGGTCGATTAACTGGGTATCTTAATATAATTGATTATTGATATTTTACATTTTTTATATTTAATTTAATTTCATCCTTAAAACCTCATTTTACCTAATCTAATTGATATACAATTCGAAATTGGTAACTGTTTTATATGAGATCGACCCGTTTTACTATAATTTATTTGTTCGCCTACAGGATAATTTAAATATTGACGGACTCAGTGTCACGTCTGTAAGTTGAGGCTATTAATTTTTCGTATTTTAAAAATTTATTTTCGTCATTTGAATTTTATTCAATTTTTAATTATTTTTCATTCAAGGGTAAAATAGGTATTTAAGAAAAATCTTGACTTTCCGGTCTGACTATATGGTTTGGCCAATTTGACTTTAGGGATGATTTTTAAAACAAATGGAAATTTGATACATTTTGTAAATATTAGTCATTTTGGGTCACTTTGAAATAAAAAGGGATAATTTTGGGTTTATGACAACATTTGCCATAAATATATAAAGAAAAACAAGGCTTTAGACTCACTCTTCACAAAAAACCTAAAGAATAAATTTTTCACGTGTTCATCATTTTCTCTCAAACCAAAAATCAAGTCGCGGATTCCTAAGCTCCATATTTCAAGATTTCAATTGGGATTTGTGCTTGGCACAGATTCTTCTTGTCCAAGGTAATGATTTCTACTCCTTTGTCGTTTTAAATCACTTTATTTGATTTGGAGATTTTTGGATAAATTAGGGTTTGGCAAATTGGGGTTTAATTTCAATTGATTTTTTGGATTTTGAAACCCTTCGATTTCAATTTACGTAATTTGGGTCTTTTAGGTTTCATTTGGATTTAATTGTTGCTCTAAATTGTAAACCCTAACTTTCTCAATTTGGGGATTTATGTATTCTATCTTTGATTTGATTTAGATCAAATTGGGGATCGTCAGCCGGAGTGATTCGATGGATTGTATTTAGCGATAAAGGTTAGTAGTCATGTTTATACCCTCACGATTGTTTGATTCTGTTTGTTTTTCTGCGTGTAAATTGATTAGTTTACAATAAGCTGAAATTTGGAAATTGGTTATCGTAATCTGCTACTGCATCTGATATGAATTACTTAGGTATAATTGCTGCCTATGTATTTGTGCACTATCTGGTTAAATTGTATAAGTTATGCTGAATCTGCTGCTTAAATGTGGACATATAAATTTGGTGTCTGTATCTGTCTGTTAAACTGAAAAATTGAATTCTGTAATTTGTTAAAAGTCCCGTCTTAAGATTAATATGATAAAACCAGCATGCTGTAGGAAAAACTAGATGTATACATCGATGCGCGAAAGCGTATATGGCCTTGATTGCCAACCCATTTTCGAGATGTGACGGCATCACTTCTGGAGTTTTGCTCACGTCTGGATGCAATGACATCACTTCTGGGATCTTTGATCCATCTCTGAGGGTTTCACCCTATCTCTGTCTGTTTGTATTCCCGATTTCTATTATTAAACTAAGGACAGGCCTGGTAAGTTAATCATTTAATAATATGGTAATCCGAATACTGTATTCATGAAATTGTGTTTGTATTTGTCTATGAATGTCTGATATGTATGGCTTGATTTCTTTCTGTTGCTTTATGCTTTGGGTTCTAACTTTTGGGTAGTTTGAAATTCTGACTCCTAACTGGACGTAGGCATTAGGAATAGACCTGCTTAGATCGCTTGAGCTTGAATAGTGAAAGACATCATTTGAATTAGGCGGAAACTGTGCCCAGTGTCCGTAACCGAGATAGGTACCAAAATTGATGACGAACTATCACTCAAACACCTATCGAACTCGTATAATTGTCTCCTGACCGAGCTAGTTACCGGATTACTTACTGAAATACAAATCGGTAACTCTAGTGATTCTCCCTGACCGAATAACATGTCGGGCTGCATACCGAACTCTTAATTCAATATCGATCTTCCTCTTGAGATAATTTGATAACTTTTAAGCCTCTTTCAGACGGTAATTGCAATAATCTGTAATCACTTAACCTAAATCACTTAAAGGGAATTGTAATGGGATTAATTGGAGTTCTTAATCAACTTGTTTGCTCCTGTCTGTAACCATATGTTTATTAACTAACCTTCATATGTGTGTGACATTCTAATCTGCTAAATAAGATGCATTCCGTGTGTGTATGTTGGGCATTGACTTACTAACCAAACATCGATAGTCTGACCCTTTCGTTGTTTTTAATTTTGTTTTGTATATTTTTGAACCTGTTTAGGATGGAATTACAGAGTTCAGACAGTCAAGTTGGATAGCAGGATACCATTCGCGAGTCAGCATTCAAACATCATCTGGCATATATCTTTCAGTTTGAATCCATATGTTATTGATTTTGAATTTATTTTCAGAAGTGTAACCGCCGCATACTTTTGGGATTTGTTTTCGAATTAGACAATTTGAGTATTTCAATTTGACTTCATCTATTTTGGACCACTTTTGAATATTAAGAATTCATAAGAAATGTTTCTTAATTATGTATCTGCTTCGTATGTTTGATATGTTTGTTTATCTGTCTGTCCGATCTGCATGTGACATCCGTTCTCTGCGTCCCATCCGTCGGGCGGGGGTTCGAGTGTTACACTCGGCACCTGTCAAATATTAGTTTTTAATAAAATTTAAATTATAATATATATATATGTTAGGGATATTTCTATTTTACCACCGTAACTTTGCAGTATTAGCCAACGAAACCTATATTATTTAATTTTTAGCCAAATATCATTTTTTCAGAATATTCCATTCATTTTACTATTTATCTATTAGTGGATGAATAGTAACTAGGGGCATTTTGATAATTTTAAAGATTTATTTTTAAAAAATAATTTTAAAGCAAAAAAAATATTTTTAAAAAAATAAAAAATTACGAAAATGCCCCTAGTTACTTTTTATCCATTGGCGGATGAACAGTAAAATAGACCGAAAATGTTAAAAAGTTGTCTTTCAGCAAAAAAAAAAAAAAGAAATAATGAAAGGTTTTTTTTCCCCCTTCTAATATTGCAAACCTGTAGTGGTAAAATGGAAATATCCCAATATTTTATTATATTTTTTAATGCTAATACTAACGTTGTAAGTTCATGGTATGTTGAATGACTATGCCATAAATGATGTAACTCAAGTGATTATTAGAAAAATTAGATATTTCCATTTTATCACCGTAGGTTTGCATTATTAGTAAAAAAAAAAAAAACCACTTTTTAGAATATTCTATCCATTTTATTGTTCATCCGTTAATGGATGAACAATAATCAGGGGTATTTTGGTAGTTTTAAAAACTATTATTTTTTAAGTAATTTTAAACTCAATTTTTAAATTTTTGTTTTTAAAATTATAAATTATGAAAATACCTCCGATTATTGTTCATCCAATAACGGGTGAATATAAAGTTGACCAATTATGTTAAAAAGTGATTTTTTTTTTGCCAAAATTGAAACATAGGAGGTTTTTTCATACAGATTCAAGACATAAAGCTTCATAATAACTTGTAAGATTATATTTTCTTTTGAATTATTTTAGGTTCATGTAGCGTAATTTATCATTAGATATTAATTTCGATTTCCATCTATACTAATCATCTCATTTTGCCTTCTTAAAAATTTATTTTTATTTTTCAAGAATCAATTAAATACCCAAAATATTTAGATAAATAAAGTTAATATTTCAAATACTTTTAGACATAATTTTAATTATTTTTTTATATTATTTTAATAATTTAAAATATTATCTCGACTGATATATAATAAAACTTCAGATTGCCGATATGAAATTTCGTACACGACCCTAATACTAACAAATAACGAACATTTTCTGATATGAATAATCATAAGTCTGACTATCATATAACATACTTCTACTAATAATATTTTATTAAATAAGTAAGTGAAAATTTTAAGGGGCTTTTTAAAGTTTAAAATACCATTAAGGTCTGTTTTGAAAAACATATAAAAACAGACTTTTTAAAGTTTAGTTTTCACTCCATAGGCCAAGTTTCCCAAAATACCCCTGAAACTTTACAATTCACAGATGCCGTGAATTATGCTCACAGTCTATGAATTACGCTCACAGCTGTGAATGGCCTATGAAGTGAAAATCAAAGTTTAGGTTTGCAAACTTTTCAAAAGTTTACTATAATTGTATAGTAAACTTTTGATGGCCTAGAAATCCAATGAACTCAATAAGTAAATGTAAACTAATCGATATAGAATATATTTAAAAATAAAATAGAAAATTAAATTTTATCAAGGCATAACACCTTCTTTTGCAGGTAGACAAAACTAATGGTGGTGTACCAATGTGCTGTAATGAAGGAATAAAATTATGGGTGTCAATTCGTGTTAGCGAATCGGGTTTGACTGAACCCGACACGACTCATTTACGTTTATGTCTGACACGACTCGACACGTTTAATAAACGAGTTGCAATTTCTCAACCCGACACGAATCCGTTTAATACGCGTGTTAACGTGTCGACACGATTAATTTGGTTAAAAAACTCAAAATTTGAGATTACTCGTTTAACCTGTTTATCTGTTAACTCACTGAACCTGTTGATGCGTTAACTCATTTAACCTGTTTATGCATTAACCTATTTAACTTGTCTATCCATTAACCATTTAATCTATTATATTTACATTTTTTTCTAGTACAATAATCAATTTAAATACAAAGCAATAGATAAAATAAAATAAAATAATTAAATTACAAATACAATCTAAATGAAAGTGTTCAAATATTAATATAACTTTATATAACCATAAACTTAATTTAGCTGCGATGAAAGTTTTTACTGCAAATAAAATTGTGCAACAAATTTATTGAAAAATTCTTTAGTGACTACAAACACAATGAAGACAGATAAAATATATTAAAAAATTAACCTTAATCAAGAGATTCTAGAGCTGAAAAAACTTGTAGAGTTTCATAAAATCAATCAAGATCTATACATCACACTCAAGTACTAAATTAATCAATCAAAATCTATACATCCTCACTTGCAAATTTGAGTAATGATTGGTTGATGACAAGACAAGAGTTAGAGAAGAAGAAACTGTGCTAGACAGGAGAAGAGGCGAGGAGGCAGAGAGGTGGAATAACTTCTAATTTTCTAAAAAAAAAATCAGGATATTGTTAGATTGATAATATATACATATAATATATTAAGAAATATTATTTAACCCTTCAAAATTATATAAATTTTATTTTAACCCCAATTATGCAGGTCGACACGTTAACCGGTTAGTCAAACCCGACTCGACTCGTTTATAAGCAGATTAAACGTGTCGTGTCATAAACAGATCAAAATCCATTTAGCTTAAACCCAACCCACTTATTTTTCGCGGGTTCGTGTGAACCCATCGAGTCATGACCCATTTTGTTACCCCTAGATAAAATATGTAATTTAACTAAAAAAATATTTAATAATAACATTTAGAATAATAAATAATATTTCATAATTAATATTATGAGAGAATTAATATTTAAAGTGTTTACTTTATTAATATTTTTAATAATCAATTAGATTATTATTTTTTAAATTATATATTAATAAATTTTAATGATATTATATTTAAAAATTAATTTTAAAAAATAAAATTAATATAAAAACAATCTAATTATTAACTTAATAACTAATTTAATATCTAATAAAATAATAAACTGTAATTACAGTTTGAAATATTAATCTAATTAATTAGAAATGGAAAGTGAAAGAAAAACATGTACTACAATGTAGGTTATAAATATGTACAAGTTTAGAAACCTTGAAGGAAACTTCTATAAGAACTTTTCAAGGTGGGCCCAGTCACGGTGACGGCATCAATTTGAAAACAAATTGTTACATTTGGCTACCATCTTACATTGTCAACGGATGTCTTCTTATCTTATTAATAATTCATCTGGAAGACAAAAGAAGTTATTCTAATGCGGCAACTGCTTTGATTTTCTAGTCTTTCATGTTCAAAGCTTGAACCAATAATTATAGTTTCTGGCCGACCAAATCAGGACAGCAATACGATTCTTCTCAGGAATGCCGAACGCAAATTTGATTCTATTTGAAAATTATTCATAATAGAATATATTTTCTAATCAAACATTTACTTTTAAAATGTTATTTCTTATACCATTGTTTACTGTTTCTGTCAAACAAAAACGACGCATAGGTCATGTTTAAACACTACACTATATTCTCATGAGGGACCGATCCAAAGTTTTTAAAATTGTGAAAAATGAGAGTGGTGAAATAATAGTAGTATTCTGTACATTTTGTTTATTATATTTGAATATAGATTATTAACGTATAAACAATAAAAAAATATATTTTAAAAATTAAATTAAATTATATAATATTATTTTAATTTATCTAAATTAGAACTAAATAATTAAAATATACCGATTTTAATATATATTTTTAAAGTTACTTTAATTTTTATTTACATACATTAGGTATGAGTATTTATTTCCATTTTATCAATTTAGTTCCAAAATTACAATTCACATCTATTTACTTAAATATAATTTAAATTTATTCATCTGCGGAATAAAAATATTTTTTATAATTTAATATTTTATGTGTATAAACTTACCATTTGAATGAATGATTATAATTCTTGTCTAAATAGTTTTTCTTTTATATAGATTTTTAATTATTTTAACCTTGAAATATGAATCCCAGTGACAATAATTTTATGATTTTTTGTAATCATAAAATTTATTAACATAGAAGTATTATTTATTGTGGTACTTCTTATGTATGAACGATTGATAAATTGTGAAAAATTTGAAAATTGTGTTATAGGTTTGAAACCCATTGTATGCACTATAACCATTTTTTTATGTTATAATGAGATACTATTTTTAGTTTTTTACTTTAAATATACCAAATGTGTTAAGACATAAAAGAAAAATCATATCTAACATTTTTTAAATTTATTAAACATTTAAAAGAAAATAAAAATTTTAACTCATGCACAGTTAGGCTTGGTCTAGGGTGGAACTTATGAGGTCCACTTAAAGTCCACGTGTATTGTGGAATCCAAATGATAAAAGATATTAACATGACTACCATATATAGTGTAACACTCCAAATTTTTTTTTAGAGTATTACCATTATTCCATTCAACCAAAAACAATGTCCATATCCAACAACAAACATCATACTCTATCATCGTCTATCTGAATAATCTATTTCGCAATGCTTTGAGAATAATGTCGGAATACCTAATCTTCAGCCTTGCTGCTCAATCAATTTCAGAATCATCTCTACTATGCCTCTCTTTTTAACTGTCTTTCTCCAAGAAAATCTCCTCATCATCATCTTTATAGGTCTTTTCTTTCAAGTTCAACCCCAATAGTACCTCCAAATGATTCTGAAAAGAAACATCTTAATATTCTCTCGTCACAACCTTATTGTTCCTCATTATATAACATAGATGTACTCCCTTCTAAACTTACAATTCCTTAAAACTCTTGTAATTTCCATCAATCACTACCGTCCTCTCCATCTTATTTTACTTTTTAAGTGCATCAACTCTTTCTTCATTGGATGACTACCTTTTCTCATACTCACTCTCCTTTAAATTGTTCGCATGGCATCATCTTTTATTTTTCTCTCATCCATGTAACTTATCTCTCACTCGGTGCTGTGAATATGATCTGTATTCTAAATTCTTTTCATATAGCCTCTTTTATTCTTCTTCTCTCTACATTATCTATCTTTCAATTCTCTAGTATATTCACTTCAACCTTACGGATATGAACCATCTCTTCGTTATCTATAGACTTCACTTTTGATAGTATCCTCAATCTGTTACATACTAATTATACAAGTTCTTGCCAGTATCCTCAATCTGCTACATACTGGTTATACAAGTTCATTATCATCTGTTGAAGTTAATTAAACTTGTTATTCCTATTAATTTTTGTGTTTCGTACGCTCAATTGAATTATTTTTTTGCAAATAAAAAGTCAAATTCCAAAGTAAAAATAAGAGTTTAGTTCAGATTAAACTTGGTCAGCTATGTGGGAGGGATTGCAAGAGTTATTTGTCCCACTTCCTCTTGTTTTGTAGTTTTGTTTTTGTAATTCTATTTTACTGAAGTTTGAATATAAAAATAGGTGTATCTGTGTTGAAGAGGTATCACAACAAAAAAGAGTAAAAATTAAGTGTGTTGCTCTATTGTTGCTTTCCTATTTTTGTTTTGAAAATTGGTATCAGAGCCTAGATGATCAAGACCTAAAATATGTCTCCTTTTGATATTGAAAGAGCAAGAAGAGAAGGAGAGTTAAAAGAAAGAGGGAATACTGCCAGTGAGAGAGAGAGAACTGAAAAAGAGAGAGGATGCCCCTAACGATGCTTCAGGTCAAGAGAAGGAGGGCTCAGTTACAATAAAGTATCCCATGTTGACAAAAAACAACTATGCAGTATGAGCTATTAAAATGGAAGTGTTTATGATAACTCAAGGTGTCTGGGATCCGATTAAGTGTGAAGGTACAGTTGACAAAAGAAAGAACAAGATGGAATTGGCGATATATCAAGGTATAAGTGAGGATACCTCACTTTAACTAGGGGCCAAGAAGGTTGCTAAGGAAGCATGGAATATGCTCAAACTCATGAACCAAGGCGCAGAAAAAGTGAAGGAGGTTAGAACTCGAACCTTATGGAGAGAGTTCGAGGCACTGTGGATGAGTGATTTGGAGACAATAGATGAATTCTCTGGAAAATTCACCATTATTGTCAATAAATTGAGAGGTCTTGGTAACATGGTTGAAGATGAGAAGGTGATCAAAAAGCTTTTACGTTCTACTTCCTCAAAATTTCTACGGACAGTTTTCGCTATAGAGGAATTTAGATCTAAAAACCAAATCGGTAGAGGAGGTAACTGGATCACTAAAAGCTCATGAAGAACGATTGCTTGGGTGTGGAGGTAATTCTGCTGAAATAGTTCTTCTTACTAGAGCTGAATGGAAGGCCAGAGAAGAAGGAAGTTCTTCTAAGGAATTTCGAAATGACAATGGCGGAAGAGGAGGCAGAGGATGAGGCCGAGGACGCAGTCGTGGTAGAGGAAGGAGTAATAGTGATCCAAGAAGAAGTGGTGATGATGAGTGGACACCATAGAAAGACAAAATAAAATCAGATGTTATAGTTGCAGCCAAATGGGACATTATGCTTCAAAATTCCCCATAGAAGAGATAGATGAAAAGGCTAACTTAACTCAAGAACAAGAAAATGAGGGACCATCATTGCTGCTGCTGGAAACATGTGTTCAAGAATTATTACCCGCTGAGGAGTCTGAAATTATCATGCTGCAGGAAATACAAGTGAAGCCGTAAAGAAAGAAAGTAACTGGTATTTTGATTCAGGTTCAAGTAGCCACATGTAAGGTGAAAAACACTGCTTTGCTGAATTAAATTTAACCATTACTGGTAAAGTGAGATTTGGTGATGAGTCTATGGCTAATATATGTGGGTAAGGTTTGATTTTATTCCAGTGCAAAAATACTGAACATTTGACTCTGCAGAATGTGTATTACATTCCAAGGCTTAGAAGCAATATTATAAGCCTTGGACAGCTTGATGAAGTAGGTAGCACAGTTGTTATTGGCGATGGACATCTGAAGTTATATGACTGGAGCAAAAAGCTGGTAGTGGATGTTGAAAGAGGAACAAATCTGCTTTATGTTGAAAAATTAAAACTTGATATGCCAATAAATTCAGTGGCAAGGATGGACGACGAACCATGGATGTGGCATGCTAGATAAGGTTATCTTAACTTTAATTCGTTAAGAAAACTCAACAGAGACGGCATGGTGAAAGGATTGCCGATCATTGATCAAGTCAACAAACTTTGTGATGGTGCCTTGTGGGGAAACAATATAGAACCTCATTCTCGAAGAAAACAGAGTTTAGAGCAAATAAACCACTACAACTTGTCCATAGTGACTTATGTAGTCCAATAACGCCAGCAACATGTGGAGGTAATAGCTATTTCATGTTATTGGTTGATGATTTTTCCCGTTTCATGTGGGTATATATGTTGAAAAGTAAGGTTGAAGCTCTAAGTGTTTTTAAGAAGTTCAAGGCAATGGTTGAATTTGAATCTAACATGAGGCTGAGAGCAATCAAAACAGACCGCGGATGAGAGTTTACCTCTACAGCATTCAGATTATTTTGTGAAGAATATTGAGTCAAGCGATTCCTTACAGCTCTATACTCACCCTAACAAAATGGTGTGGTGGGTGGAGGAATCAAACAATCATAGAAATGGCAAGATGTATGTTAAAAAGTATGGAGGTCCCGTCGAGATTCTAGGCTGAAGCAGCAGCAATGGCGGTGTACATCTTGAATAGAGCTCCCATACAGAGTGCTCCAAAACTGACTCCCTATCAGACTTGGTTCGGTAAGATTCCTAATATTTATCACTTTCGTGTGTTTGGATGTGTAGTACATGTAAAAGATGTAACTTCTAATCTTACTAAATTAGCTTATATAAGTAATCTAGCAATAATGCTTGGTTATGAAAGTGGAACTAAAGCTTACAGGTTATTTGATCCAAGCCGGAACAAAATTGTTGTGAGTCGTGATGTAGTATTTGAGGAAGGAAGAAAGTGGACATGGAACAATGATCTAGAGGAGATGATAAATGAAGATAGAGAATTTACTGTAAAGTTCAACAAGCAGATAGTAAATCCTTCAGAAGCAGAAACATCTTCAGAAGTAGCAATATCATCAACTCCAAGCTCAAACTCAAGTTCCAGTTCAAGCCATCCTCAAAATTATAAATCTCTTCAAGAGATTTATGATAATATGATAAGTCTAGAATTTACCTATATTTTAGTATACTTTATGAGCTTAAATACATAGAAATTGAGTTTAAAAGTTGAGATATTAAATGAATTTCTAGTAATTCTAGACTATTTTATTGAGACAGGGACTTGGATGAAAAGATTTGAAAAAGAAGCTAAATCAAGAAAAAATTAGGACAAAGAGGGACCAAATGGAATTTCATCCAAAGTCTTAAAGAATGACAAAATGTTTTATACAAAGAGATTATGTCGCCTGGCTACTTTGCTTGTTTGCTCAAAGTTGAAGGCGACATAAGAAGTTGCATGTGCTGACCTCGCCTAAGGAAAAGATAGAGAAGGCAACAATTAGTGTCTCACCTGCATAATTTCGCCACACTAGGTAAAATGTTTAGGCAACAATTTGGCACGTCGCCTTAACTCAGGCGATTGACTAAGGCTAAGTATAAAATATCACAAAAGAAGAAGAAAACATTAAGGCGACATTTGGGCTATCTCGCTAAAGGTTCTTATTCAGGAAAAATAGAGTTGGCAAGAAGAAAATTAATCGTCTAGCTGGTTGACAAACAAGAGGCGAGAGTTTAGTCATTTTGCCTGCATCGACCACCAAGAGGCAATTATATCGGACGAATATTGTGAAATGTCGTTTTAAGTTCATGTGAAGGAATATGCAACATAAAAGGAGAAATTTGTTACTTCGCCAATTTGTGTTTCTTTAGAAGTTTTATTTCAAAATTGCAACTGAGCAAAACTCTATAAATAGCAGCTTAGTTGAAGCAATTAGGACATTTTTTGATATTTTATTAATTAGAGCTAAAATTCTAGAATCTCCTGTTCATTCTTAAGAGTTATATTTCGTTGAAGTTTCTAGGAGAAGTTTTGTACTCTGTTTTCTGCGATCATTGAGATTTAACTTGAAGATAACGAAGTAAAGACTGTGACAACGTCCAACTTCTATCTTCTTTGGTAAGATTAAGATCTTATAGCATATCGATGATGATTTTGTGGAAAATAAAATAAGCTGAAGGTTATAAGTTAGCTAATAGCTCTGTGTTTTTGCTCTGATCTGTTGTTGATTGTGGTCCTAATTGTGAAATTCTGTTTCGAATTATAGTCAGATTTGCTGAGTTTTCGTGTGTTTATTAAATTACAAGAACGAGAGTTAAGTAATGTTGTTATTCAATTGCTCAATTAAGATCAGAGATGGCAATTGAGTTTCAGATCTAATAACAGAGGATCATTGTACTGGAGATAGACAATAGATCTGATTTCTACATATTGTGCTTATTAGTTACATGAGTTGTAGTATAGAGATATATGCAATTGTGTGTCTCAGATCTGTTAGATTGAATCGAGAGATGTTTTAGCAGGTCATTGATGATGATCTAGATTGTGAATCTGAATTTTAGAGTTGAATTGACAGATTAGAGGACAATTAACAATAGGAAGTAGCAATTCAGTGTATATTATTTGAGATCTTTGAAATATTGAGTATGAATCTTGCTTGATTGATAGATGTCAAAAGTGTTTAAAACTTAAATAAGATTCTATGAACTTTTCAATTTTGTTCTTAATGAATTCTTTTGACATTTCGAATTAAATCTTGATCTCATTCTTTCTTTCCAACAAACAATCCCTATGGAGATGGTATCTTTAAAACTACAATAGACGTTGATAGGAATACTGGTTTCTTTGTATTATTTTATATGTTAGTAAAATTCCTCATCATCATAATAGAGAAATAGAAGAAGTCGGCCTTTGTTTTCTTTCATTGGAGGAACCTACCTCTTTTGAAGAAGCTTCTAAGAATGAGAATTGGAGAAGCGTAATGGAGTAGAAGATTGCCTCTATTCATAAATATGGTACATGGGTACTTACAGATCTACCAAAAGGTCACAAGCCAATCGGCTTAAAATGGGTACAGAAGTTAAAAAAGGATCCAGATGGAAATATTGTGAAGCACAAAGCCAGATTAGTGGCAAAGGGCTATGTGCAAAGAGAAGGCGTCGACTACAATGAGGTGTTCGCACCAGTTGTACGACTTGAAACAATAAGGGTTTTATTGGCACTAGCAGCTAAAAAGGATTGGGAGGTTCATCATATAGACACTAAAACGACGTTCCTGAATGGTGACTTGGAGGAGGATGTTTTTGTCGTACAACTAATTGGATTCAAAGACGAGAAAAATCCATATAAAGTTATGAAGTTACATAAAGCTTTATATGGGTTAAGGCAAGTACCTAGAGCATGGAATTCAAAGCTTGATGGGTGTTTAAAAACACTTGACTTTCAACAGTGTCCAAGAACTAAAGAGAAGTTGAAGGGAAAATTATAATTGTTGGTGTGTATGTAGATGACCTCATTTTGACAGGAGAAAATCATAATGTGATCGAAAAGTTTAAGTAAGAAATGCACCAGAAGTTTGACATAACTGATCTTGGATTGTTGAGTTTTTATCTAGGCATTGAAGTTAAACAGACTACGACCTCTATTTCTATTTTCTGCAGAAAATTTTGGAGAAAATAAGAGTAGGGGAGTACAATCCATGCAAGCTTCCTATGGATCCAAGAACTAAGTTGAGCAAGATTATCGAAGATGAAACATTGGTTGATTCAACGTTGTACATGAGCATAATTAGAAACCTTAGATATTTGGTTAATACAAGACCAGATATAACATTCTCTGTTGGTGTCTTGAGCAGATTTATGGAGAAGTAAACAACAACTCACATGGCAGCAGTAAAATAAGGTATGCGCTACATAAAAGGTACTTTAAACATTAGTTGTGTGTATTTGAAGAAACAATCAGATATGAATCTTATTGGCTAATGTGTTAGTGACCTAGCTAGTGATATAGACGACAAAAAAAATACCACTAGGATTTTATATTTTCTTGGTAGCAGTCCAGTCACTTCGGGGTGACAAAAACAGAGAGTTGTAGCTTTGTCGTCTTGTGAAGCAGAATACATTGCTGTTACTGTAGGTACTTGTCAAGGAATGTGGCTAAGTAAAGTGGTTAGTGCAATTGAAGGTATAGAAGTGAAAGCAACACTCAAAGTGGACAACAAATCAGCCATAGCTCTTGCTAAAAATCTTGTACATCACGATAGCAGTAAGCACATAGATACTCGATATCATTTCATTCGTGGTTGTGTGCAGGACGGAAGCATTAACTTGGTGTAAGTTAATACTGAAGTACAACTGGTTGATATATTAACAAAGTCTTGGGGAAGGCAAATGTTTAAAGATCTTTAAGGGAAGTTAGACATGAAAGCAATTGATCAAAAGGAATAAACAAGTTTAAGGGGAGTGAATGTAGAAGTTAATTAAACTTGTTATTCTTGTTAATTTTTGTGTTTCGTACGTTCAGTTGAATTATTTGTTTGCAAACAAAAGTCAAATTCCACTATCAATTAAAATAGGAGTTCAATTCAGATTAAACTTGGTTAGCTATGTGGGAGGGATTGCAGGAGTTATTTGTCCCACTTACTCCTGTTTTGTGTCTGTTTTTGTAATTCTGTTTTGCTGAAGTTTGAATATAAAAATGGGTATATCTGTGTTGAAGAGGTATCACCATAAAAAAGAGTAAAAATTAAGTGTGTTACTCTCTTGTTGCTTTCCTGTTTTTGTTTTAACATCATTGTTAAAAATTAGAGGTTTTAAGAATCTTTAAGGTTTTAAGAAAGTTTTAGGAAAGAAGTTTATTTTTCTATTTTTTATAGAGTTTTTCCTATATTGATGTGAACACTCCAAGTTGAGAAATGGTAAAAAGCTTGACATCACTTTTTTCATACTGCGACTATGCACATAACTTTTTGAGCGCAAGTGAGGATAAATTATACTGCAAATTTTTTTTTGTCGATGTTTAGGACTAGTGGTTGACCTCAAAATGATAGGATTATTATGTCTTCATATTTGTTAGTCATTGATTGTTGCATGTATGATCAGTTAATTTTCTCACACTAATACTTTTAGAAATCTTTAACAAAAGCAAATTTATTAACACAAACAAAAAATCCTAAAGCGATTTTACCTTATCGTGGTATAGGTTCTAAACATGATCTTTTGCAATAATTAATAAATAGAACTATACCGGAACTTAATCGATAAAAATATAAGTATATGTTAAATCTCGATTCATTCTACTCAGAAGAATAGATAATATTGTTTAGTGGTACATTTGATAGGAAAGAATAAAAGGAAGAGTGTGTAACTTTAGTAGTGGATTTTTAGAATTCTCTCAATGGAAGTAAACAACTACTAGTTATAAATTAAGACTCAAAAATTAGAGACAATAGGTTGATGATCACAATTTACCGGATAGATTTGAGCAAACAAGGTTATAGAAACACTGCATAATAAGGACGCCATCGAATTTATTTCACACTTATCATAAGAAGTGGGCTCTCTCAAGCGCTCAACCAAGTTATACCTTAAAGTCCATCTAGTTATCTGTTGTTTTAGAATTGAGATTATGTGAAGTTATATTTGAGAGAATATAGTAGAGCTATCATAATATTCACTTCATATCTCATCATTCATGAATTCTTGCTTGAAATTTACTCTTGTGATTCCTAAGAGTATTCATTTTGAGAAGATTATTATGTTTACTTTGCATAAGAGTAATTTTCAAATATAAATTCATTTTGTGACTCACTTTGATGAAGATAAAAAGGTGTGACAAGTCTCAATATCTCCACTCTAATAATTGACCAAAAACATATCTCCTAATGTATTATCTATAATGAATATAAAAAATATATAAAACTAAATTAAACCGATAGTGGACACATTTCAACAAAGGAAACTCGAATTCTACTAAGCCTGTCGATCATAATCAAATAAATTTAGCCACTCATGGTTAGATTTAGATGACTAACATTAAATTCATAATAACTCATATTCGATTTACTAGATTTATCATACTAGGAGAAATTGAAGTGTCATGAGTCTTTACCTTTCCTTCAAACTATTCAAAACATATAATGTTAACTAATAGAAGATGCAGAAGGGGAAGATATTTTCATTATTTTCTTTCTTTTTTCATGAAGAACTAAACACAAGAAATTCAAAGGATAAAACTAGAGAGAAAGAAGAATCAAACATCGAGAATTTTATATATCCAAGATAAAAGTTACAAAACTCATTGGAAATGAAATTTAATTTGCAAATAACTATATTGCCTAAAATCCTCCTCAAAATGAGTATTACATGCTAGCTACAATCTATTTGGCCACATGTAGCTTCTGCTTTGAAATTCAAACTTCTAAAATCACAAAGTAAAAGGATACCATAAGGATTTCTTCAACTAGCTACATTATAGAAGGGTGAGCTTCATCTTCATACTGTGGTACAACTTCATTGCTTTTCTCCATCTTGATCGCATAGAAGATGATAGACTGAGTTTTTTTTTCTCCATCTTGATCGCAGTAGAAGATGGTAGATTGAGTTTTCTTTTTTTTTTTTTTTTAAATTTTTTTTACAGCTTTGCAAGATGGTATTAGGAGAGATTCTTCAATTGACTGGGGCCGCTACTATTCTCCTACCTAAACTGTGGTAAATTTATGATAGGTTTGCTTTGGCTGGTTTCTTGAGATTCTTATATTTTTCAAGTCCTTTTTGTTCCAATTTTTCTTTTTTCTACATTCCAGCCTTGATAAATAATTAAAGCATTTTCATTAAAAAGAATCAAAGTAGGCTAACTCTAAATAAAAAGATTATGAAAAAACTTTATAAAAAGTTTTCACTCATAAGTTCGAAACCTAAACATATCACCGATGAAAAGAAGGATAAATTGGACACCATACTGAGGGTAGTTCTCTGTTTCTCCTCCAAATCAAGTCATTCCATTTTTTTTTAATGCCTCCTCTATTCATGCTCTCAATTTAGTTGGTGGTTTTTCTTTTGGGTTTTAATTTGAGTTTTTCCTATTCAAATTAGTTATGTTTTCGATTTGTTTATTGATGAGTGCTAAGTCTATCGATAACGAATTTTTATAATAACAAGTAGATAGCTGTAAGTAGAATCAATCCCATACACAAAGAAAATCAAATTTAATTTTGTTACTAGATTATTATACAAGTAAATATGATGAATTTAATAATAATAGATTTTAACTGATCAAATTAAAAGGCTAAATAAAAAGAGTAAACATTAATAGAAGTAAGCATCTAGTCAAGCAGATTCGATTAGAGTGTTGATAATTGATACTGAAAATAATTACATTAATTTTATTAATTTTAGTAACCATAATTATAGTTGGCAACCACAATGTTTCCAAACATAATTAATTAATGCTCTTTTACTAATATCAATATCTTTCCAATCCAAATAGGACAAATTTGGATTGATAAAGAACCACCAAAACAGGATCAAGCCTAAAATGATAACATGTTGTTCAAATCGAGAAGGTAGGAAAAGTTTTCAAAATATTCAATCAACTCAACTTTGTAAAATGATAGTAATTGCTCCAAGAAACTTTGTAAACCTCATAGATTTAATCTCCTCAAATTTATTTCTATGATCCATTTAGCCTATAAAATAAATTTATAGGAACTTAATTAGCCCAAATAAGAAATTTCAAACTAAAACCTCTCTTGTACCATTGTATAATAATAATTTAAACTTAGACATTACCATCTCAATTACAGTCTTCGACAATATAAACATGGAACACCTAAATATATGAATATAATTCAAAATTGCATGCAATTGCAGTGGTGAAGATAGGAAAAAAATTTTGGGTGTTCAATGATATATAATAAATAAATAAATAATTGAATAAGTATATTTAATTTTTAAAATTTATAAATATTTATTTATATAGTATAAATATATTTAATTATATAGTATAAATATATTTAATTTTTAATATTTATAAACATAAAAATATTTTAAAATTAATATATATATATATTTTAAATATGTGTGGGTGTTGAATTGAACAGCTAATAGTACACGTGGCTTCGACCTTGATTAGTTGTAAACTCCCACGATAAGGAAGCGAATGACTAAATCCTTGCCAATCCTATATATTAACAGTGCACATATCAATTTTCAAATTAGCAGTAGTAAGAAGAATCATATACGATTTTCGAAGTAGTAGAAATAAGAAAAAAAAAACCTAGGCAACGAACTAGAATGCTTTCTTCTTAGTACTTGTAAGCGGTCAAGTTGGCCCCATCTGCACCGGTTTGCAACGATATATGTGTTTAGCAGGAAAATCCACTAAATCTTTTATTGTGTTGACTAGGTTTGGAAAAATCTTAATTTAACTTGTGTATAGCCCACTAATCTGTAAATTTTAAAAATTACAAATTAAATAATTAAATAAATATAATAAATTTATAATTGCTAATAATTTAATAAAATAATACTTTTCATGTAAATATTTTATAATATAATTTTATTATTAAATTAAAATTTAATCGTCTAAATTTTAATCCTTTTATAGTTAACAATTAATTGATATTTTAATATATATATTTTTCATTTGATACATTATAAGCTATACCATCAAATGTTTTGATATGAATATATATATATATATATAAATTTTAAAATTATTTAATAAAAAATATATATTGTTATAATTAATGGCAAGCTATGCAAATTTGCTAGTGTAAACTTGCATAAGCGAGCCAAGGTCCTAGCTTGTCTTGTGTACCCACTCTATCCCACCTTTAAAATTCATAGCAACCTAAGTATTACTTTTTAACTTTTTACCGTTAGAAATATAAGCATTACTCTTACTATGATTCATAATCAGACTAAAGACAGCTTGAAAGCTGCTTAAGATGCCATAAAAATATTCTACATATCCAAAATTCATATTTAAGAAAAAAAATTAGAATAAATCGTCAACAAGAGCGATATGATTAAGTTCAAACCTTTTCATAAATAAAATAATCAAGAGAATTAATAAAAATATGAGACAGATAATCCAGGAAGAGAGCAAGCAACAAAATGGACAATGGATCTAACTAGGTGTCAAATATGTAAAACTTGAGAATTATTTTCTTTTATTATTGGATTTAATCGAAGAAGTGGTATCAATTTTCCATGTTTTAATATGAATGTGTTTTTTTTTTTAAATGAGCCACCAAAAGATTTACTTTCAAAAAATAGGCCAATTTTGAAATTGTTGGAAAATTTATCCTTTTAAAACTTTGTTTGCACTGTATAAGTTGTACTAACTTTTTTACCCTTATAATTTTAAAAAGAAATAATAATTCAATTAGAAAAGTGAAAATAATTAAAGAATTATGTTTTACCCAATTTACCCCTAATGAACCTGAACCGGTTTGAATGAAAAAAAACGGTTTCAAAACGTTTGTATGTTTGACCGATTGTAATGGTATAAAACAAGCGCATCTCTTGGTTTTGCCTTTGCCGCTTCTACCTACCTGATTCGACTCTTCCCTTCCACCTCTCCTCTCCTCTCTCCTTCGCCGTCGTTGCAATATTCCCTTCCGTTTGGCTTCTCCTCTTACAATCTCCATCGATTGCGCTGTTGAGCCTCATCAATTGGTATGAACTCATCTGCGGTGAATCAGTGTTTCTTTCATTGTTCAATTGTCCATCCCTAATTTGCATCGATTAAGTTGTTCCTACTTTCGAAGCTATTCCATTGAATCGACGTTGGGCATTCCCTTGTTAGACCTCAATCAAGGTATGTAATTTGCTGTTGTTACATGAATTAGTTCACATGTCGTTCTAGAAGCCCCATTGATTTTCAACCGACTTAGGAAGTGCAACATGTTTGTTAATAACATCAGTGCAGGTAGTATTGATATTGATTTCAATTCATCAATTTCAATTCATGTTGGACTAATTCAGTCGATCTGTAACATTTGATAAACTTAACTGCAATGTATGTTGTGATCATTAACTGGTTCAAATATAACTTTAATGATGATTTGTTTGAATTTGTATGCTTAAGTTCTTGGATTTTTATTACTGTGATAAACAACATTTGATGAAAATTCAATTTATTCGATGAACTTTAATTAGCTTTGAATAAGAATAACAGAACACTTGATGGACATTCATGTTATCTGATGAAATTGAGTTGTAATGTATGTTCTAAATAGGCAATCATTTCCCTGCATTCGAATTGTTGGTGGGCCTAGTAAATCGATTTGTAAAATTTCATGTATGTAACTCTTAATTTTCTTGTGTTCAGCCAGAGGTTCTATATAACTTTAATCAATTGATACGTACGAAGTTTAATGTTTCACCTCTGTGTATTTTATTACTATAATGTAGAATATTTGAGGATCTTTGAATTTATCCAAAGAGCTTTCATTATTTATGAAGAAGAATAACAGTACAGTGTATGAACATTTACTTTAATTGATGAATGCTGAGCTGATATGCATGTTCTAACGAGGCAATCATTTCTCCACATCTCAGGTACATGGCCTCCTTCAGAGTTATCATTAACTATAATTCCGTTTAGGATAGGTCTTCTTATGATGTTTGAGACGTTGTGCTGGATGTATTTGAAGGAGTGAGTTTGAGCAGGTATGCAATAGAATATACGAAGAAGGGGATACGGAAAGATTTGATTTATTTCTTTACTTCTTGTACCATAAACCTTGTGTATCTGTCAGAAGATTTCATATTTCTGATGATAGCAGGCTTAAATTTGCTAGATAAAGTGATGATCCATTGGATAATTATGTCGAGAAGGCAAAGAAGATCATAAGTGCAGATGCGGATGGTGATGTGGATTGCTTGGTAAATCAATTATGTGTTCATAGTGATCTACTTATGCGTGAGGACGGCGATTTTGCTGACCCTGAATTGAATGACGATTTAAACGGTAATCCTCTACCTGGTATCTTCTGTGGTGGTACAGGCAGCGAGGAAAAAGCAGATGTTTACAGTGGGAATGATGGGGATGACGATGATAATTTGGGCGATTGGGAGAGGGAAGCGACTAATGAATCCAATTCTCAGGTAAGGATTGAGGAAGAAGACACTAACGCTTTTAGCGGACAGGCTGGGAATGATCGAGCAGTTTCTCTTAATTATATACTTGGAATGGAGAGACATAACTTTGCCAATCAACGTATTTATTGTTTAGATGCTAGCAAAAAATGTAGTTGTTTAAGCAAAGGGGTTGTATTCAACGTGAAGAAGTGTATGAAGCTGGCCATATTCAGATACGCACTGGAAAATAAGCTCTCTGTGTACACCTAATTCTAGCAGTACAAGGTTCGAGGTTGAGTGCATTGAAAGAGGATGCCTTTTTGTATTTAGGGCTAGGAGATGTCATAACGGATTCCCTATTTGGCATGTAACCAAATTTGTTTCCTCCTGTACCTGCTCGTTAGATCTTGACTAAGTTAAAACACGAAAAGTAAGTGCTAAAGTAGTTGGACACTTGTTTGCTAATCGTCTATTCGAGGCCAAGTTCTCTACTGATAACATAATTAGCGAGATTAGAGCCAAGTATGCGGTGGTTTTGCTTTACAGTAAAGCTTGGAGGGCTCTGCAGTATGCGAAAGATCTTGTATGTAAAAGTCGCGAAGAGTTTTGGCAGTTACTTCCCTCATACCTCAACATCTTGAAAGAGACAAACCCCGACAGCGTGGTCGACTTGCAGACCTCTGCAGACAATCATTTTCTGTATTCGTTTTTCTGTATCCGGCAGTGTATTGAAGGTTTCAGCAAATTCATTTGTCCAATTGTGTGTATGGATGCCACTCACATGAAGGTAAGTAACTAGGTCTTATTTATGTTGCTATTGGAATGGATGGGTCAGACTACATATTTCCTATCGCATTTTCGATTTGCTCCGAAGGAATCTGATGCAGCATGGAACTAGTTTTTGCACAGGCTACGTAGGGCTATTGGTATGCGAGATAACCTTGTTCTTGTGACTGATCGTGGTAAGAGTATACCTCATGCAGTTCGATCTGTATTTATTAATACACCTCATCTTGCTTATTATTACTATCTGAAGAATAACTTTATAAAGTATTTCAGCAGAAGGCCAGATATTGAAAAGGCATTTTATAAAGCTGTCTATACGCACTCAAGATCTGAATGCGATAGGTTGCTTGAAGGGTTACGAGGTTCCTGCCTTAACTTGCACAGGGAACTAGTTGCACTAGAAAAAATGAAATGGTCTAGATCTAATTGTCCTAAAAGACGATACAACATCATGACTACCAAAATCCCATAGTCCGTAAATGTTGTCATTCTGCCCGTCTGTCGACTGCCGATAACTGCTGCTCACGAATTCCTTAGGAGTATGACTCAAAGATGGTTTTGTTCGCGTATTGAATTAGGAAATAAGCTACAAAATTCTATAAATTCTGCAGATGTTGAAAGAATTAAGAACTTGTTGAAGGACGATGAGAAGTCTGAAGTATTTCTAATTACTGAGGCCTCAAAGTACCATGTCTGGAATACTGAAAAGGGCGATGGTATCCTAAATATTCAAGATAAGACTTGCACTTGCGGGCTATGGCAGATTGATGAGTTTCCATGTTTTCATGTTATTGCTTATTCAAGGTACATTTCTCAATTTTATAATGGATAATATATTTGAAAACTACTCAATTTATTTGAATGTTTTACAAATAAAAAAAAAGATAATGAAACAAGAATTGGAAAGACTGTGAATAATGTTCCTGATATCTTCTTCTATTCATGATTGTAACTCATTTGCACAACTTTGCAGGTGGTCCCAGACAATATGATGCAAGTAATGGAACATTATCATATTTATGTTTAAGGTTTTTTTTCATAGTTTTCCGTAAAATATATGGAAAGGTCGTCATTTTAGTGATAATTTCGTCATGTTGACTGGATTTTTTGTTTAACTACACAGGTTTGCTAAAGTCCGAGTTAGTCCGTTGTGTCATTTATTCTACAGCAAAGAGTACCTAGTTAGGGCGTATGGGAGTCTGACTAAGCCCATACCGGTAAAGAAGCATAATGGACAGTTGACAAGATTGTATTGCCCATGGAAGAAGTGCGCTAAGCAGGGCGACCGAAAGAGAAGATATACAAATCACATTTAGAGAGACACGAGGACAAGCTCTGCAATAGGTGCCACCAAAAGGGACACGCAATATCTACTTGTAAGGGTGCAACAACATCTTCTTGTGAAAGTACTACTAGTAAGTGCAGGCGTGTTATGCATTGTAAGCGGTGTAAGGGTGCCGCCCATACCATTCTGACCTGTAATGAGTAAGAGGTTGATGTTGATGCGGCAGGTGATATGAGTTCTCAAGTTTCTTCTAGTGATAATCACATTGATTGGCAGTAACATGACGGTGAAATTAACAGTACTAGGTGAAGATTGCGTTTGTTCCAATTTTGACCTAAGTATTTAACACCAGTTGCTAAACCATAGTAATAAATCCTTGTACATTATAATCCATTGATGGTCATTATATATGCGATTATGTTAATTTCATTCATTTGTTAGGATTGTCCATTTAGGGTTTATAAATGCAAGCTTTTAGCTAACAGTTTGTTGTTTGTGGATGCTCATCCATAGTCGATTGGATTATGTTACATGGCATCTCATAAACATAGTTAGCTGGGGTCATAATGTTTCCAAAATTATGAATTTTATTAAAGAAATACGTAAATGGACTATCTATTGGTAGAACCAGTTACATGCAAAACCTAAAAGGCCCCCACCCCATGTTGTCAAGACCATCTCTTTCCCACAAGTACATATTTACCTCTTTGGGCACGACCAATATAAAGTGGAAAATGAATCCATAAAGCATTTAGGCAAGCAGTAACCCTTAATCTGGCCTCCCTCAATTCATCAACTGAAAAAGTACTCATTAATGCCCGTCCCTCTCTCCTTTTACCTTCGTTTGGTTGACATAGCAAGAGGATAGAATACATGTACAACGCATCCCTATGTCCTTTCATCTCGGAAAAGCGAATCACTTCAATAACTTCACCCTTTTGACGCAAAACGAACAAAAGTCGTACACCATATCTGAAAAGTGCTTCTGGTTCTCACTTTCATTACATTTTCTTACAAATTCCTTTTGATGAGGATACACACCCAAGGTGACGAAGGGTAGTCCATACAGGTTGGCTTTTTCATAGACAACGGGTTCTGTACCTAGCATGCAGAGGTTTTTTTTTTGTTGAGGTGAGGGCAAAATAACTTTTTAAGGAATCTATGCGACCATAATGATGATTTTAACCAAAATTTCTGAATGTAAAATATCTTCTATGCTCTGAATCACCATTACCCAAGCGTTCGTCTAATTAAGTAATGGTTGGTGATTATGATTTGGGTGAAAAGTTTGTGCATGCTGTGAATTACTTATATAGATGGTGATATGGCGGGAAATGGTAAACACTTATCTCCCACTACCATATAACCATATTATTATTATAATCACATCTAGTAATTGCGTGGCTAGGAAGAAAGTTAATCTAAAACGCTGGCTATAACTTACAAATGACAGCGAGGGCACATGTTGACAGCAAGGGGGTTGCATTTAATGTCTCTCCTATTCATGTACCTCACAATTGTGTCAATAAGATTGATATATTTTCAATTGTACTCATGACCTAAAGGTTTTTCATGTATATTTTAAAAGGTTTAATCTTCCACTTCACTAATACTGAACCACATTATCTATTAAAAAATAATAATAACAAATGAGTACTATTTCGTTGAATAATCAGATTAAAATGTGGTAGAGTCTAATCAAACCCCTATTTTTTGTAAAATATTCATTTTACTTTAATAATGCATTCTTATGATTTGAAATATTTGTCATTCTGTTTGGTTGTTGTAGTATATATAGGTTGATTATTTATGACAATTAGGGTTCGCATTCCAAATATTTTGTTCATCCCCCAATGCCCTTTTGAAAAGTCACCAAATACCCGTATAACCATATGCCATTCATTGTAGTCATTTAATTTTATAATTAGTAGGGTTAAGACACAACCTTATGTTAAAATACAAAGCGTTCGATTTTAATTAAAAATTTTCATTTAGTTTGACATGTTCTTAAATCCACTCAATTTGACATAAAACTAGTAATGGTGTACATTAAGTTGTTAAAAGCTTAATAAAAGGTCGAGAACTTTTGACAAAACATTACAAATACCTGACCAATAAGACTATTTAGCACTAAACATCTACATAGATGTAAACAAATAGACACAACAAAATTCAAAGTAAGGACAAACGAAACTGGATAATCTCTGGGTAGAACCAGTTGCATGATCACCCCAAAGGGCCCCCATCCCATGCATTCAACACCATGGCCTATCCGATTGTACATGCTACGCCTATTTCTACATGTCCAATATCAAGATGGAAATGAATCCAAAAATGTCGAGTGACATTGTTGACCCTTAATCTTGCTTCCCTGAAGTCATCAACAGTCAGACCAGCCATCAGTCAAAGACCATCTCTCCTCTTGCTGTAAGTTCGTTGACACAACAAGAGGATGAAATAATAGTTTGTGGCATCCCTATGATTTTTTAGTGTTGCCAAGAAAAATCCAGCAATGCATTTGTCCTATTGATGCAGTATGAAGAGGAGTCATACACCATGTATGAATAATACTTCTAGGTTCCCATTTTCTAATGCAATAAATAATAGCAGTAGTTGGGGAAAATAAGGACATTGTGGAGTATGTAAGGCAAAAAGGTCCTCAGCTATCAATTTAGTCTTCAATTGTAAGCGGGGCAAGTGGGCATGAGGGAGAAAATCTAAATCAAATGACTCTAGATAAAGTTGTCAGTGCAGCTATTGCACAAGGAAACATTACAGTGAAGAAGAATGAAGTAATGGGTGATGAAGAATCTCAGCCTGCAACCAGAAATGTTGTGGCTATTAGTCTTGATAAATTGGTAAGTATAGTTAGTTTTAGTTACTCAAATTATGTATTTAGCATTACACTAAACTGAATTTTATTTATTTTATAGCGGAGGAGTAAGCGGTTGAGGAGGGATGATGATGTGGTTATTTTTGTTGATGATGATGACACTACTCCAACGGAGGAATATTGGGCCAAAAGAAATAGAAATCTAAAAGAACTAGGGGTAAGAAAGCATTAGAGGTGAAGATTGTACCTCTAAATAAGGAAACTGTGTCATTAAAAGACTTTTGTCTTACAAAATAATTCTATGGTCCCATTGTCGAGGATGTTGTTCCTACAGGCTTTGATGATTTTATAGCAGTGGAAACAAAATTACGTAAGTTTTTAACAAATAATTTTCTATTTTAAGTATTGTTATAACTACATCAATAATTCTAAAATGTATTTGAGCAGGCGATGGCTAAAAAATGATGTAGGTCTGGTTACCTCATCTAATATCCGGAGAATAATCAACGTTGATGAATGGTTTGGGAACAATGACATAAACCAATTCATCAAGGTTCTTTTTGAACGTGTTTCTAATGAAAGCAATAAATTCCGTTCAGATATTACGGTCTAAAGTTCCAACAATTTTGTATGTAATAAATTCCTAAATTGCATCTTATAATAAGTAGGTTGGTCCCTCTAATTGTTTACCATATTTAATTTGATGAAAATTTTGATAATGCTTCCCGGTTATTTACACCGAGAAGCTTTGCAAATAGGCCACAGCTTCCCGGTCATGTACACAGGGAATAAAACATTTGTGCATGCTTCCAGGGTTACAAGACCGCGAAGCGTTGCAATTTGATAATTGCTTTCCGGTTATGGACACCGGGAAGCACACCTGTTTACCTTTTCTCATACTTTTTTTAACCTTTGTATATAGACTTATATGAAATGAGAGCACTGTAAGGGGGAAAATGAGGGAGTTAAGGAATTCTTCCAGAAAATTGCCAGTGGAACCAGCTCAAATGAGGAGAACTGTGAATGGCATGAAGCTGAACATGTAAGTTTGTTTTACTTACTTTAGACTTGTGTTTCATTGCCTTTGACGGTAATTATTGATTTCATTTTTGCATTATAGATTTTATTCTATGTACATCTATTTGAGAACCACTAGGTCCTATGTGTTGTCTCTTATCGGCAGAAAGAGGTCGTTGTATTTGACTCCATGTGTCATAGACTGACAACTGCCATGCGGGATGTTAGGGACTTCATCACCTTCTTTGAAAATATGCTGAAGATAGTGGATACAAATCCACCAATAGAACTTCCTCCCGGACCATGGAACATTATGTTTGTTGGGAACGAATTAGGACTTCCCCTACAATTGGACGAGTAAGAAATAAAAAATGTTAAACATTGCAATTTGACATCTTCCTCTTATTAATTTTCTATTCTATTTACTTGTTGCAGGGCATCATGTGGTGCAAATGTATGCCGATACATCCAGGATAATTGGACATCACAGACGGCCTGGACATTTGGAACTAGACCCGACGAGGCACTCCGAATAAGAAAATAGATAGCATATACACTTTTTGAGCATTCCTTGCCGAGAAGCGACATTAATGAGTTTAGTTTGATATGAATATTTGTAATCAGGTGGCTTGTTTGTAGGTTGCACTATCTCCGAATATTTGGAACAATTCATTTGATTCCCGGTGTTGTTAACCGGGAATCTTGTTTGTAGGTTGGAAAAAATTAATTCAATGTCATAATCTTGATCATTAAGGCAAAAACCGGGCCCACCAAATTAAAAGCAATCAAAAAAATATTTAATATTCATTTGGTTAAGTAAGAGAAGCATATGATAGACAACGTAGTCCTACGTTTGTCATCGAAACATTTTATTTTTATGGTTTTGGAAATATGGACAAAATTTATCAGTGTAAAGTGTAATAAGTTATATTCATGATGATTTGACACTTCTAACACAAATATGCCGGTCGAAACTCCCTCAATTATATGTTAATATCTCATTTTCCACATGGAATAGTTTTAATTTTTAAGTTAATTGCATGGATATTTCAATAGTAAAGTAATTTTAACTAATTAAGTATCATACACATTTTTATTTTGAAATTATACCAAGTTAGGTACAAAAATATAAGCTTCTCGGTACAGGTAACCGGGAAGTTATTGCTTATTAACAAAGCTTCCTGATTGATAGACTGGGGAAGCAAACATTATCAGACTCCCGATCATAGAGACCAAAAAATGGGCAACGGTTCGTTTGATTCCTGGTGTTGTTAACCGGGAAGCTTGTTCGTAGGTTGGGAAAAATTAATTCAATGTCATAATACTGATCATTAAGGCAAAAACTGGGCACGCCAAATTAAAAGCAAAAAAAAAATATATTTAACATTCATTTGGTTAAGTAAGAGAAGCATATGATAGACAATGTAGTCCTACGTTTGTCATCAAAACATTTTGTTTTTATTGTTTAGAAAAATGGAAAAAATTTATCAGTGTAAAATATAATAAGTTATATTCATGATGATTTGACACTTCTAACACAAATATACCGGCCAAAATCGCTCAATTATATGTAAACGTCTCATTTTCCACATGGAATAGTCTTAATTTTTAAGTTAATTACATGGATATTTCAATAGTAAAGTAATTTTAACTAATTATGTATCATACTCATTTTTATTTTGAAAATATACCAGATTAGGTACAAAAATGTAAGCTTTTCGGTACATGTAACTGGAAAGTTTTTGCTTATTAACAAAGCTTCCCGATTGATAGACCCCGGAAGCAAACATTATCAAACTCCCGGTCGTAGAGACCAAGAAATGGGCAAACAATTCGTTTAATTCCCGGTGTTGTTAACTGGGAAGCTTGTTTGTAGGTTGGAAATTAAGTCAATGTCATAATCTGATAATTAAGGCAAAAATTGGGCCTACCAAATTAAAAGTAATCAAAAAAATAAATATATTTAACATGCATTTTGTTAAGTAAGAGAAGCATATAATAGACAATGTAGTCCTACATTTGTCATCAAAACATTATGTTTTAATGGTTTTTAAAAATAGATAAAATTTATTATTGTAAAGTAAAATAAGTTATATTCATTATAGTTTGACACTTTTAACACAAAAATATCAGCCAAAACTCCCTTAATTATATGTAAACGTCTCATTTCCTACATGGAATAGTCTTAATTTTTAAGTTAATTGTACGGATATTTCAATAGCAAAGTAATTTTACTTAATTAAGTATAATACATATTTTTATTCTGAAATTTTACCTGGTTAGGTTAAAAAATGTAAGCTTCTCGGTACTGGTAACCGAGAAGTTATTGCTTTTCAACAAAGCTTCTTGGACCGTATTACCGAGAAGCTATGGAAACAGGATCCCGGCCATATAGACCAAGAAATGGGAAATTTAATAGTAATATTACCGGGAAGCTTGCTCGGTCTGGGCCAACAGGAAGCTGCCCAATTGAGTTATTTTGTTCCCGCCACTATGTACCTGTAAGTGGTATCTGAACTGAACTACTTCCAGGTGTTACATATCTGGAAGCAGAATGTAAACCTTGCACTCTTTAACGATATAATTTTTCAAAAACACAAAATGTTGATCAAATGAATTTTCTATTATCACGTTTCATGTAGAATTACAACTAAATAAAATTAATTAAAGAAAATAACAGTAAAATAATTTTCACACTTATGTCGGATCTGCAGAAAACGTAATGTTCTTAAGTGAGTCATCAAGAGTGTGCGATTCTTAATTATTTGGTTGGAATTTTCAGATTGTATGCCCTGCCTTGTGATAGTGTCCATAATGTACTTGCCTACGATGCTTCTTAGTAGGTGGATCATTAGTACCACCTTCTCCAATCGCACCAGATTCGACATTCGAAACATCTTGACGTGTTCTGCTTTCCTTATTGTTTCTACACCCGATAGGATTTTTACAAGTAATTCTTGTGTGTTCTGTTTCACCACATCTAGTGCAGTTTTTTCGTCTGAATTTTCTCCCCTACAAATGATATTCTCAACATCTTAGGCCGACCTGATTGCCAATTTTCTATAGGTGGTAGGACAACTTTAGTCGGCTCAGACTATGTCCTATTACTTGCTACGAGATTAATTGGTTCATCGTATGATGCTTCCCACCATTCCTTACTATAGAATTGATGGCATAATTGTAGGGATGAACGTTCATCAACCTGAAATGTTCAAACCAACTGGCATTAGGAATTTAACCCAAATGACATTACACAATAAAGGAAAATTTAATAAACACATAACAAAATACCTGGCGGTAGCAATAGCATGTGAGCAAGGAAGACTATCAAGGTCCCAAGCCTTGCATTCACATGAGTTTGTTTCAAAATCAACCACATAAACAACTTCCCCTTGTGTTATTTGGTAGCACCCGCCTTCAAGTATAGGTCGAACAATGCAAGTTGTGACGTCTTCCTCAAGATCATTAATATGTTTAATAGCTCCAGCTATTACAGTTGTAGCTAGCTTTTGTGCAGATTCCCGCCTTTTACAAAACCAATGTTGGGTTAAGACTCTTAAAAATTTATCTGCAGCATAATGGGCAACCTTCGAGCCTTATTCATTGTCGCATTTGTCGATTCCGCAATGTTGGAAGTCAACATAGCGTACATTCTCTTAGGACAATAAGCACGTGCCCACCTAGCCTTACCAATTTTTTTCCAACTCATGAAACATATTTGGGCTTACTTGATATACATCGTCCAAACGAGCATCACACTTCTTTCGAGTGAGTATAACAAGCAGCTTTCAGTAGACGCCATGCGTTTCCCTGCTTACTACCATATTGCATTAAGTTATTAGTCAAATGGTAGTATCATATAACATGTGGTGTGTAAGGGTAGACATGTTTGGCGACATTGAAGATACTTTTATGGCGATCCCAAATAAGGAAAAAATCAACAAGGGCTCCGATTGTTATTTTCTGCTTTGAGGGGACAATCGCCAAGAAGTATTGTCTTCTCCATCTGTAAACCCGAAAGCTAGGGGATAGATCCCACCATTACCATCTTTAGCAGTTGCATTTATAATCACCCTTACACTCTTCTTTTGTTTGTGTTAAATCGATGACAATAACTGGACAGACATATGATAAGAACCCCCGGATCGATGCACCTAAAGTAAAAAACGAATATAAGAAAGTATTGTCACCTTTAGTACGTAGGCAAAGTAAGCCGGTAGAATTCGATATGACTCGACCCCGTCACCATATGCAAACTTCAAAGCATGCTGCAGGGATCTCAATGCCTTTCCATACTCAATATTAACCTGATAGTGATCTTCTATTTCATTCTGCACCTATTTAGAATGCTAACCGTCACTGTAACCCATGATGAGTATAAACTACCGATGAGATTGGGTTTCACGGGTCGATAATATGAATGATATGTATCGGGCACGCATGAATGATTTGGTACAAACTCTGACACGTGCCAAAATGAAGCACCCTTACTTCATCTAGCAAGAAATGCAAATGAACATGTTTCATTCGAACATTCCACTTCAAATTGAATATTGTTATAACATATTATTTTTGTACGAAACTTGTTAACTAGAGCATACTTCTCAATAGCTACTTTCATGTCTTTTTTTCCTAAGAGTCTCACCCTTTTGAAGCGGATTAGTCTGAACTGGGGCTGACAGTGCATATATGACCTTCTGGTTGAATGAATTACAGTTTGCACCCGGTAATACCCAACTGGGTTCATTCGGCGCAGTGACTTGAATAGGTTCTTCATCGTCATCCGAGCTGACATCCGAAAAATCATCCATATCATTCAAATCATCCTACTGGTCTTTGTCACCATTAGTCCACGTACCATCCATTACCCCGTTATTATTTACCAATTCCTCAGCAACGTGAAATGCATTGGGTTAGTTAATACGGAAAAAAGCATAATGTATTTTCTCGGCACTCGGAATGACAATATCTATACTCGGTCCACCAACATCAACGTGAGAAATAATCCCAATAACTTGTACAGTAGGTCCCTTATGTTTTGATAAAGCATCCATAAATGAATACATGTGCTTAATATGATCCTCCATCATAAAATGTAAGTCGCCATCATCCACAAATTCATACCTATCTCTTGTTGAAGTTGTGACAAATGAATGTATCGTCTATTCCAAATTCGATTATATCTTCAACTTCATACGTAGTTTTTCTACTAATTGGGAAAGTGAAATAGTAGTATCAAAAAGCATAACAACCATTTCACCGCCCTTGTACTCGCTATTACCCAATCCGCTTGAACTTCACAACATTCCTTTTCATTCCTATCCCTACAGATTTTAGTTAACAAATATATTTAGATAATAATACAATTGGAAGCATACAAAATAAATATAATATAAAAAACGTTCCTAGTGGATTCCCGCTACTCTTGACTAGGAAGAAACCAATAAATATTACCGTTTCCCAGTGTTCATACCTGGAAGCAGAGAGTATGCTTCCTGGTTTCCAAACTCGGGAAATGATGATATTTACTAATAGCTTCCCGGTAACAACTACTGTGATAAGTCTAGAATTTACCAATATTTTGATATATTTTATGAGCTTAAATAGGATGAAATTGAGCTTGAGAGTTGAAATATTGAATGGATTTCTAGTAATTCTAGACTGTTTAATTGAGATAGGAACTTGGATTTAAAGATCTGGAAAAAGAAGCAGAAAAGAGCAAAAAATCAGAAAAAGAAGGGATCAAATGAAATTTCATCCAAGGTTCAAGATTTTGGCGAAATATTACAAGACAAGAGTATGTCGCATATCAATATCGCCTGTGCACTCAGAGAAGATGGCGACATTAGAGGCGAAACAATTGAACATCGTCTTGAATGAAAGATGCAGAAGGTAACATAAATGTTTATCGCCTACAAAATTTAACCATACTTAGCGAAGTTCTCAGGCAACAAAAAGAAATATCGCCTAAACACAGGCGACAAACCAAGGCCAAATGCTGAATATTGCCTGAGGAAGAAGTATACGTGGGGCGACAATTAACCTATCTCGCCAAATATCCTTGTTGAGGCAATATACAGATGGCGAGAAGAAGCTAAATCGCCTAGATGGTTGGCAATATGAAAGACGATGGTCAAAGATATTTCATCAAGAAGACTTGTTACATGGCGAATAAGTTTGGCGATAGAACATAATGTCGTTTGAAGTTCAGCCGAAGGAACAAGTGACATAAAGAGATATTTTGTATTTCGCCTATTTGTGTTTTCTTTCTTTTAGTTAATTTCAAATTTTCCACTAAGAAAACTCTATAAATAGGAACTCAGTCGAAGCAAGTAGAACTTTTTTTGACATTTTCAGATTTTTTCTAGAATCTTCTGTTCTTTCATTTGAGATATTTCTTTAAGAAGTTTCTTGGAGAAGTTTTTGTGCTCTGTTTACTCTGATCTCTGAGATTTAGCTTGAAGTGGAAAAGTGAAGACTGTGACAGAGTCCAACTTCTAACTTCCTTGGTAAGATTTAAGTCTTTGAGCATGATGAAGATGATTATGAACTGTAATGTATATGAAGAAGTAATTGTGCTTAGCTAATAGCTCTGTTGATTGCTGAGATCTGTTTCTATGTCAAAGTTTTGATTGCATGATTCTTGTCCATTCATAGCAAGATTTGCTTAATTTTTATGAACCTATTGAATTACAACAACGAGAGTTAAGTAATATTGTTGTGATGCTTATTCTAGTCTAGAGATGGCGTCTAAGTATCAAAATTAAGAATGAAGGATCTTTGTACTAGAGATAGACAATTAGATCTAATTTTTTTACAGATTGTGCCTGATCAGTTAGTTGAGTTGTAGTATAGAGATATATGCAACCTGTTAATTGATATTTATTTATTGAATCAAGAGATCTTTAACAGGTCATTGATGATGATATAGGTTGTAAATCATAGATTTAGAGTCAAATTGTGTAATCAAATGTGGTGCTAGGAACAGAGATCTGCATATCAACTTAATTTTGCATAAGATCACTGAATATTGAGTACTAAACTTCCATTCGATTGTTATGATTGTCAAAAGTGTCTAAAACTCATATCACACTTTATGAACTTTATAATTCTGTTGCTGATCAATTCTTTTTACAATTCAGTTTCGATCTCAATCGTATCCTTTCTTTCCAAGTAAAATAATCCCTGTGGAGACAATATCTTTAAAACTAAAATTAGACATTGATAGAAATTCTTACATTCTTTATGTTATTGTGCTGATTATATGTGTAAGAAATTTTCTCATCATACCGGGAAGCAAATGAAAAGGTTCCTTGTCTCAGGCATCGGCAACATATATAGGTTCCCGGTATTGAGGCCAAGTAACCTCTGCATCTGATTCCCAGTACTCAAGACCGGGAAGTGATTAAAATTTTGCAAAACTTCTCGGCTATCGGGACCGAAAAGAGACTCTAGAAACGATGAAGTCGATTGTAATCCAAAACTATAATACAACATTAATTTCACCTAAAATTCAATCTAAATAACATTTCTATCTATGGATTGGTAATTATCAAACATTCTAGACTCAAAAAATACATACATATTCTATAGTTCATCACATGTACTAATGAAAACCATTGATTTCATACTCAAAACCCTAATTGTGTATAAAACGTACTTTATAAAATCAAACGACAAATAATTCTGCAGTATTTGGTTGAGGGTAGGGAAATTTGATCATAAAGTGAAAACTTGGATGAATGTGATACGTAGAATCTAACTTGCATGAAGTTAGTGTTCATGCAAGTTGGGATTTTTTTTTTTTTTTAATTTGGTGGGGACAATACTTCAATTTTGTGGGGACTTTTTTTGAATTTTGTGGGGTGTTTTTTTAATATTGATAATTAAATTCAAATTTGTAAATACAAGGACATGTATGACTTTACACCATTTTACAATTGAGTAATTATTTTTTTAATGTATTTTTTAATGAATAAGGGTATAATTGTCAAGCTGGTCTGTTACATACAAATACTTTTATAAATTATTTAATTTTGTATAAAAATTAATGTTAGTTTAGAAATAAAATTTTCTTTTAATAAAAAGTCTAAAAATACAAATGACTCTTATGATCAGGATAGAGACGGAGTCGGGGCCCACGGGTAGGGGTGAGTGGGATTAGTTCTAGTACCGGTTCCTTGAAGGAACTAGTACCGGAACCGAATGACCGGTTCCTTATTTTTAAGGAATCAGTACCGGTACCGTTAGTACTTAGAACCAGTACCGGTTCCAGTTCGGTTCCGTTACTGGTTCTGGTTCTAATGGTACCAATTATTCAGGTACGGTTCTGGTGTCGGTTCTAGGAAAATAATCAAATTTTCACAATTAATCCGCTTATTTAAAAAATATTGTGAAATCACCGTTTGTCAAATTTATATTTACAAAATAATCATTCCAAAACCAATATTATAAAACAAACCTATACATATGAGAAAGTTACTAATGTTCTCAATTACCATTATCAATTTATTAAATAGGTTCTCAAATTGCATACCAACAAACTCTCAAAGTTTCACTAATAAACTTAAATTTGATGTCTAGACAAAAAAAAAATTGTTTAAAAGCTCCATAACCCTACAAATAAATTGTGCATAATTTTAAATAATAATAATAATAATAAAAGTTTTAAATGTTATACACGCTTGACTCTAAACCGCATAGCCCTCCATATTCTACATTTCACTTTTCTTAAAAAAATTAATTAGTTAACATACACATAGTAATTTAACATAATTTAGTTGTATATATAAAAAATAATTAAAAAAATAAATTAAATTTTTAGATAGATTGTTGAAGTGAACACATCTAGCACTCCACTTCAGCTCTTGAAACAATATTCTTCGAAACTTCAGGATTATTTCTAATTTTTAAATATATTTGAAATAGCAAAATATATATATAGGTGCTGAAACAATTCGATGGTGAGAAATAAAAAAATTATTAGATTAAATATACTATTATTTTTAAATTATTTATATAAAAATTACAACCACAATATACAATTTGAAAAAAAAAATTATGAGAGAATAGAATTATATATATATATATATATATATATATATATATATATATAGATAGATAGATAGATAGATAGATAGATAGATAGAAAGAAATTCGCCTAAAACGATTATATTTTATTTTATTTTTTAAAGAAAAACCGGTTCCTTTACTGGTTCCAATTCGGTTCCAGTTCTAGTCCGGTTCTAGTCCAGTTCTAATTAAGGATCCGGAACCGGTACCAAAAAATATAATTTTCAGTATCGATTTTGGTTCGGTTTCAAATAATCAGTTCTTTTTCGGTTCAAGTACCGGTTCCAGAAGGACTCATGCACAGTCCACAGGTACCATGGCCTCCGAAGGCTCCAAAATAAAATCAAATTATATGAGGGTTTTATTATAAGAAAGTGCTGTGATGAGTGTTAAATTGCACTAATTAGGTTTAGGGTTCAATCACTTTTACCGCATATTTTAATTTTTTTTAAATTAATAAAAAAAATACTTTTGTTGTTTTAAAAAAATACTTTTAATTAATATTTAAATATTTCTATATATTGTTATTGTTAAAATTTATGTAATTAAATTTTATCAAATTAAAAAAAATTTATTAAAAATAATTTAAAATCACTTATAAAATATTACAGAATTTTATAAATTAAAAAGTAAACCAATAAATTATAATACACATTTTAAACATAATAAATTGTATATAAAAATATATCATATATTAATAAATTTAAATTCATATAAATTGTATATAAATATATATCATATATTAATAGATTTAAATTCATACACTACCAAAGATTTTTCTGATTTCTTTTAGTATGAAAGCAATTAAGTTTAAACTATTTATTGTATTGATAATAATAATAGTTTATAATTAGATATTGAAAAATAGTTTAAACGATAAAATAAAAATTTTAAATTATATATAAAATTATAAAAATATGTATATTTAAATATTAGAAAACAATTTTTAATTATATATAAAATTATAAAAATATATATTTAAAAATTTTATTTTATAATATAAATAAAATATATACAATTTATATTATATTTTTAAAAAATTTATTTCAGAATATATTACCCCGTATCGCACGGCACTCAACTCCGCAGATCATAAATAATAGCTTTTATGTTCCGTTCCCCTTTTTATTATCTCTTACTTCGACTCTGGTTCAAGAGAACACGTATGTCTTGTAGCTTTTGCTTTGCATTGAACTTTAGACCCTAATTTTTCTATTAGTTTTTTAATTTTACTTTCTGTACATATAATGTATCCACAATTAGCTCAATTCTTGGGATCATATTATTTTAATTTGAATATGTTAAAATATTTATTAGCGTGGTTATTTATGTTCTTTCTTTATTTTCATAAATTGGTTTCATTTGAAACTAAAATTTTAAGACTTGCGTATCAGTTCTCATGTCAAATGGTTTGGAATAGGGGCTTGGACTAAGAATGTTGACTGGGAATACTATTGTAAGAGAGTTTGTGATTATAAATTAGAGATTGATATGTGTGTAAAGCCGTGGTAGCATAATATCAAGAGAATTTCAAAAAGATCTTATAGGCTTGATTTTAGGAATTTTTTTCTCAAATTGGAAGAGATTTGCCGTACATGATTCTAGGAATTTAATTCCAATTTGAAGAATATTTTATTGATGCAATAGCAGGAATGTATTTCCTAATTGTAATCATCATTAATATGCCATGATCACAAATATGTGTACCGCTCATGAATATTTAAAATTCTCTTTCAAATACTTTATAACATTCGATAATAATACAAAATTAATATTTTCTCCCCATTCTATCTATTTATATAAGAAAAACTAATTTTGTACTAAAATTTAAAAAAATACTTACTTTTTAATATTACTCCTCATTAATTCATTATTATTAGATTATAATATAATTATATAGTTAAAAAAACAGTTATGTAAAGTAAAATAAAGGGTATATTAAATATTTTAAATTTAAAATTTTCTATTTAAAGTAAAATTCCCTATATAAATAAAACACTCAAAAAAGATTTTCTCTATATAAATAAAACGGAGTGAGTAATTAATATTCCGTGATCATAAAGATGTATCTATCACATGAAGAAACCTTCGTGCTTTGCTAAATTGTACCTGTAAATCTACGTGTGGATCCACACATGTATGTAAAGGAAAAGGAAAATAAAGAAAAGTCAGAATGTCCTAAACAATCACACATGTATGCTATTCCCTAGCATTTATCTTTTATAATGCAATATGATCACATGATGCATCTCTATTATGGATATCTCTAAATACAGTTCCTTTCATATAAGGCATAGATACACGGATCCTATCAAGCATGGATTTGTCATCAAATAATATGGTATCATAATACTTCATACGATTATATCAAATCATCTCATATGTTTATATAACAAGCACAATATATATAACATACACATGCATAAATCACCAAGGTTCATTTAAATGTCAACTATTTAAATAATTATTTTTACATTTATCTTTGATATATAGAGCAATCGTTTATTACTTTACGATTCCAATTACCTGTCATTAATGCTACTTATAAAGCATGTGTAATATGCACATATAAACCATTCTTATACTAAATGTTTCATTCATTTTATATAAAAAAAAAAAAGTCTAAAACATTATAATATTCATGATTCTAGTCTTTTCCCACCATTACTACATCTTATTACAGTCTTTATGTGCCTAACAAGACATTGAGTGAGGTTATTTAGTTTATAAGTAAAGTTACTTGCAAAATAAGTAACGATCATTTCTATTACAACAATTTAATTATTATTATTGATCTTTATACTCTTATTATGGGTCTTATTCATTGAGTTTATGGTGAACACACATAATTCATTATTATTGAAACTTTTAAGGCTCACCTATATCAAGTATAAGTACATTCACATATCTCCTAGCAATTGAGTCATTTTATTTCTAATGCTCTTTAGTACAGTTCATATCATTTAACAACAATTAGTCATATTACATTCATTATGAGTCATGTATAATATTATGTAACCATACATGAAGTACACAAGCAATTGCAACCAAAACAATAAACAAATGAAGCAAACCAAACTAGTTTACCAATCTAAACAATTTATAAAGCTAATATGCGTATTAATTCCTGATTCCAGCAGATATACATACATGAGTCAACACATCCAGTTCATCAGATTTCAGTTTCAAATTCAGGTTACTAATACAAGTTTTACATTCAGTTTAAATCATTGCCTACAGCTAACTATTAGAGAAAACAAGATCATACCACTGTGTTCATACTAGGTCATATATGTATGGCCGAAGCCAAATCCATAATGGCAAAAATCATATCTGTATGGCATAACACGAATCTATAATAGTTGTTTGCTGAATTAAAATAGGCACTTCAAATGAAATATTTTGCATATCATGTAGGAGGTACCTTTATCCCTAGACATGCCATAAATTATTCTAATGTCGCTAGTCTTAAGGCAATAACATCGTCTTAATTTTAGTATCACATTATATCACATACCAAAACTTTAGTATAGTCTATATCATGTTTAAGAGAGCATCTATGCATCAATCCACATATATAAGTGGGTTCATTTGATTAGTTATCTCATATTCACAAAATATCAACATACACACATATCTAATAATACAAGATTATTCATATGAATGTAATTCATCACTTAGAACATCAAGTAAACCATCAAAGCAGCATTTACTTTCGCATCACCATAAGATTCAACAAAAGCTTAGTCTATCTTTACCCATTTCTCATTTAGTTCATTTATTTCTTTCCTATATTTTTCACATCTATCAATTTCATAATAAAAATTATTTCCTATAATGCACATATGTAAGTCTCTATATACACAATATATTCCTATATATATATATATATATATATATAAAAGCAAAAACATAAATAATGTAGGGCTAAAAAAATGGGATATGAACCTCTCATCCATCGATCTTAAGCCATATGTGTAACGTTTCAATTTTGGGGCTAAACGATTTAATGTTTTGATTAAGTTTCAACTTTCAATTATTCTAACATTCTTGTAATTCTTGAATCGTTTATGGTTAATTGGAACAATGTTAAGCTTATTGAATTGATTTGAGAATGTTGATCACTGTAATATTGATGTTATGTCCACTTTAGAGCTGAAAACGGAATCAAACGAAGATGAATTTGGAGATATGCAGCATTTTGGGTGCAGGCAACGTAGGCCTTATGTAGCTAGACATGTCGCCAGTTAACGAAATCAATAAAGCCATTGGACCTGTATCGCCAGCCTTGTCGTCTGACATTGAATTGAGGTGTTTTTAACCTAAATCCACCAAGTTTCTTTCATTCCTTTCACTCTTTTCATATTGTCGCTTAGCACGAACGTTTTCTCTCTCGAATCCATTGTTATCTCCCTATCGGTGTAACTCCAGTAAGTTAATATATCAACCCTAGATCGATCTTCCATTGTTGCAAGCATGATCTTGATGGTAATTGGGGCTAGACATAGAAGTATTAGGGTTGATTGTAATTTGGAGATTGGTTAGGGTTGTAGTGGAAACCCTAGATTGTTGAAGGGATTGAAATCATGGAATTGAATTGAGGCTTTGAGTAGTTTTGTTATCGTTTCCGTTTATCATTCATTCAATCATCAATTTCTTAATGTTAAGACTAGGTTTTGTTTTTCGCACGTCACATGTTCGATCAATTGTCTAAGCGATTCCTTATTAATATTATTAGGCGAAGCGGACGGTGCTGAGGATCGTACCGGTGGCGATTAGCTGATTATTGACGGAAGAAAGGTTAGCAATGTCGTTTTATACTCCATAAGTGGTTTACGTATCTTTTATTGAATTGTGCATTAAATTGAAAAACAACATAATCACTTGAGTTGTTAATTGGTAATAATAGATAATGATGATAGAATGAAATGATGATTTGCTGCTATTGCCTGGATTATTGCTGGATATATATATTCCGATAAGCATACTAGCATGTTAGACTTAGGATTTGGTTAGCTAGAGCTGGAAATAACTAGATAAGGCACTAGTAATGTACTCGGAATTGATGATTGAAAACCAATGAACGTTGAATTTTCTAAATGAATGTTAAATTGTTCTGCATGCATTGTATTAACCTAAACTAATTAACAAATGATTGCACTAGTTGTGATTGAAATAGTGATGGAATGACATGTCATTAGGGGTACCTGAGAATTCTCTACCTATTGAAAACATAGGTCTTTTGGTTTAGCTAACCACCATTGGAATTGAGTGACGACTTTTATTGGGTATGACGCCACCACTGCATGCGGGCCTATTGTATTATAGTCTTCAAACCTAATTGATGGAATCCTAAGGTAGTTTTCGTCCCGAGGGGGAATAAACTGCGCTACGGATTTCGGTCTTTCGACCCTATTGCGTGGTTTCGGCCTAATTGGTGGCTTCGGCCTAATTGATCCCGTTCCATTATCGATACTAGATTAGTGGTATTCTAAATGAATTGGAACCTTTAATGTGAATGATAGTGTGTGATGATTGTATAGAGGATAGTTGAATGTATTGGGGGTTTAAATGAATAAAGAGAACCTATCTGGTCACCTAAAATGTTAAATGCATCAAATAAGCATAATTGAACTAAAATGAGCAATAGACCTTATTATACATGCGAATAACATTGAAATTGGGCGGGTTTGTCTTCCTTTACTAATGGATGATAGTTCAATGTGCATTTATGTGCCACCTCATGATTGTATGTTAATTAGACGCATTTGCTTGTGTTTGTTGGCGTATGAGTTGCTAACCAGACATCAATAGTCTAACGTTGCTTTTTTGTTTCTTGTCTCTCCTATTGAAATGTGAAACAGGTGATCGAGCAAATTGAAGGTCCCAACATTGCATATTTCATGATTTTAGAACCATATTGAGAACTGTAATTTGTCTATTTTTGATTAGTTTTTGAAGAACATGTAAACCTTTTAAATATTTTTGTTTATGATGTTTTAAGACGATTATTATGGGATTTGTAAACTATTGTGATATATCAAGTTATGGTGGATGAATAACTTGTTATGAATGTGCATTCTATTGTTGGATGTTAATTATGAATTGCAAAATAGGTACTTGGATTTTACTGTATAATCAGACTACTTAAATACTAAGTTTATTTCCGCATTTATTGTACTGAATGAATGAATGTAATGTGGCATTCTAGTCTTCGGTTGCGGTTCCGCCGTGGTCGGGGGTTGGGCTTTACAATATGCTCTATTTATACGATTAAATTGCTACATGTTTAACAATGAGAATGTAGGAATCAAAAGCGGAGGTCTGCACAAATTTTTTAGAGGATAGAAAGACGAAGAAACGCTCTAGTCTAACATCAATCAGAGGTCAAATGATGGAGATATGACCTAACAAATAGAGACCGTCTCTAGCGCGCCTCAACCGGATGTCTTCATGTTTTTGGCCAAGATCGACCATAAAGACGCAATAATTAGAGGATAGAGTCTTCGTAAAAGTTGTAGTTAATAGAAAAACAAAGGAAACCCATTTTTTTCACATCGATTGGAGGTTAGACGAAAGAGATATCGCCCATGGAAGATTATGCCAGGACTGCCAGAATTTTGGTCGACCAAGAGTTTTAAGGCTAATGAATGGTAGAGATACGTGGATAAATGAGAGAGAGTTTCGATACCGCTGAAATCACATGAAATGAACAAGTATTGAGAATGTTACCATAATTCAAATGTATATAGAGCAATTGAGGAGTTAGGGTTTTTGAGAGAAAAATAGTTTTAGGTTTTCTGAGCTTGAAATGAAGAAAGAGATGACAATATATATTAAAGCTGGAAAATAATTTATATATATATAGATTAATGGGCTGGGGTTTCTTTAATAAAACTTTTGTTATTTCTAAAAATATTCCCAACCAGTGTTCTAAAACTCGGCCGAGTAGGCCGAGTACTCTCCGAGTAATCGTTGCTTGGTGTCCTAGCGATATGATTACATCAAAATCGGTTTGGGAGTACTTGGCAAGTACTCTGTCCTACTCGGGAGTACTCGATCAAATAAGTCCTCTAGGCTAATCGGATTATTCGGACCAACTTGGATTTTTTCGTCTCAACTCGGATTTACTCGCCCAATTAATATTCCTACTTCATTATATTATTTTATATTATAATATTATGACATTTGTGTTTATTTTTTTATAAAAAAAGACTTGAAAGAGAGATTGTTGTATGATAATCAACTTCTTATTTAAATGTAATATAATTTATTAAACATTAAAAATATATTTTTCTACTTTGTTGATTTCATTTAATCAACAATAATTAAGTTTACTATTTACTACCGAGTAAGATCCGAGTACTCCCCCAATAGTCGAGAACTCCCTACTCCCAATGATGTCGAGCGATCACCGAGTAGCAAGTTCTTTAACATTGCTCCCAACTTATATTCTAATTTTAAAATCACTACTTTTAATAAAAAATTCATATTTTCCAAATTAAGCCAGTTTTAAATATAAATTAGTTCAAAATAAATTCTTATAAATCTCGGGTTTGTAATACCTTTTTACCCCCCGGGACTCATAAATTTTCAAAAATTCATTTTAAATCAATTAGAACGTGTGGTTTTCACTTAAATAATTTAAGGGTCTTCCTTTGGGGGACAAATTTAAGGGTATTCCTGCTTCCGATGAAATGACACCCTGGGGATGAATATGAGGGTCTCCCTATCTCCCTTAAAATAAGGCTTCTGATAGATGAATTCAAGGTCCTAAAGTAAACACATGAATTGGTTTTCGCTCATAATCTACAAGACATTTTAAGGGGTCTATCTGAAGGAACCTTTACTACAAGACATGTCAAACCTCAAATGAGATAAACTATCATTCGTTTGAAAGACTATCGATAAAAAATTAGAGATGAACTCGAAAGGCGGATATCGGGTTGCGTTCTCTAGCTCCACCCGTCCACAAAACAATTTGATTAATAACATAGATATCTTAGACAAACTTAATATTTGGAGAATTAGATGATTAAATCTAATAAAATTAGAAAGATAAATATAAAAAGTAATAAATAAATATAACTCCATTGAAATACTAATTAAAATGAGAGATTTTCTCCAAAAACCTTATAAATATAAATCCATACATAAACACCTTATAAAAACTTTACTAATACCTCTAAAGACATGTCATATTCTTCAAAATTCCTACAAAACAGTATCAAATGTAGAAGCAAGTTATGGATGTGATACCTAAAGTAAACATATGGAGGCTTATTCGGGATAAGTTCTTTGAATGACCCATAGTGAGATTACACATGGAAAAATAATCTAAATACTAGTGTTCACTCTCGTAATAGCAGTAGGTGCAAGTATTCTTATATTTGAGGTCTCTAAGTAACAAACGTATCAACTCATACACTTTGCGATCATTACTTGTATACTCAACAAATTTATTTATAGCGTGATTATTGGGTACAATATAAACTACTTGAGGATAGTTTAGTTCCCAATAATGGATTAACCGCTTTTGATGATGAGAGAGATATCTCATTGTTTCTTGTTAGGAACATACTTTAGAAATCCTTAGCCAATGTGAATGTATTAGTGAAATGAGTTTCACTTATTATACTCTAGAGTAAGCTATTTTTCTAGTACAAGAAAACAAGATTTCCAAGTTAGAACTGCATAGCCTTTCTAACATGAGTTGATATGTAGTATATAATAAAATTTGACTTAGATATAGGATCCCGAGAGGAATATGATGCACAAATACTATCTACTGAAAAGTGTTATCTAAACCACGAACAATTCTAAATGATTTTGTGGTCGTGATACATTACATCATGTTAATCTTGATATGCTAAGAATTGATTTATGGAAGAATTATTAATTCAATTTATTCTGTCAAATATGTCGAATGGATCATGCATAACAGGATTTATATAATATGATTCGTTTTTGATGATATAAATTATTATACAATTAAAATGATAAAATAAGAAAACTGAAATTTTTTATTTGGATTTTGACCAAACTAGATATGAATCTAGTAAATTTATTTATAAGTTTAATTCATACCTATAAAAAATATATATATATATATATATAAATTATAGCGTATATTTTTTATAATATAATAAACTTATGAAATCCAAAATGGACTATAGCCTATTTACCGTTGAGTATGGTAAAAACTCTTTTTGTTACTTTTAAGTTACTTATAATATAATCTATTAATTTTTAGGAAGATTCATATGTTTTGTGTAATATATATATATATATATATATATATATATTCATTTAAAAAGGGACTCATTCATGAATACAATATAAGTTTGACTTATCACATGATTGATCCACTAACTGATAAAATGTTTATTTGGAAAAAAAATTAAGCATTCAATTGTGATTATAACATCATATTTAAAGAAAGAATTTACTACCTATTTCTATAACTAATTTGCTTTAAAAATCCATTCAGCTAAATGTAATGGTCACCCAAGTTGGGTCATTAAGTTCACACTTTTAGATTTGACTGATTACAAAATAGGGAAAGAAAGTATTTATGTTTTAAATGATTAAAAAAAATTATGTGTCTATTGATATTATGCAAGATGCACATTTTAAGTTCCATCAAATGTGATTGAATAAATATTTAATCAGAATGACATTGTAGCATGTTAGTGATGTTATGGATGGACCGTTGATTAAATGGAATGGTTTGTATTGCTATAGTATGTGATGTCATGTCCCTTCTTGGTAACCTTCTCCTACCATATGGATTTTTGTTATTATTTTCTTAAGAGTTAATTTTGAGAATTTTGGTGATATTGAGGGACTAAGGTCCAAATTTTCCACCCTAGTTCCTCATTTACATGTTAGACAAGAAGAAAACGATCAATATTGAACACTCTATTTTCACTTTTTTATCTAGACGGCTAAATTGAGATAAGAAGACTCTTCAGTTTTATGAGCTGATTTTCATGATAGGTATTTGCTAAGGTAAGACATTTTATTCTTTAACATTTTTTTATTTATTTGGTGATTGATATATTTTGTAATGATTTTATTCAATTTCAGGGTGTTTAAAATTGGTGTAGTTTGGAATTTAGTACTCTTCGTAATAGAGATTTTAAGATATTGGAGATTTAATTTTTGAGATAGGGATTTGATTTAAAGTGTTTATTGAACACTCTCTTATCACTTTTATATCTAGACGGCTAGAATATGATCAATATTGAACACTCTCTTTTCACATTTATATCTAGACGACTAGATTGAGATAAGAAGGTTCTTCAGTTTATGAGTTGATTTTCGTGGTAGGTATTTGCTAAGGTAAGACAGTTTATTCTTTAACATTTCTTGATTTATTTGGTGATTGGTATATTTTGAAATGATTTTATTCAATTTCGGGGCGTTTGGAATTGATGTAGTTTGGAATTTAGTACTCTTCGCAATAGAGATTTTAAGATATTGGAGATTTAATTATTGAGATAGGGATTTGATTTAAGGTGTTTATTTCTTTTCGATTTTAAAGTAAATATCATCATTTAGTGAATTGTTTTTAACTCAAGCGAGAATGGAATCAATTATATTTTGGCTATAATTTCAAAAGTTCTAGTTTGCTTTTAAATTCAAAATTTCTCATTCTGATGCTTGATTCATGCCTACTATTTCGTTTAGTACCAGGTAAGATAGTAACCCCTTTCCCATGTTTTTTCCACTTATATTTTTGGATTTGTTAGGGCATGACTAGACAAAATTTTAATTCTCATAGATTTGCTAGAATAAGAATTTTAGTTGATGCCAAGATTATAGTCAAAATGCATATTTCATAGTGTTTAAGAAATATCTATTTTGTCAATTTGTGCATAACTGCTATATGATTCCAAATAATGAGGGTTTTATAGTGGTTGTATGTGCCATTAATTTTCACCTATAAGATGTAAGGTCATAAGGGCTAATGTGGGTAATGGTCTACATAAGATTTGGAATAAGCTCTAAATGTGTGTGCACAATAGTTAAGGGAACTATGTCACATTAAAACCTACTTGAACTCCTATGTGCTCTAGTCCATGTCCTAGTCTATGTAGTCAGATCACTGATCAATCTGCCTAAACATGTACTGTAAGTGACATGCACCTCGATGTGCACCTTGGTCTACATAGTCAAGTTGTTGATCTTATTACTAAAAAATATAGTGTAAGGTAACTCAAGCCCTCGCCCCTGACCTGGTAAGGTTAAAAAACTTGCAAAACCAGGCTGCCTAGGTCCATACCATAGCCTAAGTGGCATCCTCATCTTTATAGCCAAGACATCTAGTGCACTACTGATCCTCTCAAATGTTCACAAGTTTCACTATTTACCTATATTCCATCATGTTACATGTCCAAGTTAAACAATATAAAAAATGACATGTAGAGTGACATTAGGCAATCAAGATAGTTCTAAATGTAATTATATCTATTATTATTTGTAGATCTTATGTATTAAGCGAATGACTATCCAATGTTGATATTAGAACTCTTTCCTGATAGATATCAAGGTACCTTCAAAGGCTGGAAAATTTATTTTCTAGCATGATAATCATAGAAACCTGATTTAGTTAACTCTTAGGAGAAGAATGATTTGAATAAGGTATGTTAGGAACTTTTTCTTTGATTAGTTGTTTCTTAAGGGAATCTAGATTGTTATTATATGTTAATCAATACTATTAATAGATAATATATATAAATTACGAATTAGTGCTAAAGAAAAAGTGATGGCTCCCACAAATGGCCAAATATGATCAATGGTTCATGATTAAGATCCCAAGAACTAGTCCAAAGACATTTGTAATGAGTAACTTGTCTAGTAACTGTACCAAGGCATACTTCACCAAAGTGATGGGCATTGACCAATGCAATTAGTTAAAATAGTTTATTTGAAAAATTAGACTAGGCATTAAGATGTATCTTAGCATACAAGTTATGAATAGATTTATTTGTATATGTTTAATTGCATTAAGATGTCAATTATTATTTATTATAGGCTTTAATTCCCGAGTCATTATGACTCGTAGGTTCTTTATTTTGAAAATTTTGCAAGTTAGTAGCTAGAGGGCATCTTGGTTACGAGGTTGTAAGGCGATGGGCTCAATTTTAGAGAGAAGGAAACCCTAAAGGACCTAATCAATTTTTGAAAAATAATTGAATTTTAAAACTATTTAGAGTATCATGAAAATGTTTTATTTTATGAATTTTACATTATTATAACATAAATCCGAATTAGTAAGCTAAACTAATCAGTTGTAGATAAGAATTATTTAGCTTTATCGCTTGTTTCAAACCATTTGAATAGGCTAGTTGTGCTCTATTTTATCATATGGTTTTTTATTTTCTTGTTTGATATATACTTGTGCATTAGGTTTGATAACGTTTTCTCATGAGTTTGCTAGTTGGGGTGACTTGTACAAGATAAGGATATCATGTTTATATAATTACAAAAGATTGTTCAGAAATGATATGCCTAATTAACTCCCATTTTAGTTGTTAGAAAATCCATTTTAAGAGAAACAATTAAAAGATTACAATTTTAAAAAATAAGAGAATCTAAATTTTCTCTCTTGCAATCAAATGGTGTACCGTGAAATACTATTTTATATTTATATATATAAGTGATATTTTGAGCAATTAGATCGAGTCATAAGTTAAAAGTTAGTTTTAGCTCAACATTAAAATTTTTACAAGACAAAACTTTTTATAATTTTTTTTTTTTTTTTTTTACTTTTAGACCAAAATGACTTTACTATCCTTAATATTGAAAAAAGTTGAAAAAACAATTGTATGTTATTATTATTATTATTATTATTATTATTTTGCGTTTGAGAGTATACCAAGGAATTTTGTACTGATGTTGTAATGTTTTGATTTTTCATTTTGCTTCCCGATAATACATGCCGGAAAGTACAAAAAGTTAATTTGTTTACTGGTACTAACACTAAAAAGCAAATTTTTTGCTTCCCGTGTTACATACCGGGAAGCAGATTTAATTTTTGCTTGCTTCCTAGAATGTAATATTAAGAAGAAAAAAAAATTGTTTACGGGTTTTACATACTAGAAATAAGAAAAAATTTAAGTCTACTTATTAGTATGTTATACAAGAAGCAAATATTGCTTCCCAATGTCACATACCAAAAAGCAGACTTAGTCTTTGCGTGCTTTCTAGTATGTTACACGCGGAAGCCACCGGATATATTTTTGTTTTAATTTTTTTATAGTATAGGTAACATGGTAATTTAGGTCTATTATGTTGGAAAACATTTTGGAAATGTTTAGTTTTGTAAAAACTTCAATCTTAAAAAAAAAATTAAATTAAAATTCTAAAAGTGTAAATAACTCGTTTATCATTGAAAGAGAAATATATTTATTGTGGTAAGGAGTTGATTAGTTGCTAAAAATAGCCTAACAATAGTGAGTTATTTATGGAATATAATTCAAGGTAAAATATATGAAAGCAACGACGTGAGATGTTACTAAATATATCAAATAAATTATTCTATAAATTACTCATTGGTGTTTAGGTAACTTTAACAACTAATTAACTCTTTACCATTGTAAATATATTTCTCTTTCAATGATAATATTTAGACATTCTAAATCTTAAAGTCTTTTATTCTTGACACTAAAATATAAATAGGTAATGCATATCTGTTCCCCTTGTAGTTGGAATGTATTCCCAGCTGTCCCCCTATACTTATTTGTTCCTATTTGGCGACTTGAACATGTGTTTTTCTAAATTTGACACTATAAAATAAATAGGTAATTAACTCTTTACCATTGTAAATATACTTCTCTTTCAATGATAATATTCACTCTCTAAATCTAAAAAATCTTTTATTCTTGACACTATAATATAAATAGGCAATACATATCTGCTCCATTAGTAGTTAGAATGTATTCCCAGTTGTCCCCCTATACTTATTTTTTTCCCATCTGGCCACTTGAACATGTGTTTTTCTAATTTTGTATCCCTAGTTTTCGACGTGGATTGACACATGTAAAGAAGCGATCAACTTGTGCATGCACAACTTAAATTTGCTTACTTAGCTAGTGACTGGGCCATTATTTAAGTTTTTCAACCCATCATGCTTTAACTTTATTTACCTCATTCTTCAATTTTTTTAACTTCTACATTTCTCCTACGACTTTACCTTCATCTAACACATCTCAGAATTGAATTCTAGTTTAATTAGTTTTTAAGGTTCAAGCAATTATTTATCCTCATCTTCATTTCTTATACAACTTGGCCTCCGTCTTCCTTTTCTACGAGATTGACTTCTTATTTCTTTCATTTCTAGAGTTTATTCATTTTACATTTGATTTAGGGTTGTTTTCTGGAGGCTACTTGCTCTGTAACGCCCAAACCTCCGCCTTACAGACATATGTAGGGAGACAGACGTCACGACAAACGATCTTAGAGACAGAGTAATAGAGTATATATTATGTATATATATATATATTCAAAAGTAAAAAGAATATCAATCTGTTTAATGAAAGAAATATTTCTGAAATACAAACCAAATGTCAGCGATACAATATCCAAAAACTGTTCCTAAATCAACTAAACACAAAATTTGGAAACATATTGATTGAAGTCTGGTTTACAGCTAAATTAGTAAAATATAACATAAAAATCCGATACAAAATATGAGCAGAAGAAAATGTGTAGACCAATGTCGAAACTGATGCATGGAGTGATATGTGGCTGTCCTTACTACTCCACCTAACTAGTTGAACGTAGCATTTTCCATCCCGATAAGGAAATTAACATAAAAAAATAAAAATGAAGAGACAACAAGGTCACACTATCGAATGTATAGTTATTAAGCCAATGCCCAACATCCACACACACAATGTGTCTTAGATTAGCGATTTAACATGAACACACACAAATGCAACTTACCTGACAAACTAGTTATGTGAAACAGAAGAAAACAGAGAAGTATAAAAGAAATCAAGCAGATCTGAGTTGTTCTAAAGCTTCCCACATTCATTAAGGAGTAGTAAGTAAGTCCTTTACAACTTATAGTGGCTAAAAAGATTGATTTTACCATGAAAATGCTCTAAACTTGAAATGGCTATAACTTATTCGTTTTAAGTCCGAATCATGCTTATGATAACTTTTTGAAAAGGGAATTTCAAGAAGAATGACTTTAGAAGAAAAATTAAGAAAGGAAAGAAGCTTGGAGATACTTGTGGCGATAGGTGAGGGAAGTGCCACATTACTGGCGATGATTATGGCTATAATTGATTTCTATGAAGACCACTAGTGAGACTGAGCTGGCAATAACTGACTGAAGAGGAAATTACAACCTTAATCTTTGCGAGACTAAATGATGATACTTTTCAAAGAAAGAAGGTATCGTTTAACAATTTGGCGAAGTTCAACGGCTGGTTAAAGGTATTGCCTACGTTTTTACGAAGGTATCTGTCAAAAGGTTGAAATTTGGGGAAGGATATACTAACTATTGGTTAAGCAACTTGGCGAGAGGTTAACTTGGGAGAGGGTATCGCCAACAGCTTGGCAAAGCTTCAGGCAAGAGTTTAACTCTGGGAAAGGGTTTCGTCTAAGCATTGGCGAGACTGTTGGGCGATGGTTGAACTTTAGTCAGGTTTCGTCTAACTTGCGTTTATCTTAGCGAAGGACTTAAGCGATACATCTAATGTTAGATTTCACTGTCGCCAAAAGGGACTTGTTATTGGCAAAGTACTTAGACGATAGTTGATTACTCTAGGTCTAATTCATTTTAACTTCAACTTTTAAAGTCTTCTTCAAATTAACCTATTAGGCCACAACCTTGTCTAAAGGAAATATATTAAATCAATAATGGCAAGCAGTTCAATTTAAATTCATCAATACAAAGACAAAAGTTCATCAAGTTCACATATTATAGATTACTTGTCCAGAATGCTCTAGATCTCAAAGAAAGTTGTCTTATTAGGCTCAGATTATATCAGATTTACAGATAATGACGTATATATGCTAGAGTGTATCAGATTATCATGCAGATTACAGAGCTTAACAAATGATGCCAGATGATATACTCAAATTGTATTAGTTTTAAGAGTGCATCATTATATGTTAGAATGTCTCAAATTATTATTGTCATGCCTATCCTTATTTTAATAACCAAAACCAGGAACAAAAACAGAAGGTGAGCATAGCTCTAAAAAATAGGTCAGAGACCCGAGACAAATTGAGAAAGCTCCAGAAAAATGGATCAAAGATCCCAGAAAGTGATGTCATAATATTTAGAAGGCATTCAAGGCCTGTATGTTTTCACGTATCGATGTATACATCTAATTCCTACGGCAAGCCGATCTTACTACTATCTTACTTCGGATAGGGCTTTATTTTTCAGATTAAAGAGATTATACTTGCAACATGTAATAGATTTCATAGCAGATAAGATATCAACCATTTAGCAGCAAGTTGAATAGCCAAATCAGAAGCAACATTTCTATCATAGACTACAAATTCGTGTTTCATTATACATTTAGGTTAAACTATATTAATGTAGTAGAGAAGACACAATAACATAGGTGAGGGCTTAAACATGGCTACTAACCTTTAATGCTAATCCTACAACACGACTACTTTGACTGGCGGTCACCAACTCCATCGCGTAAACAATGGACAAACCAAAATCAATAACAGACTTAATAAAATAGAAGTTTGATGTAACACTCAAACCCCCACCCTAACAGAAAGGATGTAAAGAACAGATGTCACACATTAGACAGACTGACATAGCATAGCAGATACAAGCACATATACATGAAAACATAGATAACAAATAATAACATAAAGGTATTTATTGTTAAAAGTGTACAAAAATTTGAATACCTAAAATACAAAGTCCAACTTAATATATCAATGCCGAAATAAATGAACATTGACTAAGTGAAAATCGAATCCAAAAATAAATTCGTGATTACAAAGTTCTGAAAATAAATCCAAAGTCAAACGACATAAGAAATCAAAGATGTAAAAATGGATGGTAGATGATGACTGATGCTGACATGCGTGTACATATCCTTGCTACACCACCCGAGTGTTTGAACTCAGCAATTCCATCCCAACATGGTTTAAATATACAAAACAAAACGTAAAAGCCACAAGGGTCAAACTATGGATGTCTAGTTAGTAAGCTAATGCCCAACATACACACATAAAATGAATCTTATATTAGAAGTTTAAGATGGCATACAACACATGTAACTTGCCTAACATACATGGTTTCCAAAACATGAGCAAACAAGTTTATCATTAATCCAAATTTAGACAGAAAGTGATCATGGTCTCAAAGTCTCACCGAATTGTAATTCGGTATGTAGCTTGGTGAAGAGTTAGGACAGAGAGCCAAATTTGAATCCTAAAGTTATACCGTACTGTATTTCGGTAGCTAGATCGGTAAATAATTTAGATAGACAGTGTTGTTATTGATCTCAAGACTCAACAAATTGTAATTCGGTATCTAGCTCGGTAAAGAGCTCGGCCAGACACTAAAATACCTAATTTCTATCTATTCCAGTTATGTTTTTTTGCTACTTAAACCTTTAAGCATCTAGTTAGGTCTATTACTATCTCATATGACCAATTAATAGTCAAATCCATTCTACCCATAGGTTAGAACCCAATGAACAAAGAAATCATAAGAATCAAAAGCAGTTCATTTCAAACATATAGAAGCGATATCAAAATCAATTATTATCTGAAGAGATTTCTGTTTGTCATATTATGATCAAGTGTTTAACTTACCAGTCCTTAGCTTAATAATTGAAATTGGGAACAAGAATAGAGATAGGGTAAACTCTCAGAGTGGATCAAAGATCCCAGAATGATGTCATCGCACCCAAAATGAGCAAAGCTCTAGAATAAATCAGAAATTCTAGAATTTTGTCGTCGCACCCAGAAAGAAGTTAGCATTTAAGGCCCAATATGCTTTCACGCATCGATATATACATCTAATTTTCCTACAGCATGCTGGTCTTATTGTATTAACCTAGGACAGGACTTTTATACAGATTTATAGAACTTTAATTTCATATTATCATAAGACTGATATTAATTCCTAAATTTGGAATTCACAGTTTAAACATAATCATACAGATGGAATCGCAATTATAATTTAGAAAGTCAAATTAGGCATATCATACCCAAATGCAGCTTAATTTGATCCAATTTCAGACTTTTAAATATGCAGATTATATTAAATTTATCAATTATTCGGAGAGAACCAAACAAAAACATACAACCGTGAGGCTTAAAGATGGTTTCTAACCTGTCAATGCTAATCCAAAGTCGAATCACTCCGGCTGACGATCCCCAATTTGATCTTACCAAAAGAAAAATATAATAATTACCTAATTCAGCAGTTAGGATTTTAACTCAGAAAGTTAGAGTTTCAATTTGGGCAGTAGAAAGAACCCGAAATCAAATTTGAAAAAACTCGTAAACATAGACTAAATATCAAGGTTTTTGAAACCCAAATCAATTAAAATATTAAAAACCCAAATTCGAAAACCCTAAATTAATCTTGAAAACAAAACAATATTAATATTATTTAAATGAAAGAAAGAATCAAGATTAGTACCTGGAACAAGAAAACCAACGAAAAACCAAGATTCCCAACCTTGAATCCTTGAAAGAAGAAGTTTAGAAATCTCCGGCTTAAGGTTTTACTTGAGAGAAAAAGAGAAAGACAGATTGTAGGAGTTTTTAGAAATCAGATGAAAGTGGCTTCTTAACCTAATTTTTCACTTATATACTTATGGCAAATATTTCCATAAACCCAAAGATTTCTAGTTGATTCTAATTAGACCCAAACTGATAATAATTACAAAATATATAAAAAATTTCTCTTTGATTTCAAAATTATCCTCAAAGTCAAATCATTCAAAACATACGATCAAATCGGAAAGTCAATATTTTATAAATACATATTTTACCCTTGAACCGACAAAAATAAATAACAAATAAAATAAAAATAACAAAAAATAAATTTTCAAAATATGAAATGGAATAGCCCCAACTTACGAATGTGACATTTGAAGCTTAAGGTTTCAGAGCCGTGGTCAGAGACCTCAAGAAATAATTCTTAAATATTTGAAATACCTCTATTCAATAAACCCTAACTCAAACAGAGAATAACTAAAAACACTCACCTGGCAATGTAGAAGACAAGCGTGAGGACAATTAACTTGAATGTTTAAGGAAATTTCTTTGGAGAACGGATTGAAATGATTGAACAAAATTAAATAATTATTAGTCTGCCAGGGTTTGGTGTTTAGAAGAATTTTCACAGAAGATAGAGGGAGAGCACAAAGAGGCAATGAAACAGTGTTTCGGTGGCTTTTGGAATTTAGATTATAAAACCTAGTTTTCCTCTAACCACTTTAAATTTGCAAATAAGCCAAAAGAGGTTGGATCCTATAAGTTTTCAACGATCGCATGATAGACTTGGTCATCTTGGATCTACAATGATGTGTAAAATTATTGGAAATTTATATGGACACCCATTAAAGGATCAGAAAATTTTTTTATCAAAGGATTATTTTTGTACATCTTATAATCAAGGAATGTTGATAACAAAACCATATTCAATTAAAATAAATTTTGAATGTCCATCATTTTTGCAAAGGATCCAATAGGATATATGTTGACCAATTCATAAATAAAGTGGTCATTTCGTTATTTTATGATGTTGATTAACGCATCTGCAAGATGGTTGCATGTTTTTCTATTATCAACCCGTAATTGAGCATTTTATAAGTTGATTGCTCAGATAATAATATTAAGAGGACAATTCCCAGATTATCAAAGTAAATCTATTCATTGTGATAATGTTGATGAATTTACATCAAGAGATTTTATGATTATTGCATGTCAATTGGAATTAATGTTGATTATCCAGTTCCACACGTTCATATCTAGAATGGGCTGGCAAAATCATTAATCAAAAAGCTCTAAATGATTGCTTATAGTCTGTTGTTACGAACCCAATTACCAATTTCTGCTTAGGACATGCAATATTACATGCAGCTACACTAATATACCTAAGACCCATTGCATATCATGAATACTTCTGTTACAGTAGTAACTAGACATAAACAAGATATATCACATTTAAAGATTTTTTGTTGTGTCGTATATGTTCCCATATCACCTCCTCAAAGAAGTAAAATGGGACCTCAACATCGTTCGGAAATTTATGTGGGTTATGACTCACCATCATATAATAAGATATCTTGAACTCATGACTGGGGATTTGTTTACTGCAAGTTTTGCAGATTGTCATTTTAATGAATAAATATTTCCAGGACTTGGTAAAAATAAAGTTCCTATCAGAACAAATAATGAACTCATATGGAAAAATGAAAAATTGTATTATCTGAATCCACGTAATGGTCAATGTGAAAGGGAAGTACGATGGATTATCCATTTACAAATGGTTGATAACCAATTACCAGATAAATTTACTTAAACAACTAGAGTGACTAGATCTCATATCCCTGCTCAAAATACGCTCGCTCGACTGGTAGTTCCAATTGATAAATCCAGACAAATGATATAAAATGAAGCATCTGAAATCCATAGAAACGTGGTAGATCCATTGGGTCCGAAGATAATGTACCACAAAAATGAAAAGGTAAAAATGAAACATTGTTAAAGAAATGCCTCCGAAAGATACCACTTCTCAAGATTTACAAATTGTGGAAATAGAACATCTTAATCATGAAAAATATCTGAAGAGATACCTCAATTCCGGATTAAGGAGATATCTATAAATTACCTTGAAAAAATATGGTACTGTAAATATGTTATATTGAATGGTACATTTTCATATGTAGTAGTTACAAAAATAATGAGTGATGAATATGAACCATAATCCACCAATGAATGCAAGAAACAAAATGATGGGCCAAAATGGAAAGAAGCAATCTAGGCAGAATTAAACTCATTAAAATAAGTAAGTGTTTTGGGACCCATAGTTCAAACACCTAACGGTGCACAACCAGTTGGTTACAAATGGGTATTTGTAAGAAAATAGAATGAGAAAAATAAGATTGTTAGATATAAAGCATTTTTGGTTGCTTAAGGGTTCTCACAAAGGCCTGTGATTAATTTTGATGACACGTATTCACCAGTAATGAATACAATTACTTTTCGATTTTTCATTTGTTTGGCCAAATAGAGAAATCTGGAAATAAGGTTAATGGATGTGGTTACTGCATACTTGTATAGTTCCCTCGATACTGATATTTTCATGAATTTTTCAGAAGGATTCAAGCTTCCCAAAATGAATAAAGATCGTGGATTATATTCTGTGAAGTTACAAAGGTCACTATAATGTGGTGTAATTGTCTGAGTGCGTATCTGATCAAAGAATGTTAAATTAAAAATTTTATTTGCTCAAGCGTGTTCATTCAAAAATCAGAATCTAGTTTTGTAATTGTAGCAGTTATGTAGATGATTTGAATTTATTAGGAGCTCAAGATGTAACGACAAACCCCCACCTTGGTAGAACAAAAGATAAGAGTTCGACGCCACACAACGAATGTAGAAACGCTAACAGTTGAGAATTCAAAATCCAAGTACTTTAATTCAGCAATAAATACCAAAATACAAGTCTTACAGTCCAAAAATCCAAAGCAAACATAATAATGCTAATGTCTAGCAAAATCAAGTACAAGTCCAATGATAATAGTCCTAAATATGGTCCAAAAACAAATTTACGAAAATAACATAACAAAATGGAAATAAAATTTTGATGATGCATGTCGTGATCCATATATGACACATTACCTAATCAATCGGAGTACCTGCACTCAACTTGGAATTTTATCCTCAAATTACAGAATAGGAAGAAATAAAGAAAGCGTTAGACAATGGACTAGTCTAAGTCAGCGCTCACATTCCAACACGCACATACAGAGTGAACTAGACTCGGCTCTAATCATGGGAGAACACAATGCAAGGCTCTACAGACTCCCTAGAGTCCACTATATCAGTCAGCACACCAATCATCCTATTAATTGACAGTTTATTAATTATCTTCTTTTAATCAGAACTTAATCATCCGTTATCTATATGTTTCTACATGTTCAATTATCAAACTAAAAATAGGCTCCTAAAGTTAACAATTTAAGGTCCTATTAATTTATAGGACGCTAGGATTTTGTTCCTAGCAGTTTAAGTCCGGTTATTTAGCTTTTAGATTTTTTGTTGCAAATGACAGGAAAATCAAACAGCTTGTGACCACTTAATTAAGTCCAGTTGAAACATCAATCACAACCTTTTACCACCCGTTAATAGTCTATTCACAGTCCTGCAACCAGAAACAGAATTTAGTTAATTAACAGTTTTGTCAGTTAAGTTAAAGAATTATGCCTAAAGCAGCTATCAGCGGAAAAGGGGATTAATAGTAGCAGTAGACAGTATGGCCGAAGCCCAGTAAACAGTATCGGTATATTAGTTCAAACTACAATTAGTATAGACACCTCAAGCAAATTATTTCAGTAGTGAGGATCTTTTATCCCTAGGCATGCCATATATTCTACCAGTAGAATGACTAAGGGCAAAAATTCACAATTTCCACTTATTTGATATTTAACCGAATTATATATGTATATCAGTATGAGAGTTTCAGTATAGCCTATTACAATTTAGCAAGCAGTTCCATAATATAACCATTGTCTTATGTATTAAGTTATAATCATAGAACAGGACAGGTTTGGGAAATAGACCCACCACAAAGCAATCACGACACAAGCAGAAACATACAACATATATCAAACAATAATATGGGACACAAACATAGTTGCTAACCTAACACACAGAGCACAACAATCCGACCTAAGCAGTTGCTTGATCAGCCTCTCCGTCCAGTGCTCCTGCAGATCGTTATAAAAAAATAAATAGATACTACCGCAGCGAAACAAAAGTCATCCCGGACACCGATTCAACAGACCAGAACAAAACCCGAATAGAATCCCATTACATCCTAAATTCAAACCCTATACATCTGACCGAGATTCTCACAACCGATTCTGACTACCCTCTCGATTTCGGGATTCAAAATGCTCAAAATCCCTACACCACCCGAACATGTTTGATAGAACCCACTTAAGATCAGAATAAAACAAATTCCATTCATCAGAACCTAGAATGGAATGAAGGAAACTTACCGAGAATCGTTTGATTATGAGTAGAGTGTTCTAATACTCTAAACCGGATAGCGAACAGAAACTAAACGTTTATGCGGAATCAGAACCAAAAAATTGTGATCAGACAGACAAAGAAAAACAAAAACGGGATGGAATACTTACCGAGAACACGTTAGAACCCTAAGGCAAAACACCACATAGATTTTGACATGGAAATCCTCTTTGACTCTGAACTTACATGATTAATGAATATGACAGAAACCCTAATGTTAAACACTTATTTATAACACGTCATATAACCAGCTAACCCCCTCCAACACCACAAAATAGTAACATAACCCCCTGATTTTCTAATTACTCTACAGACACCCTCTACCAATCAGAAAGTACGGTTCTAACTCCTAGGCCCAAAAACGGTCTGTTACAACTCCATCACCCTTAAGGAATTTCGTCCTCAAAATTTACCTGGAACAAACAGATACGAATATCGAATCTACATGAACTCCTGAGTCTCCCAAGTTGCTTCTCGCACTGCATGATTCTTCCACAGTATCTTAACCATCGGTATCGACTTCCTTCTTAATTCTTTCACATCACTAGCCAAGATCTTAACAGGTTCTTCCTCATAAGCAAGGTCCAGTTGCAACTCAACTTCGGGGGCCGGAATCACATGTGAAGGATCAAACTGGTACTGTCTCTACATCAACACATGGAACACATTATGTATCTTTGCTAATTCAAGCGGTAACGCCAATCACTATGCCGCTGGTCCAACTCTCTTCAAAACCTCAAATGGCCAAATGAAAGGAGGTGCTAACTTACCCCTCTTTCCGAACCGCATGACCTTCTTCCAAGGTCACACCTTGAGGAAGACTTTCTGCCCAACTTCGAACTTAATTTCTTTTCGCTTCAGATCAACATAAGACTTCTGTCAGTCCGTAGCATTTTTCAAATTCTCATGTATGTACTTCACCTTCTTTTCAGCCTCTTGATTAATCTCAGGACCAACAATCTTACCCTCACCCAACTCCGTCCAGCATAAAAGAGTTCTACACTTTCACCGATATAGGGCCTCATATGGAGCCATCTAAATGCTCGACTGGTACAAATTATTGTAAGCAAATTCCATCAATGGCAAGTATCTCCCAACTAGACTGAAACTCCAAAACACAACATCTGAGCATATCTTCAAGAATCTAAATAACCCTTTCGGATTGCCCGTCAGTCTGTGGATGAAAAGCAGTACTAAGCTTCTTTTTGTTCCAACACATCCTAAAATTTAGACCAAAATGTAGAAGTGAAACGAGGGTCTCTATCCGATATGATTGATGACGGCACACCGTGCAATCTCACCACTTCCCTAATATAAAATTCAGTCAGTGTCTCCATGGAATAATCCACACAGATAGGAATGAAGTGCGCCGATTTCGTAACTCTATCTACCACTACCCAAGCCGCATCATGCTTAGTAAAGGTTAACGGAAAACCCACCACGAAATCCATAGTGACCTTATCCCATTTCCATTACGGTACTGAAATTGACTGCAATAACCCTGAAGGAACCTTATGTTCTGCTTTCACCTGCTGGCATATCAAACATTTCCCCACATACTGAAGAATATCATGCCTCATACCCGGCCACCAGTATAACGCCCTTAGCTCGTGAAACATTTTAGAAGCTCTAGGATGTATGACGAATACTTCATTATGAGCCTCTGCTAACAGTTGTCCTCGGATCCCTAGCAAATCCGGAACATACAATCAATCGAAGAAGTATAAACCACCATCACCCTTAAGATTAAACTCCCGCATTTTCCCTTTCTCCACTTTCTGTAACAAAACCATCATCTCCTCACTGCCAGCTTTTTGACTAGCCAGAATACACAGTCCAAAATTTGGCTTAACTACTAATTCGGCCATTACACTGCCAGCCACTACATGCCGTCTTGCCATCATTATTGTCAAAGCATATATTGACTTCCTGCTTAAAGCATCAGCCACTACATTGGCCTTACCCAGATGATAGTTAATTTAAAGGTCATAATCCTTCAAGAACTCCATCCATTGACGTTGTCTCAAATTTAACTCCTTTTGAGTAGAAAGGTACTGCAAACTCTTATAGTCAGTTAAATATAACATTTACCACCATAAAGATAATGTCTCCACATTTTGAGCGTGAGAACTATAGCCGCCAATTCCAAGTCATGCATAGGATAACTGCATTCATGGGGGCTTAAGTTGACGCGATGCATATGCTGTAACCTTCCCTTCTTGCATTACGACACAACCCAAACCATTCTATGAGGCATCACTGTATATCACATAATTAACCCCTTTAACAGGCTGAACAAGAACTGGAGCTTCAGTGAGTAACCTTTTCAACAATTCAAACCGCTCTTGACATTTATCTGTCTATACAAATTTTGTCCCCTTTTGAAGCAGCTTGGTTAACGGACCTGCAATGGAAGAAAACCCCTTAACAAAGCGACGATAGTAACCCGCTAAGCCAAGGAAGCTTCTCACTTTGGTCGCATTGGTTGGCAGTTTCTAGTATACAACTGCTTCAATCTTCTTAGGATCCACCCGAATTCCATCCTTAGTGATCAAATGACCCAAGAAAGCCACTTCCTCCATCCAGAATTCATATTTCAATAGTTTCACAAACAGTTTCTTCTCCCTTAACGTGTGCAAGACTATCTTGAGATGCTCATCATGTTCCTCCTTATTTTTTGAGCATACTAGAATGTCGTCATTAAAAACCACTACGAATCGGTCCAAGTAAGGTTTGAAAATACGGTTCATAAGGTCCATAAAGACTGCCGGAGCATTGGTTAACCCAAAGGGCATCACTACGAACTCATAATGCCCATATCTTGTTCTGAAAGCTGACTTGTGAACATCCTCTGCTAACCCTTAACTGATGATATCCTGACCTGAGATCGATTTTTGAAAACAAACCAGCACCCCTCAACTGATCAATCAAGTCATCAATTCTCGGATGGATATTTATTCTTGATTGTCAGGTTGTTCAAATGCCGATAATAAATACAAAGTCGAAAGAAACCATCCTTCTTCTTTACAAATAACACTAGTGCCCCCCACGGAGACACACTAGGCTGAATGTAACCATTATCTAGCAACTCCTGTAACTGCGCCTTTAACTCCTTCAATTCTGCCGGAGCCATTCTGTATGGGGCCATAGAAATAGGTGTGGCTCCAGGAATAAGATCGATCCCGAACTCTACTTCCCATTCAGGAGGAAATGCGGTCATTTCTTCGGAAATACATCCGAAAATTCACTCACCGTCGGAATAAACTTCCCATCTGACCTCGACTTCTCCATATCCACCACATGAGTAAGAAATGCTTCACATCCCTGCCTAATCATTCTATCAATTAAAGCTGCTGAAACGACTTTATCTAACGGATTCCTCCTATCACTCGTAAAGGTAACCTAACCTTTCGTAGACTGTAATGTAACCCTCTTTACCTTACAACCCATTACAACCATATGTTTAGTGAACCAATCCATACCCAAAATTACATCAAATTCTCGACATTTCAATTTAAGCATATCTCCTAGAAACTCAACCCCACCTATATCTAAGGGCACCCCTTTAAAGATCTTATTAACATTTACACAGTTACCCAAAGGATTCGACACTACCCAGTCCAGTTCGATATCTTAAGGCCCTCAACTGTTACTCTCCAAAACTCCATTATAAATATAAGATAAGGTTGAACCCCAAATCTATTAAAGTAAATACAGGAGTCCCAAAGATTGAGAAAGTACTAATAATCACATTAGGAGTATCATCTTCCTCTCTGGCCCTCAAATTATAAATACGCGCAGGCGCACGCCCTGACCTGTTTAGCGAACCTGAAGATGCTCCACCCCTAGTCCCACCTGCCTGAATTGGAGCAGACCTATTTCCTTGCTGAACCAAAGCAGCTTCAGTAGTAGGTGCAGCAGAACCCTCTCTCAGGTTGAGGACAATCATGGATCCGATGGTCTTTTGAACCACATCGGTAACAAGCACCAGTAATCATCCTACACTCCCCTGGATGAGATCGACCACAAGTAGCATAGGGAGATAGAAATTAAAAGACCTTGCAGCTGATGGTGCACTAGCCACTAACTGAGCTAGAAAGTTTCCTTTGCCTCTTCCTCCAGTAAACCCACCTCGGCTTCCACTACGTAAGGATTTCAGCTTCTTGTTCTAAAAGCTCCCAGAACCTATATAACCTCTTCTCTAATCTTAAAGCCTCTTATTACCACCCTTCATTTTCTTTTGGATTCGTTCTGCTTGTACAATTGCACTCACCACTTTATTGAACTCCTCAGAGTCAACCCCAAGTAAAATATTATGAATTTCATAATGAAGGCCATTTTTGAATTAACGGCACCAGTCTTTAGGAGAAGGCACAAATTCAAGGCAATAACGGCTCAACTGGAAAAATTTCAGTTTATAGTCCATAACAGAATCACCCCTCTATTTCAGATGCACAAAATCCATCCTATTCTGCTCTAGGAACACCTCCCCAACATAATTCTTAAGGAACTCCTTACAAAAGAATTCCAGGGTCTTCACTTCTTCTGTCACTATTAGGGCAAGCGATTCCCACCAATGAGTTGCATCACTTTGAATGAGGGATACCAGACACTCAAGCTTCTCTTCCGAAGTGCATTGAATTTCATCACAAACCCGACACATGTCATCCAGCCAATTTTCAACAACCTCGGAACCTTCCTCAGTAATTCCCTTAAACACCTCAGTCTTCTTTTTGGACAGCCTTTCAATTGCAGCCTTCTATTGCCTAGGTGGACCACAAAGTTCGCCCCCTACGGACACTCTAAGAATCTGAGCGATATTATCGAAGGCCCTAACTTGAACAATAGCAATGTCATTGCCACCACTAGAGTGGTTGACGCTAGTAGAGGGATTGCGACGAGGAGGCATATTTGAAATGTAGCAAATATCTTAAATGTAAAGGTAGTCGATCGTTAGGCCGTGTCTCTTTTACTATTATGCTCATTGCATGCATGTATATCATGAAATCAAAAGCAAAACAAACAACATGTTCTAATGCAACCAATCTTATTCTAATGCAAATAAAACACAGATAGAAGTAACCGAGAACCAGGCTTTGATACCAACAAATGTAACGACAAACCCCCGCCCTAGTAGAACCAAAGATAAGAGTTCGAAGCCACACAACGAATGCAGAAACGCTAACAGTTGAGAATTCAAAACCCAAATACTTTAATTCAGCAATAAAAACTAAAATACCAGTCTTACAGTCCAAAAATCAAAAGCAAACATAATAATGCTAATGTCCAGCAAAATCAAGTACAAGTCCAAAGAAAATAGTCCCAAATACAGTCCAAAAACAAATGTACGAAGATAACATAACAAAATGGAAATGAAATGCGGATGATGTATGCCTTGATCCATATATGAGACAACACCTAATCAATCGAAGTACCTGCACTCAACCTGAGATTTTATCCCTAAATTATAGAATAGGAAGAAATAAAGAAAGCATTAGACTATGGACTAGTCTAAGTCAGCGTTTACGTTCCAACACGCACATGCAGAGTGACCTAGACTCGGTTTTAATCATGGGATCACACAGTGCAAGGCTCTACAGACTCCCTAAAGTCTACTATATCAATCAACACACCAATCATCCTATCAATCAACAGTTCATTAATCATTCGTTATCTATATAATCCTACATGTTCAATTATCAAACTATAAATAGGATTACATTCACGGTTTAAGGTCCTATTAATTTATAAGACGCAAGGATTACGTTCCTAGCAGTTTAAGTCTGATTATTTAGCTTTTAGAATTTTAGTTACATTGGACAGGAAAATCAAATAGCTTCTGACCACTTAATTAAGTCTAGTTCAAACATCGATCACAGCCTTTTACTACCCGTTAATAGTCCATTCACAGTCCAGCAACCAAAAATAGAATTTCATTGATTAACTGTTTAGCCAGTTAAGTTAAAGAATTATGCCTAAAGCAACTATCAGTGGAAAACCGGATTAACAGTAGCAGTAGACAGTATGGCCGAAGGGTAAACAGTATCGGTATAGTAGTTCAAACTACAACCAATATAGGCACTTCAAAACAATTATTTTAGTAGTGAGGATCCTTTATCCCTAGGCATGCCATATATTCTACCAGTAGACTGACTAAGGGAAAAAAATTACAATTTCTATTTGTTTGATATTTAACCGAATTATATATGCATATCAGTATAAGAGTTTCAATATAGCCTATTACAATTTAGCAAGCAGTTCCACAATATATCTACAGTCTTATGTATTTAGTTATAATCATAGAATAGGACAGGTTTGGGAAATAGTTCCACCACACAGCAATCACGACACATGCTGAAACATATAACATATATCAAACAATAATACGGGACAAAAACATAGCTGCTAACCTAACACACAGAGCACGACAATCCAAGCAGAATCTAACCTAAGTTGTTGCTTGATCAGCCTCTCCGTCCAGTGCTCCTGCAGTTCATTATAAAATATATATAAATACTACCGCAGCGAAACAAAAGTCGTCCCGAATCACTGATTCGATAGACCAAAACCAAACCCGAACAGAACCCCAATACATCCCAAAGTCGAACCCTAGACATCTTATCGAGATTCTCACAACCGATTCTCACTACCCTCTCGATTTCGGGATTCAAAACGCTTAGAATCCCTAGACCACCCGAACCTATTTGATAGAACCCACTTAAGATCAGAATAATAAGGATTCCATTCATCAAAAATTGGAATGGAATGAAGGAAACTTACCGAGAATTGTTTGAATATGAATAGAGTGTTCTAATACTCTAAATCGGATAGCGAACAGAACCTGAACATTTACGCGAAATCATAAGCGAAAAATTGTGATAAGACAGACAAAGCAAAACGGAAATGGGACGGAATACTTACCGAGAACACGTCAGAATCCTAAGGCGAAACACCCTACAGATCTTCACATGGAAATCCTCTTTGACTCTCAACTTACGTGATTAATGAATATGACAGAAACCCTAATGTTAAACACTTATTTATAACACGTCATATAACCAGCTAACCCTTTCTAACACCACGAAATTGTAACTTAAACCCCCAGATTTCCTAATTACTTTACAGACACCCTCTACCAATCAGATATTATGGTTCTAACTCCTAGGCCCAAAAACGGTCCGTTACACATGATGAAATTCTGTAAATTGATGAATACTTGAAAAGGGAATTCCAAATAAAAGACTAGAGGAAAATAAAATATTATCTTAGATTGAAAATGGAACATAAATCAGATGGAGTTATGATCCATTAAAAGGCTTCTACTAAAAAATTGTAAAACATGTCCATTTGGAAAAATGCCATCCATAAAGTACTCTGATGGTTGTTTGTTCCCTTGATCCTAAAAAGGATCCATTCAAATCGAAAGATGGCGATGAAAATGTCTTAGATCCTGGAACACCATATCTGTGTGTCATTGGTGCCCTTCTATATCTAGCCCAATGTATGAGACCAGATATAACAATTGCTGTTAACTTATTGGCTAGATATAGTTCTGCTCTGACCCGTCATCACTAGAACAAAATTAAACATATTCTCAGATATCTTCATGAAACTATTGATTTTGGACTGATTTACTAAAATTCAAATAATTCTTCTGGGTTGATTGGATATGCTGATACTGGGTATCTTTTTTATCCACATGAGGCCCACACTTAAACTGGATATATTTCTATGTATAATGGTACTACTATCTCGTAGAGATCCGTGAAACAAACTCTAGTTGCCACATCTTCGCATCATGGTAAAATATTTGCATTAAATGCAACAAGTCGGAAATATGTCTAGTTGTGATCCCTAATAAGTCACATCCAGAGTTCATGTGGTATTCCTCAAACAATGAAAGAGCCAACAATGTATCGCCCAAGTGTGAGATGGATATATTAAAGAAGATATGACAAAATACATCTCGCCCAAATTTTTCTACACCCACAAGCTTCAAGAATTTCCACAAATTGATGTGAAGCGAATCCGGTCTTCAAACAATCTGGCGGATTTATTAACAGAGACATTACTGATATTAACGTTTGAGAAATTAGTTTACGAAATTAGGATTCGAAAACTCACCAAAATAGAAAATTAGATGAGCGAGTGTTATCAATAAGGGGAGAATTTTTCGTAATTTTGGATTCACTATGACAGAGTATATATTTTGACATTCCTTATTTGTTGTAATTATCCCTTAATTTAGGTTGTAGTATTAATTTAGAATCTTTAATTTAGGCTATAACATTTATTTAGAATCTTTAATTTAGGCTATTACATTAATTTAGAATCTGATATAATCTCTTGTACATTATATATATACTATTGTTTGTGAATGAATAAATCAACAACTTCTTACAAATTATTAAATCTTTACATGGTATCAGAGCCTGAAGGATCCATCGTGTCTTTAACTTCATCCTCTACCACAGGCTCCACTTCCATTCTTGCCTTTGCTTCCGCTGATTCTGGTGTTTCCCATCAGAGTTTTCATTTTCCCAACTTGGCGATTCGTCTTGATCGCTCTAACTACTCTCTATGGCGCTGTACTATCCGCTCTGCTTTGGAGGCTTATGGATTGGATCCATTCCTTACCGACATCAGTCCACCGCCACCTACTGTGGTCATCCGGCTATTCCTCCTATTGATTCTGCCCACCCCGAGATTGTCATTTCTGAACGTGTCATCCCAAATCCGGATATGGCTTCTTGGATTAAGAAAGATCGTCTTGTTTTATTATGGATTCGATCCATCTTAACCACTCCTTTACTTGGCATGATTGCTCATGCTTCTACAAGTGGTGCAGCTTGGAGCATCCTTGCGCGTATTCCATGCGCAGACTGGTACTCGCCAAATGCACCTTCGACAACAACTACAAACCATGACAAAGGGGTCTTTGTCTGTCCTTGATTATTTTGAGAAAAATAGAGCCCTTGTTGACTCCTTATCAGACTGTATGTGTGATATTTTAGATGCTGATTTTGTCTCTTATCTGCTTTATGGTCTTGGTTCTCAATATGGGGCGTTTCGGTCGGCACTATCTATGCATATTGATCCTTTGTCATCCGATGAACTGCTTGGTCTTTTACTTCAGGAAGAGCAGCGCTTGAAATAAGATAATCACTATCTCTACCTTCTGCCAATATCGCCAATCGCTCTAGTGGTTGCAACCTTTGATCCGATTGGTTCTCTGGTAATTATGCGGACAAAGATCTACCCTCTGCTCATGGTACTACTGGTGAACGATCAAGGCCTCAATGTCAGATCTGCAACCAACTTGGTCACGAGGCACTGAATTGCTATAAACGTCTTAATTTAAAGGATTTTCCCTTCACCAATCGCATTGCGGCAGCAAACATACGTACGATTGAAAGTCAGTGTTTACTGCATCTGCTAATAGTCCGTCTGACATTGGTGATCCATGGTTTGTTGACTCTAAGGCCAGCCATCATGTCATTCTTGATCTTAGCAATCTCACATTGCAATAAAACTACGAAGGTAATGATCGACTCATGGTTGGGGATGGTAAGTTCCTTCCCATTACTCATTTAGGACATTCTACTCTTCCTGCTGCATCTACTACCAAACCTTTATCCTTAAATAATATCCTTTATGTTCCAAAAATAGCCAAAAGTTTGTTGAGTGTTTCAAAATTATCCCGTGATAATAATGTTTATCTTGAGTTTCACCTGAATTGTTGCTTTGTTAAGAACTTGCAGGGACAGATCCTCCTCAAAGGAACAGTTGAGAATGGCCTCTACCGTCTCCCGCATCTTGCTCCTTCTTCCTCCTCTGGTAGTTTTCCAACTGCTTGTCTTAGTGAACGGAACTCTCTCTAGTGTTGGCATCATCACCTCGCTCATCCTCATGAATCAATCCTTCGTCGTTTAGTGTCGAGTCAGCAATTACCAGTGTCCTGTAATAAATTGGCATTTATTTGTTATTCTTGTCAACTTGGTAAAAGCCACAGACTACCATTGCCACGTCGTCTTGAGTCTTTTGTCAAACCATTTGATTTAGTTCATTCTGATGTGTGGGGCCCCTCTCATGAGGCATCGACTACTGGTTGTCGTTATTTTATCAGTTTCATCGATGATTGTACCAAGTTCACTTGGATCTATTTCATTTCTAGTAAATCTCAGGTTTATTCTATCTTTGAATTATTTCTCGAACTAATCCAAACACAATTCTCTACTCAGGTGAAATCATTTCAAACTGATTGGGGTTGTGAGTATTGTAATGTTTCTACACTCCTTGAAGGATACGGTATCCGTCACAAAGTTTTATGTCCTTATACCCCTGAACAAAATGGATCCTCTGAAAGACGTAATCGGGTTATTGTTGAGAAAGGTCTTGCTCTTCTTGCACACTCTCATCTTCCTATAAAATTTTGGGAGCAATCATTTCATACTTCTGTCTACTTAATCAATCAAATAATCACTCCTGTCCTAGGATATAAATCCCCCTATGAGTGCTTATATGAAAAAAAGCCAGATAATGGGTTCCTTAAGTCTTTTGGGTGTCTTTGTTATCCTTTCCTATGACCCTACCACAACACCAAATTAGAGTTCAGATCTCTTCCTTGTGTCTTTTTGGGGTATAGTTCTAAACATAAGGGCTATATGTGTCTTCATGTCCTTACCACTAGAACTTATGTATCTCGATATGTTGTCTTTGATGAATCCATTTTTCCCTACCCTAAATTTTCCTCTTCTCTCGAGTCACCCGTACCAAACTCTTTAGAACCCATTCCATTGTCTCTACTCCAACAGGCATCTACAGTATCTCCATCTTCACATCATGTGTCCATTGGTTCTGGGAACAGCAATTGAGTTCTATGTCTAGTTCTAACTCTCTCTTGTCGAGTCACTCCGATGCGTCAACTTTCTCCCTACCAGACTCATCGTCGCATTTATTAGAGACGGGAGATGGTCCGGCCTCACTCAACATCCCAACATCTGTCCTTCCATCATCTACATCGGTCCCAACAACTCCTCCACTACCTTACCCGAATGCACCCTCCTAGTTTCGGCCACAGGATAACTCCACTCATATGATGGTCACTCGGTCGTCAACTCACTCTCTTAAGCCAAAAGCCCTCATCAACACAAAATACCCATTGCCTGCTGCCCTAACAGCCTCAATTGAACCCAAATTTTTTCATCAAGCCTCAAAGAACCCTAACTGGCAGCATGCAATGCGGCTTGAATTTGATGCTTTAATGAAAAAGGGGACTTGGGACTTAGTACCTCGTCATTCGAGAGCTAACGTTGTTGGTTGTAAGTGAGTTTACAAGGTCAAAAGGAAGTCTGATGGATTTATTGATCGCTATAAAGCCCGCCTTGTTGCAAAAGGTTTCAATCAGGAGGCTGGAATTTATTACTTTGATACATTCAGTCCCGTTGTGAAGCCCACTACCAATAGCCTAGCGATAATTGATAGATGGTCTCTTCGTCAAGTTGATATAAATAATGCTTTTTTGAATGGAGATCTTATAGAGACAGTCTTCATGGATCAACCGCAAGGATTTGTGGCTCCGGATAGGCCAAATCATGTATGTAGGCTTCGTAAGGCCTTATATGGTCTCAAACAGGCTCCTCGAGCATGGTTTCAGAAGCTCACTATCTCTCTTCTTCATCATGGATTTCAGGCTTGTGTTTCCGATCCTTCTCTCTTCATTAAAAAGCATGGATCTCAGGTTGTATATGTACTCATTTATGTTGATGATCTTATTATTCCTGGCTCTCATTCTATTTTTATTGATGAGTTTATTCAACTTCTCAATCGAGATTTCACACTAAAGGATATTGGTCATTTACATTATTTTTTGGGAATTGAAGTTTCTTATACAGGATCCACTATTCAGCTTTTCCAGCAAAAGTACATATATGACATTCTTGAGCGCAGTAACATGTCCGGGGCTCGACTAATTTCCTCCCCAACTGAACCTGGATCACGGCTTGTCACTTCTGGTGAACCTCTCTCTGATTCGGCTTTGTACAGGAGCGTTGTAGGTGCCTTACAATATGTCACTATCACGAGACCTGAGATCTCTTATGCCGTCAACAGAGTTTGCCAGTTCATGCATAGTCCTACTGAAACACATTGGTGCGCCGTAAAACGTATTTTGCGGTATTTAAAAGGCACAATATCATCTAGTTTAATACTTCACAAAGCCAGTGATTCTCGTCTTGTTGCCTTTTCTAATGCTGGTTGGGCCTCTGATCCTGATGACTGCAGATCACGACATGGTTTTGCCATTTATTTTGGTGGTAACCTTATCAGTTGGTCTTCTCACAAACAGAAAGTCGTATCCCGCTCTAGCATTGAAGCTGAATACAGAGCCATTGCCTTTACCGCTGCTGAGTTAATCTAGTTAAAACAATTACTAAAGGAAATGACCGTCCCTGTTCCGCAGCCGCCTATTTTACTATGTGATAATTTGAGTGCCACGTTTCTTTGTGTCAATCCAGTATTTCACCAACGATCTAAGCATATTAAAATTGATTACCACTTTGTTCATGAACAGATTGCATCTGCCGCTCTTATAGTTCGACATGTACACTCTATTGATCAGATCGCTGATATCTTCACAAAGGCTGTTGGCAATCATCATTTTCTTACTCTTCGTGACAAGCTGCATGTTCGTTCCCGATCATGAGCTTGCGGGGGGATGTAAGAGTATATATTTTGACATTCCTTATTTGTTGTAATTATCCCTTAATTTAGGCTATAGTATTAATTTAAAATCTTTAATTTAGGCTATAACATTTATCCCGATCACAAATGCGTATTTTCACTTACGGGTCCATTGCATTTTTGGACTTTTTATTAAAAAAATTATATTTTTAGACCAAAATTAAAATTTTTACAAAACTAAACTTTTTCAAAAGTTTTTACAGAAAATAGACCAAAATGACCGTAATACCCCTGCTTCCCGGTCTTGATTTGCTTCCCGGACAAATCAGACCGGTAAGCAAAAACTACACCGGGAAACAGGCAAAATATAACTGTTTCCAGCTGTTCTGCTTCCCGAACCAAGAAACAGAACACCGAGAAACAATTATATTTACCTGTTTCCTGGTCTGATGCTTCCCGGTCCACCTGAAAGCTCATTTTTGCAATTTTTTTTAAAAAAAATCTAAAAGTGTAAAAATTTTAAAGTTGGTCTTAAACTAAAAAAAAATTTTATATAAGGTCTAAAAATACGTATTTTCACTTACACATTAATTTAGAATCTTATATAATCTTTTATACATTGTATATATACTATTGGTTCTAAATGAATAAATCAACAATTTCTTACAAATTATTAAATCTTTACATACTAACTGTACTTTTTTCCTTCGTCCAGTTTCTATTCTATTGGTGTTTTTGGCAAGTTTTTAACTAGACAACCAAATATCCAAAATGATGGGAATATAAAGAATGTTACGATGATATATGGCTTTCCACAGAGTATAAATGTAACAAATGTCGATACCGTATTGCTTTAGTGATGAATCATCATATATTTACTTGCCTATAACATTTGATGATTTCTCTTTGCCTTATATTCCATCTTTGTATTTTACGCTCTGTTCTATAATTGTGCTTTTGTGGGGGATATTCACAATTGTAACTGCAATGTAACTGGTTTGTCTCAGCACCATTATTTAATAAATTAATTTTATTTGTCTATTTTATTTCGCTTCTCTTTTATCCGATTTTCCTTTTTAATTTTACAATATCGTTATTTTACCTATTCAATATAATTAGATAATATCCGTGTGCGATGCGCACCTTAAATTTAATAAAAATATATAAGTTAAAAACTATGAAAAGTATATATATGTAATATAAAAAAAATAAATAAGAATTTGATAAATAATAATAAATAAAAAAAATGTTTAAGTAAAAATTATTAAAAAAATATTATTAAATTAAAAATATATATGATAAAATAAAAATAAAAAAATCTAATATAAATTGCAAATTTGGTACAGGTTTGATTTGTATATATTTTTATGTGTTTCTAATAAGTTTAGATGGCCAATATTTTTTTTTAAAGATAATTTTAAAAAATAAAAAATAAAAACTTAAACTAAATTGGTTAAAATTCAACTCCCATATCGAAGCTTTTGGAGTAAAAGTGGAATTTACACATATGTACAATAAATAAATATAACAAAAATATATATTAATAATAATAATTCTAAATAATTAACCATCATAATTTGATAAAAAAAATTTATAAAATTTTATATAAAATTTTAATTAAAAAAATTAAAATAACTCATCATTTATCTTCTTAATATACTTACATATTTTCAATATAATATCAATTAAGAAAAATAATATTAATTTTATTCTTAACTAAAAATATATATATATTTTATACCTTATCTTATATTTTCTTTAAAAGAAATTGTAGATGGAATATATTGGAGCCTACTTTAAATATTAAATTAATAATTTTATTTTTATTTTTTATCTTTTTTTATTTTGGATAAATATTTGTCAATTTTACTATCATGGATTTAATTTAATTTAAATATCAAATTTAATTTAAAAAATTAAAAGTAATTTATTAATTTAAAAATTAAGTTGGATTTTTTCTACCAATATCATGTTTTCAATTTTAAAATAATATCATTCTTCTTTTAAAAAAGTTAACTTGATTTTATTTTTAATATTGATTCATATGTGAAATATTGATTTAATATATTTTTTTATTTTAATATTTTTTCTATATAATTGTGGATTTAATAAAAAATTTCTTAATATCTTTAAATTAATTAATAAATATAATATATTTGTTTATTTTAATCTTATTAAAACTTATTAAATCGATTTTTATTATTTATTTATCTTTGATTTAGTTAGTAAATTTTATTAATATTAATTTATTTAAATATATTTTCTTTTTCTTAACTCTATCATTTTTATTCAAAAATGTCAAATACCAAATGTGGCACTTCTTCCAAATTTGACCTTCCCATAATTGTATTTTATCCAAATTCAATTTTAAATCACAGTGAATATTTGTAATCAATTAAAAAGTTATTGATAAAAATTTTCAATAAAACAAAAACTAAACTACGTATAATTTATATAATGTATATAATTTTTAAATAAAAATTAAGAATAGATCTTATTTGAACAATCAAAATGATTTTTAAATAAAAAGTAATTGATAATAATGTTCAATAAAAAAACTAAACTATGTATAATTTATGTAATATATATATAATTTTTAAATACAAATTAAGAATAAATCTTATTCGAACAATTAAAATAATAAATTTTTCAGAAAAAAATAATTATTTTAGTGTTATTAAAAAAAGATTGTTCAATACTCGTTAGCCTAATTTGAGCTTATTTGTTAATAGTAATAAACATAATGATATTAAATTATTTTTCAGTATATATTATATAAATTAATTATTTTTAATTTTATATTTATCACTAAGTTGGTGTATATTGAATTAATTTTAAAATATATATAAATATAATTGCATAATTATCTTTAGATCATAAAAGGATATAAAGATAAATATAAATTTATTACATTAAATTTAAAGATAATTATGTTTACTAATAATAAAATTAATGTCTTGGAGGATTATTATCCTAAAATATTATATATATATATATATAATTTAATGAAATATTAATTTTAAATTTATACTGATGTTATCCATCGAAGTAATGTATAAAATTATAATATCTTTATTCTAACTTAAAACTATTTTAAAAAAAAAAAAAATCACTACTCAAATAATATTATTAAAAAATAATTATCTAATATTATTATCGTTTAAGAAAAATAAATAAAACAATAAAGATGAATATAAAGACCTATCACCGATGAAAGACAGTTGGTGAAAATTTTAGTTAATATATGATTTTGATTTATAAGTGATGTCATCCTTAGAATTGTGGTTATCATCTACTTTAATACATATTTTAGTTAACATAGGACTTTGATTTTATGATATAAAAATTATAATAGGTATTATATATATTTATTTAAATATTATATAATTAATAAAAAATGGTATTTTTAATTTATTTTTCAATTAAATTGAAATGATTTATAATATATATATTTTTAATATAAATAAAATATTTTCTAATATAATTTACTTTATATTTTATAATTTTTGAATTTTTATTTATATGTTAAAGATTAAACCAACAAATATTAGTAAAGGTATAAAGATTAATATAAAATTCGGCTCTTATACATAATTGAATATAAAAGATTTTTATTTTTTTCAATTTAATAAATTTGGATATAAAATGAAGTAAATAAATTTATATTATTATATTTAAATTAAACATTTGTTACTTTAAAATAAATATATTTTTAAATAAAACTACATATTAAGTATATAATTGGAAATCGAGTGTAGTATTTATTATTCTTCATATTAATGAATATGATTAGAATTATTTGATTTTATATTAAAATTGTAAAAAAAAATATCTTCATCAATTATTATTGAATTAATATATATAAATAAAATACGATAAAAATAGACACAAATTTATATTTTATATAAACAGTTGTATATTTAATTTCAGAGAGTAATAAAAATATATGAATTTAAAGAAAAATTAAGATATTATTACATTAAATAATAATAATAATAATAATAATAATAATAATACAGCAAACCCATAATATTATTATTTTTTTAATATATATTATATAATTTTTTAAAATTTATTATTTTATAAAGTTATTGGGTAAGTTTAGAATTATATCAATGATTAATTAATGATAAATATGATAATATCAAATTATTTTTTAATATATTAATTAAATTTTCAATTTTTTATTAATCATATCAGATTTTTTTTTAAATATAGTTACATAATTATTTTTTAGATTATGATAAATTATAAAGATAAATATAAAATTATTTAATTATCTTTTAGACTATGATAAATTATAAACATAAATATAAAATTATTGAAAAATAATTATATTTAATAAAGACTATGGTTATCTAATTAATATATATTATAATTATTAGAAAGATAATTACTAATATTGTTATTTTTTTTTATTAAAAAAATAAAATAATAAAAATGATTAATTGAGATCTTTAAAATATCAATCATTAAAACAATTGTCGGAGAATTTTAATATGTAAATAATGTCATTATTAGAATTGACCTGTAACTGATATTTTTGTTAAGGTAGGATTTTGATTTATAAAGTAATAATTATGATAGATATTATATTTATTAAATATTATAAATAATATATTATCTAATATCTAATTTAATAATATAAAATATATATATAATTTAATTTATAAAATAAAAAAAGTATTATAAAATTTTAAATATTAAAAATAAATTAAAAAATTTATTAATAATTTTTAAATATTAAATTTTATTAAAGAAAAGTCACGTCAATTATAAGTTCAGCAGACTTTTTCTACATGTGAAATACAACCATGTGAATCTTTTTTATTATAATATTATGTGATTTTATTTATTTATTTATTTTTAATTTTACACCGATAATTGTTTAAGTATGAGTCATAAGTTATTATACATTCACGTTTCAAGACTTATAATCTAAGTCAAACTCTAATATTTTTTTTTTATTATTAATGTTTTCTCTTTTTAATTTTTTTTAAGAATTAAAAGAGAAAACCATGATAATCTATATATATATATAAAAGTAGAAAAGTTTCAGGACACAACTCAATCAGACAATAAATTAGTAATAATTAGACAGTAATTGTCTTTAATTTTAATATAACAGTTTTATAATTATCTTTATATATTTTTATAATTTAAAGATAATTATGTAATTATATATATTTAAAAAATAGTATTATCAATTCACCTAATATTTTTATGATAAATATATATTTAAAATAATATAAATTTAATTAAGAAGATAAATATTTAAATTCATATTTATCTTTACTACGTGGTGGTACAATTCGATTTCATATAAATCTTCTCTCCTATATATATCTACCATTCTTTTTCTCATTGTTATTTTGGTGGTATTATATTTCTTTTGATCGAAATTTTCGTGTAGGTATAATTAACATATGATTTGTATATAATTTTTTTTTCAGCGTTGCAGAGGAATGGAAAATATTAATTAACTTTTCGTCAATGTCCTTGGTATGCTTCTAACCTTATTACTGTTATTACTTTTTAATATATGTGGTGTTTCCATAATTATTTTAATATTATATTTATTTTAATGATATTATTTTCATCTCTATATAGTTTCAACATATGTCTTCATATTGATTTGATTTTGTTTCTTATCATTGCAGGGCTTATAACACCATAAAATCAATATAAAATAATAGACCAACCCAAAAGTTATTTAAAGGATGGTGGTAATTACATTTTTCATCTATATTTATATATTTTTTAATATATTTCTTTTTTTTTTCTCTTTATATTTATATATTTTTACCATTACATGACATTTATGATGTTATATTTATTTATATATCTTATATACAAGGTGATGAGAGAAGAAAAAATGAGAGAAGAAAATGTTGGAGTTCATCAATTTTGAATTTATATTAATTCAACCGATGAAGTCTTCAGATTCGAATAGAACATGTGACGGGTGTCGAATCCGTCAATATAAATTTAACCTGCAATACAAATAAACTTGTAGTAAACAGGGTCGATCCCACAGAGAACGGAAATCAATAATTTTAATTGTTAAGACCAAATCAAATAAAACTGGGAGTGTACAATATAAGAATAATTAATCTAAAATGAAATTAACAGAATAAAACAATGAATGATATTTAAACATCCAGCTAAGTTAACTCAACGTAGTGTTGATCATCGAAACTAAATATGTGTATGCAGTTTAATAGTCACAGTTATAGCTATTGACAACGTGCCTAACAACCAATCTTTTCCTTAGCTATTAGACTGACCGGGTACGACCCTTCGAATCAATCACTGATCTAAAGTAGATTGCATTAAAAACTAGAAAAGACCCGTGACCATAACCAATTGAATCGGTACGACCGTTCTTGAATTATGATTATGCACTCTCAACATTACCTAGGTCAAATTAACTACGAGCTATTTGACATGCAATGTGTAAATTCTAATTAACCAATCAATTGCGTACTTAATTAACTAATTAGAATAACATGTGCATTTAACCATGCCCATAGAGAATACACAAATATTAAACAAGCATATAAATTAAAACACAATTCTCACAACACGTATAATTGACTTAGCTGGATGAGACTAGTTTAGCACCCCATGGGCACAACAAACATCATCACCTCAAATTGCGTACAAAGAATGAAGAAACAGAGTGTTTTTATTGAAAACTAAAACTAAAACTCAAACTCTAATTCAGATCATTCAGAGTAAATATATACTCTGTTATAAAACTGAAACTCATTAAAAATCTCCTCAGAATCTTTATTTGAAAGTTCTAAATTCAAAATATAAAAATCCTTAAAATCATATCAGTTTATTTCTAAATAAGTATTCAGATGAAAACTATGTGACTTTGACTCTGCTTTGGCAATTGTTGTCAATGATCCTCAAAAATCTTCATATTTGTATAATTGCCTCCAATCTGTCCAAAATCACAAAAATAGGCAAATTAATAGCAAATATTCAATAAAGTCTAAAAATAATAAACAAAATAGTGCAGGAATAATGTCAATTTCATGCTTAATCAACATGTTGTCTTCAAATTTGAATAGAACAATTATGTTTGTAATTTATTGTATATATAAACATGTAATTTATATTATTTATTAAATAATGTTACATTTATAGTTTTTTAAAAAAAAAAAGTTTAAAGTTAGAATTAAAAATTATAACAGTGTACATTAATTTATTATTGTTATGCAAAAATAAATAGAATTAGAATATTCTCAAACTACATCAACTTTATTTTCAAATATATAATTATCTTTAGCTTTTATAAAATAATTTTATATTTATTTTTTACAACTTTTTATAACCTAAAGGAAATTATATAGTTATATATTTAAAAAAAAATTAATATGATGGAAATCACCAATTTAATCAACCATTAACAATCCATTGATTATTTTAAAAAAATTTAATATTCCCATATAATATATCAAAACTTAAAAAAAAATATTATTCAAATTTAAAAATAATTAAAGAAAATTAATTTGAAAATATAATATTTTTCTATATATTTTTAAAAAATATTAATTAAATGTAAATAAATTTAAATTAAAAATAAATAATAAAACATGTATAAATTATTTGAAATATATATGTGGATTTATTTTATAAAAAATATAATTATAATATTTTTATATAAATTAAATAAAAAACGATAAAAAAAAAATTCAAATACAAAATACAGTTTTATAAAAAAAAAATAAGGAATATATATATATATATATATATATATATATATATATATAATAAAGAAGAAAAAGTTCGATGGACTTGAATATTTCACGCTAACCTCAATATTTGCTTCTTCAAGTTAAGTCACTAAGTTTACCTCATATCATGAGTAATATGAGTTCTAACTTCTCATATTTTATATGTAAATACTAATTATATCTCAAATTTTAAAATATATCGAGATAAATTTTAAATTTAATTACCATTCAAATATATTTTTTTATATTCAAATATTCAAAATTATTAAATTGAAAGAAAAAATATATATTAAAATTCTCTCAATCGTATAATAGAGTTGAATTTTATATCTAACTTTTATACATTTTTTTTCATGTTTATTAGTTTAATCTTTAATCTCATAAATTTAATTATCATATAAATACAATTTCAAAAATTATAAAATATAAAGTTAATTATATTAGAAAATCTTATATTTATATTATAAAATAATATATTATAAATTATTTTCATTTTAATGAAAAATAAATTGAAAACATCACATTTTATTAATTATATAGATATTTAAATAAATATAGTCCCTATTAATTATAACATCCTATATTAACTAAAATATCAATCATGCGTATTGAAGTAGATGATTACAACAATGGTAAAAATGACGTCATTCACATATAAAGTTACACTTTAACTAAAATTCTCCACCAACTGTTTTTATTATTAATTCTAATTAAACTACTATAATAACTCATTACGTTATTATTTTATTTATTTTTCTTAAACCATAATAATATTAGGTAATTATCATTTTAATAATTGTAATTTATAATTATAACCAATAAAGTTAATTCTAATTCAACTACAACTACTATAATAACTCATTAAGTTATTATTTTATTTATGTTTCTTAAACCATAATAATATTAAATAATTAGCTTTAATAATTATAATTCTAACCTATAAAGTTAAATCTAATTCAACTACAACTACTATAATAATTTATTACTTTATTATTTTATTTGTTTTTTCCTAAACCATAATAATATTATATAATTATCTTTTTAATAATTATAATTTATAATTATAACCAATAAAGTTAATTCTAATTCAACTACAACTACTATAATAACTCATTTCATTATTTTTTTTTCTTGAACCATAATAATATTAAGTAATTATTTTTTTAATAATTATAATTTATAATTATAACCTATAAAGTTAAATCTAATTCAACTACAACAATGACACGATTTGCCACCGATAAATTGAATAATATTTTATTTATACTTTTTTTATCTAAATGATTTTTTTACTATTATTTATCAAATTTATTATATTTATATATATAATTATAATTATATTTTATGATTACAATATTTTTAATATTTCAATATTTATTATTAAATTTAAGGTGCGCATCACGCACAGGTACTATCTAATTATGGTATATATATCTGCATAAGTTTAAAAGAAAGAAATTTCACTATAAACAAATACATACACTACATAACTCGTTTTGTCCAACGTAATTACATCAAAATAACAATAGGAATTGAATAAGATATATTTTCTTGAAAAAAGTCATCATAGACTTAAAAAGGAATGTGTAATAACCAAATAACTAACTACTCCATTGTAACCAATACCACCACCGAGATCACTACGACGATCTTGTGAGAAAGAGTAGAACCATGGACATTTAATTTTCCAATAGCTCCATTGTAACCAATTACCACAACCGTTATTAGCGGGAGTGAGATCACTGCAGCGATCTAGTTAGGAAGAAAAGAATCACACATTAACTATTAGTTTCCTCGGAAAAAAAAAAATAGAACTTGTGAGTTTCTTATGAAAAAAATTGAGATTAATTTAGACGAATGATTATATATAATGGAAAGAAATTTGATATGAAATGGAAATCTAAAACATAATACCGATAAATATGAATTTATGCATTTATCTTTATAATTTAAACTTATTGTAAAATTAATTTATATAGATTTTAATTTTTAAAAAATTACAATTTATTATTTATTTTTTAATTTAATTTATAAAATAATATATTTTAAAGACAATTATAGTCTAATTAATACACAATTATTGTATTGACAGAGTATTGTCTTAAGACTTTTCTGCTTTTATATATACTAGATAATACCCGTACGCGATGCGTACCTTAAATTTAATGATAAATATTTAAATATATAAATTAATATAACTATGAATATAATTATATAATAATATATGTAAATATAAAAAGTAAAATAAAAATAAGTAATTAATAGTAAAGAGAATATTATAAAATAAAAACAAAATATTATTAAATTAAATTTTTTTTATAAAACCATAAAAATGAAAAAAAAAAAAAAGGAAAAAGAAGGGCAAGTTGCAATTTTGATAGTGGTGAAATATGTGTATATATATTTGTCTGTAGTAAGTCCAACTAAATATAATTGTAAAAAAAATAAAAAAGTAAAAAATAATAAAAACCCTAAAAATTAACCATCCTTTGATATATATATATATATATATATATATATATATATATATATATTTTATTGTATTATAAATTTCTTTCACAAATAAATAGAAGAAAAAACTAAAGAATTAATGTATATTATTTATTAAATTAATTGATAGAATTATAAATTTTTATTCTAACACAAAATTATTTTAAAATAAAATCTCTTCAAAAATAATACGAATAAAAATAATGAGAATATTCTATATTTTATTCTGTTTGGAATATAAGTCTATTTATTTATTATGGAGTTCCAATTAAGAAAAAAAGAGGTTAAATTCAATTCCTATTTTTTCTTCTTTTTCCCATTTTTGCCTTGTATTAATTTAAAAAAAAAATATCTAACTCTTATATTTTCTTATCTTTTTATTTTTTATTTTTTCCTTATATTAATTAAAAGAAAATACATCAATTATTGCTCGCACGTTATCAGTACCATCTTTATATTTTTGAAGGCCCTATAAAACTCTTTTAATTTTTCTTTTTAATTTTTAACATCATGATTAATAGAGTAGAGATGAGTAATAGTATTCAATATTAATTAAAAAATTAAAAATGATGCCAAACAATATCATTTTATTAAAAAAAAAAAAATTAAAAAATCTTCCCCATTCACCTCCGGCTCTAAGGGACCCTTCCACGGCCGGCCCCCGGCCTCCCGTTATATATATATATATATAGATGTTCATAATTTTTTCACCTTTTCTGATTCAGTTCCCAGTATCACTGTGATTCATCTTTTTCTTCGGATAAGTACATTTATCTTTTCAAACTTTTCCTTTCCTTCTATTTTGTTTTTCTCAATCTAAAATATATAGATATCAAATAATAATAATAAATTAAATGAATATTACTAAATACATTAAAAGAAAATTATGAAGTAGATGAAAAAAATTAGTTACCTCACTTTTAATATAAAATTTATGTTGATTTTATACTTTACGCGATTTCTTTCCCCTTTAATTATAAGAAAAAAAAATTAAGAAATATATTAAAAGATTGTAGACAGAAAAAAGAATCAATATATATATTAAAACAAAAGAGAGTTTAATTTTACATTTATTATAAAATTGTTGTTTAATGAGTTTAGAATTGTATCAATGATTAATTAGTAATTAATATGACAATATTAAAATATTTTTAATATATATTACATAGATTAAATATTTTTAATTTATATTTATAATAAAGTTGTTGAGTAAGTTGATAATCATAATTTTTAAAAAAAAATTGCATAATTATTAAAAAATATATTTAAAGATAAATATAAAACTACTACATTAAATTAAAAAATAATTATATTTATTAAAATAAAATTAATGTGAAAGAATAATTATTTTTAATTTTTATTTTTTTTAAGAAAGAGGTTGTTAGAGACTATTATACTTTTTATATATGGATATATATATATATATAATTAACAAAAATTTTATTTATTTAATATTTATCATGATATATAAATTATTTTTTATTTTTATACTTATTATAAATTTAATGATGAGGTGAGTTTTAATAATCAGATTTAATATATATATATATAATTATTTTTAAGTTATAAAATATTAAATTATTTTAAATATATAGATTAATTATTTTTTAAATTTATATTTATTATAAAATTGTTGGCTGAGTTGAAAATAGTAAATTTTTTAAAAATATAAATATATAATTATTATTAGATTATTAAAAATTATATTTAAAGATAAATATAAAACTACTAAATTAAATTTAAAAACAATAATATATTTACTAAAAATAAGATAAGTCCGAAAAATAATTATTCAAAATTATCTTTTTTAAAAAGATTATTCGAGAATATTATACTTTTATATATATATATATATATATATATATATATATATATATATATATATATAGGTAGATTATTTATTTAATATTTATCATGATAAATAAAATATTTTTAAATTTTATATTTATCATAAACTTAACATTTTATTTAACATATATAATATAATTATTTTTAAATTATAAAAATTAAAAATTAAAAATAATTATTATCTAATTACTACAAATATTTTGTCTAATTAAAAATTATTCTGAAACTTTTCTGCTTTTATATATATATATATAGATCATTATTATTTATTAACTATAAATAACACGCTAGAGATATATCAATAATTCAAATAAATATAATAGTCAACTCACAAAATTATCAACTTTAATTTATATATATATATATAATATTTTTCATTGTATTAAAAAATTAATTTATATTATTTAATAGATAATTTTTTAATTAGATAATAAAATAAAGTAAATATTAAATGTTATAGATAGAAATTATTAAATTGAACTCATGTATATTTTTTGTGAAATGATGATTCTACAGTCCCTTAAAAAATACAAATACCATTTATATTAATCAAATATATTTATAGTGACATCTTATTTATCAAATACAGATTTCAAATAATTATTATTTTGTATTAACTAATTAATAATAATTGATGGGATCTAAGAAAAAAAAATTTAAAAAAAATATATTTTTACACACCCTTTGTATCTCGTTGGAAATATATGAATAGTGGATTGAAGCAAAGTTGAACTGCATTTGTGTAATTGATTTGGATGAGTTGAGAAAAGTTATAACAGATTGTCATCAATTCTTGTTACTTTCCTGGCATATGATACCAGAAACTGCTACTTTCCTGCCAAGAGATACCACAAACTGAAGAATTCATGACATGAGAATTGGCTTTTTCTTTTTTTTTTTCCCCTTTAATTTGATTTGTTTTTTTTGGGTAACATATGTGGCTTAACAGGAATTATTGCAATTGAAGCTGCACTTATAAATTCAAAGTTTATTTCAATTTAAAATATGTATGTAAATGTAGATTTTTATATGTTTATTCAACCACTTGTTTTGATATTATGTAATAATAAATCTTTAAAAAAGTAATTGATTACTGGTAAAAACATGAACACCGTGAGGGTTGTTCATTATTTTCATCAAATTTGTGACAATCACAATTATAATCACAAAATATATAGTACTACTATCTGTCTATCTTCATCTTTATCCTGAAATTCAAACCCTATTAATCACAAACAAAACGTTAAGCTCATACAATTTGTTTATGAGGATGATGAACAATCCATATCATAGAAGTTACACCACCACGTCGTGTCGCGTCCTCAGAGTGTGAGAGAGATTCTGGTGCAATTTGTCGGGTTGGTGAAGACACAAAACAGTTAAGATGATGAACAAAGTCTCTAAGATGAGGATAATGAATAATTCTTACAGTGGAATCTACACCACCACGTCGTCGCTTGCTTCAAGAGGGAGATTTCGGTGCAATTCGTTGGGTCGGTGAAGAAGGAGGTCTGGTTGGCGAATATATCCGAATCATGTTCTTCGAATTGCTTTAATAAAACAACAGTTTCCTGCGATTAAAAAGAAAATGAATTTCTACCATTAATAAAAGAAATTAAATAACCAGAGATTAAAAGAAATTAAATAACTGGAGATTAACTGATATGAATGATTATATATATATATATATATAAATAATAGAGAGAAATTTGATTTGGAATAGAATTTCTAAATATAATAGAGATAAACATAAAAATATGAAGAGAAAATTGATTTGGAATGGAATTTTTAAATATAATAGAGATAAACATAAATATATCGAGAGAAAATTGATTTGGAATGGAATTCCAAAATGTAATTGAGATAAATATGAATTTAGATTTATTTTTAATTTTAATTCATAGAAATAATATTTTTTAAAATTGATCTATATAAAAGATTTAAATATGAGATAGAGACTGAAATCATTGCCAGAGGAAGACCCTTAAGAGAGAGACGAATGCCTTCGAGATTTGATGATTATGTTGCCATAGCTTGTGTCACTGCACAAGAAATCGAAGGATCTGATGACCCAGTCACATATAGTGAAGCCGTCTCGAGTGATGATTCTGGTAAGTGGTTGGTGGCTATGCAAGAAGAGGTGAAGTCTCTTCATAAAAATAAAACTTGGGAACTAGTAAAGCCTCCTATTGAAAAGAAGATCGTTGGATGTAGATGGGTCTACAAGAAAAAGGAAGGCATACCTGGGGTCGAGAAAGTAAGATACAAGGCATGTTTGGTTGCAAAGGGCTATAGTCAGGTGCAAGGTATTGATTTCAACGATGTTTTTTCACCTGTTGTTAAACATAGCTCTATTCGTGTTTTGCTTGGTTTAGTTGCTATTCATGATCTCGAGTTAGAGCAACTAGATGTGAAGAATGCGTTTTTACATGGTGAACTTGAAGAGACCATATACATGTCTCAACCAGAAGGTTTTGAAGTTGAAGGAAAAGAAGACCATGTTTTTCTACTCAAGAAGTCATTATATGGCTTAAAGCAGTCACCTCGACAATGGTACAAGAAGTTCCACTCGTTTATGATGGTGCATAGTTTCACAAGGAGTCATTCTGATAGCTGTGTGTACTTCAAAAAGTTATCTGATGATTCATATATCTATCTACTCTTATATGTCGATGACATGTTAATTGCTGCCAAGAATAAGTCTGAGATCAACAATTTGAAGAATCAGTTGAATGGTGAGTTTGAGATGAAAGATCTAGGAGGAGCAAAGAAAATTTTGGGAATGGAGATTAAGCGAGATAGAGCTGCCGGTAAACTTTACTTAACTCAAAGAAGCTTCATAGAGAAAGTTGTTGAGCGTTTTGGGATGAAAGACGCAAAACCGGTAAGTACTCCATTAGCTTCTCATTTTAAACTTTCTGCTGATTTGTCACCAAAAACTGATGAGGACATAGAATATATGTCACAAGTTCGGTATCATGTATGCAATGGTGTGTACTCGTCCCGATATCACACATGCTGTTAGTTTAGTTAGCCGTTACATGGCTAATCCTGGAAAACAACATTGGCAAGCTGTGAAGTGGATATTGAGATATTTGAAGGGTACTACTCATGTTTGCTTGGAGTTTGGTAAAGACAAAGGGAATGTTGTTGGTTACGTTAATTCGGACTATGCCAGTGATCTTGACAAAAGAAGATCGATTATTGGATATGACTTTACTCTTGGAGGTTGTGCAATTAGTTGGAAGGCTACTTTACAAGCGACTATTGCTTTGTCAACAACAGAGGCCGAGTATATGGCCATGGTTGAGGCTGTAAAGGAAGCAATTTGGTTGAGACGATTGGTTGGTGAACTCAGCGAAGATTTAAAGGTGACGGCAGTCCATTGTGACAGTCAGAGTGCGATTCATCTAGCAAAGGATCAAATATTCCATGAACGCACTAAGCACATAGACGTCAAGTACCACTTTGTTCGGGATGTGATTTCTGAAGGTAATATTACGGTTCAGAAAATTGGTACTGAAAACAATCCTGCTGATACGATGACCAAGTCCTTATCTACAATCAAGTTCAAGCATTGTTTGAGCTTGATTAGAATTTGTGATCGTTAAGATTCCCTTACGGGATACAAGGAAGAGGAAGACAATTCGAAGTTTGTTTATGGGTCAAGGTGAAGATATAATTGATAGTGATCAAAGAAAGAAGATTAAGAAAAGTTGAGGTGATTCAAGTAAAGGTGGAGATTTGTTAGGATGCCTTGAATCATAAGGAATCCTAAATTACTTGATTCACTAGGAATCCTTTTTGGAAGGAATTTCTATTTTGTTTTTTGGATCTATTTCCTATTTGCTAGTTTTCCTAATTTGAGGAGATTTGTTTTTCCCAATTGTTATGGTTTACTTTTCCTTATTGGAAAGAAACTATTAGGAAAGTGGATTTTGTGATCACTATAAATAGAGGCGTCTCACAAAGAAGAAAGCATCCAGTTCTAAAGAGAATTTCACATTGTGAGTGTAGGAAACACATTCGAGAGTTAGGGGTTTTAGTTTGGGTGCCTTGGGTTGTGAGATTTGAGTGTAGCTTTTTGTGGCTATTTTGTGTGATATCTTGTAATCCCTTTGATCATTATAGCGGATTGTTATTCTCTTCCTTCGTGGAGTAGGTACATTGCCGAACCACGTTAAATCTCTCGTGTCTCTTTCTACTTTCCATACTTTGTTGTTCTGTTTCTACTCTGGTTGGTGCTATTCTATCTCCTCTATTCCTAACACAACAGAAAGCTTATTGTAATTTGCTTGAGAAAAATAGGTAACCAATGAATTAAAAGACATGACCATGATGATATAATTACACAATAAATATTACTTCTGATAAAAATTAAAAGAGATGCTATGATAGTCAATCCATTCTCCTTGTATAAATATCTCACTGGCGTCGATTTAACCATTAACAGAATACAAAATTCAGATATATGAGATGAGGGTTGTATGATGAATAACCCTTACCATAGAAGCTTAGGCGTTCTCGGAATGTGAGGAAGATTTCGGTACAATTTTTCTGGTTGGAGAAGAAGGAGGTCCAATTTGGGAACAGATCCGAGTACCTTAATTCCACGAATAATTCTTCTAACCGCTTTAACGTAACAACCATCACCGCTCCATGGATCGCCATAAATACATGATTTCTCCATTAAAACCGTCAGTTTTTCTGTAATAAGAAAAAAAAAACCCTGTAAGTTTACTGTGATTTATAAAAGAAAATATATAATATGAGATTAATTTAGATGAATGAAGTATATATAATGGAGAGAAATTTGATTTGAAATAGAATTTCAATACATTTTACAGATAAATATGAATTTAAATTTATTTTGATATTAATCTATATCATTTTAAATTTTAAAAAGTTATCAATTTATTATTTATCTTTAATTTTAATTTATAAAATATTATTTTTTAAATGGAGAAGATTTAAATAAGATATATATATATATATATATATAATATTTTAAAAAGTAAAAATTTAAAGACAATTATTGTCTGATTAATATAAATTTGTTGTCTGATTAAGAGTTGTCCTGAGACTTTTCTGCTTTTATATATATATATATATATATATATATATATATATATATAGATTATTTATCTTTTATCTTTTTCATTTGAATTTATTTATTTTTAATATTTATTATAAAATGGCTAGTGGGTGAGTTTAATTAGTGATAAATAAAATAATATTAAATTATTTTTAATATAAATATATTATATAGATTAATTAATTTTTTAATTTTATATTTATGATAGAGTTGTTGTTGATTAGGTTGGTAATATTATATTTTTAAAATTATGTAATTATATAATTATCTTTAGATTATACTAATAAATAAATTATAAACATAAATTTATTGAAAGACAATTGTTGTCTGATTAATACAATTTTATTGTCTGATTAAATTAACCAATCAATTGCGCACTTAATTAACTAATTAGAATAACATGTGTATTTAACCATGCCCATAGAGAATACACAAATATTAAACAAGCATATAAATTAAAACACAATTCTTACAACAATCCTTATTTGAAAAAAAAAACTAATGAAAAAATCTAATTTTGATCATTTAGAGTAAATACATACTCTGTTACAAAACTAAAAATCATTAAAAATCTCCTCATAATTTTTATTTGAAAATTCTAAATTCAAAACATGAAAATCCTAAAAATCGTATAAGTTTATTTACTTTCTAAATAAGTCTTTAGATAAAATCTTGTTGACTTTGACTCTACTTTGGCAATTGTTGTCATTAATCTAACCTTCATATTTGTATCATTGCCACTAATCTGTCCAAAATTACAAAAACATGTAAATTAATAACAAATCTTCAATAACGATCTTAAATAATAAAATAAAATAATGTAAAAATAATGCACATTTTATGCTCAATCAGTTGGTTACGTTGGATTATTATAAAAAAAATTTATTTATTGGTATATTAATTGTGATAAGGTATATGCAATTATATATTTTAAAATAAGATTTTTATTGAATATAATTTATTACAATTTGGAAATTAATATGATATTGAGTTTTAATTTTATTTGATTTAAAATCTTATTGATTGAAAATAATTTCTCTAATTTAAAAAGATGTAATCGGATAAGATTAGATTAATGGTATATTTATGTAATCTAAAAGTTTCAATGAAAATGATTTAATTTCATAAAATTTATTAAATGGAGTTAATTAATTAAATTAAATATTTATTATTTATCAATCTATTTAAAAAGGTAATTGATTTGATAAATTAATTCGATTTTTAATTTTAATTTGATTCAAAATCCAAAATCCATCCATTTATTTTCAACAGCGTATGAACAATTTTAGGATATGCACAAACATGTTTTAAATTTATTTTAACAGTGTACGTAGCATGCATGACGGATAATTATGGATAGAAGCCCAATATGATTGCCAATGTTTAATTTTTAGTTTGAATTTTAATGGCTTGATGTAAATTTATTAACATTAAGTTACATGTGCGGTTCATCCCTCTTATCCCTCTGCCTCCCTTCTTGGTTCATCCCTCTTATCCCTCTTCCTCCCTTCTAGTTTTTCAATTTTAATATTTCAACTTCAACCATATTATTTATTTCATGCATTAGGTAAAGAATTAAAAATTAAAATATATTTTAAAATGAACATAGTACAATTTTATTTTTATCATTTAAAGACTAATTTTAAAGTTTTACAAAGTTGGATATGAAAAGATACATTTGCATTTACATAAATCCATAGATATAGAAATCTAGCTACTATAGTTGTAGATAAAAGAGTCTAAATAGTTGAATATCCAAAAGTTCTTAGGTATTTGCTCACACAATTTTGGATATTCATGGAAGATGATCAAAGTTGGGCGTGAACAAAACTAAAATAATCAAAGTTGGTCGTGAACAAAACTAAAATAATTTGAGTAATCTATTATTGATGAGGGTTATTGAATCTTATCTCAATTTTAATATTCATCACTTGCAAATTGTTGTACTAATAGTTTAATTATATATCTAAAATAGTAAAGAATACAAATAGTGTTGTAAAAATAAAGTAGAAGTGGGGTAAAAGAAGATAGTTGAATACGAACTGGAAATAAATTCGGATTAGAAAATACCTGGTAATCCAATAATATTGGATTGGACCAAATTGTTGATAACAGAGTACAATAGAAATAGAAATGAAAAGGAACACAATTGCAAAAGGGAAACAAAAGAGAAGTGAATTGTACATTTGATTCATTCAGGATATATATATATATATATATATATATATATATATATATATATATATATATATAGAAATTTAAGGACACGTGGAGTACATGCAAACTTAAATACATGTATAGTGACATGTGGATGCATGAGGTGGGAATCCACCATTATTCACAACACTCCCCCTTGGATTTCCACCATTTTCGATATTTGACTGTCTCCTTAAAACCTTGCCAGAAAAACCCACTGGGACAAAAACTAGACGAAGGAAAAAGAGTACAGTTGTGGAATCCAATTACAAAACTCCCACTGTTAATTACACCCATAATCTAATCTACTAATTTGGAGAGCTTTCGCATTCCGATCTCGTAAACTAGCTTTTCAAGCGTTGATGTCGGTAACGATTTCGTTAATAGATCGGCTAGATTATTGCAGGATCTGATTTGCTTCACATCGATTTGACCCTTATTTTAAAGCTCGTGGGTGTAGAAGAATTTTGGGGAAATGTGCTTGGTTCGATCTCCTCTGATGTAACCTCTCCGAACTTGGGCAATGCATGCAGTATTATCTTCAAAAATGACAGTTGGCCAATTTGTAGTTTCGGAGATACCACATGAATTCTGGATCAACCAAATACACTCTTGACTGGTTTCGTGTAATGCCAAAATTTCAGCATGATTCGAGGACGTGGCTACTAAAGTTTGTTTCGTAGATCTCCAGGAGATCGCAGTACCATTATACGTGAAAATATAGCCAGTTTGAGAACGTCCTTTATGCGGATCCGAAAGGTATCCAGCATCGGCATAACCAGTCAAACCTAGAAATTTATTAGAACTTGTATAAAATAATCCCAAATCTTTCGTACCCTTCAGGTAACGCAAAATATGTTTAATCTCATTCCAATGACGACGGATTGGTGCAGAACTATATCTCGCTAATAAATTTACAACAAACGAGATATCTGGTCTCGTACATTGAGCCAAATATAACAACGCACCAATCGCACTCAGATATGGTACTTCAGGACCAAGTAATTGTTCGTCATCGTCCTTCGGTCGGAATGGATCCTTTTTGGGATCAAGTGTTCTTACAACCATGTGTGTACTCAACGGATGGGCATTATCCATATTAAACCTTTTTATGACATTTTCGATGTATGCCGATTGATAAACCAATATCCCATTTGCTTTATGTTCAATTTCCAGACCAAGACAATATTTCGGTTTTTCCTAAATCTTTCATTTCAAACTCCTTTTTCAGATATTCTGTAGTTTGTTGGATCTCTTCTGAAGTCCCAATGATATTCATATCATCCACATAAACTGCTATAATTGCAAAACCAGACCCTAATTTCTTAATGAAGATACACGGACATATTGTATTATTCTGGTATCCTTCCTTAACCAAATACTCGCTCAGGCGGTTATACCACATTCTCCTAGATTGTTTCAATCCATACAGGGATTTTTGTAACTTTATGGCATACAAGTTTTGAGATTTTGATCGATGAGATTCAGGTAATTTCAGTCCTTCTGGGAGCTTCATGTAAATATCAGAATCAAGTGATCCATACTGATACGCAGTAACTACATCCATTAAACACATTTCCAGTTTTTCAGCAACTGTAAGACTTAACAGAAATCGAAATGTGATTGTATCCATGACTGGGGAATATGTTTAATCGTAATCAATTCCAGGTCTTTGTGAGAATCCTTGTGCAACCAAACATGCTTTGTATCTCACAATTTCATTTCTTTCATTTCGTTTCCGAACGAATAACCATTTGTAACCAACTGGTTGAACATCTTCAGGTATTTGAACTATGGGTCTAAAAACTTTCCGTTTATTCAACGAATTTAATTCTGCCTGGATTGCTTCTTCCCATTTTTTCCTGTCATGCCTACTTTTACACTCTTGGATATCACGTGGCTCATAATCATCATATGAAATACTAATTGCCATTGAATATGAAAATAAATCATCAACGATTGTTTCATTTCGATTCCAAGTCTCTTGTATGAAGTTTATGGAAATTTCTTCATTTTTTGATTCTGGTATTTCCGTATTATTTACTCCTTCTGAGAGGCTATTTTCAGGAATCTCATCAACTTTTGGGATTTCGTCAAATGTGGTTTAAGGATCCAGATCATTTTTATTTCGTTTTCGTGGAATTGTATCTTTTGAACCAGGGGGTCTACCACGCTTCTGGCGGGAAATTGGAGTTTCATTCACTATTGTCTTTTGAGATTGTCCTTCTGGGACATTTACCCTTGCAGGTACATTAGCAGCTTCAATATAAGACTTGGTTATTTTCGAAGTATCATTGAATGCATTAGGCATTCGATTAGCTATCATTTGTAAATATAGGATCCTTCGAACTTCGAGTTCACATTGCGGGGTACGCGGATCCATATGCGCCAAAGTTGGAACCTTCCAGGTTAATTCAGATTTCTCTTCTGGAGAATTATTTCCTTTTCCAAGCGATGGAAAATTTCTTTCATCAAAATGACAGTCAGCAAATCTAGCTGTAAATAAATCTCCTGTCATTGGTTCCAAATATCTGATAATTGATGGGGAATCAAAACCCACATAAATTCCTAAACGTCTTTGGGGTCCCATTTTCGTTCTTTTAATTGAGGTAATGGGTACATATACAGCACACCCAAATATTCTCAAATGTGAGACGTTAGGAGGATTCTCAGATACCAATTGTAATGGGGAATATTGATTATAAGCAGTTGGACGGATACGAATCAAAACTGCAGCATGCAATAGAGCATGTCCCCAAACAGAAACGGGTAATCTTGAGCGCATTAACAATGTTCGCGCAATTAATTGAAGGCGCTTAATTAATGATTCAGCTAATCCATTTTGGGTATGAACATGCAGCACTAGATGTTCAACATCAATCCCAGATACTTGACAGTATTCATCAAATGCTTTCGATGTAAATTCACCAGCATTATCAAGTCTTATACTCTTAATAGGGTAATCTGAAAAATGAGCTCGTAATCGAGTAATATGTGCCAGCAATTTTGCAAAAGCAACATTGCGAGTGGATAACAAGCATACATGGGACCATCTTGCAGATACGTATATCAATATCATAAAGTAGCGAAATGGTCCACTAGGTGGATGAATGGGTCCACATATCTCTCATTGAATTCCCTGTAAAAATGATGGAGATTCAAAACCTACTTTCGTAAACGATGGTTTCGTTATCAATTTCCCTTGGGAACATGAGATACACAGGTCCCTATCATTCAGTAGAATTTTATGATTTCTCAGTGGATGGCCTTCTGAATTCGCTATTATTCTTCGCATCATTGTGGATCCCGAATGCCCAAACCTATCATGCCAAAGCTGGAATATTCTGGGATCAGAGAACTTCTGGTTCTCAATAGCATGTGTTTCAACATGCCAGATGGTTTTGTAATATAATCCATATGATGAAATGGGTAATTTTTCAACTACAAGCTTCTGGCCTGATTTTCTTGAAATAATACATAGGTATTCAATACCATTTTCATCAACTGTTTCGATGTGATAATCATTCATTCGTATATCCTTGAAACTGAGTAAATTTCTTCTGGATTTGCGAGAGTATAATGCATTTTCGATTTCTAATTCAGTGCCATTTGGTAACACAATTGAAGCTCTTCCGGAGCCTTCGATCAGATCTATAGGACCTGATAGAGTATTCACTTTCATTTGAATTGGAATCAATTCCAGAAAATATTTTGTATCTCTCAAAACCGTATGGGTTGTAGCGCTATCGGCTAAACATATATCTCCAGGTATAACTAATTCTTGATTCGAAACCATAACCTTTAATAAAATGAAATATAACATTAATTGAATGGAAATGTAATATTTATAACTATTTACAAATATTTACAATCAAAACTAAAATTTACATTTCATTCTATTTACATTCCAAAAACAAGGAAATACATTCACTAGTAATTAACAGTTCCATCACCAATCAGGTGATCTATCTTCCCATCAAGATCTTCAAAGAAATCAGTGGTTTTCAGATTTGATATGTCGACAGGACCAGTATCACCATCGCAAAAACATCAGCCATATTTACTTCGTTATTCTTTTCTTTTTCTTGTACGCGTCTCAATTTCTGATAAGCTTTAACTACATGTTTGGGAGCGCGACAAGTTCTCGAATAACAAGTGGGGGAACCACATCTATAACATGGACCACGATTGAACTTTGGTGGTTCTTTAACTTCTTTACTTTTGCTGGAACTAGCATTATTATTATTCCACTTCTGGGGAGCATTTGGATTATGATATGGATGTCCATAATCCCTATTACGACCACGTCTCTGACCATTTCCAGATCCTCGACCACCTCGGCTATTACCACGCCCATTTCCATAATCATTCCATCATTCAAAATTACGGTCACGACCACGAGCACGGTAACCACGACCACGACCACGACCACGACCTAGATTTTCATTATAGTGTGCATTCACTTCTGAGAATGCTTGGGTGCCAACAGGGCGCCTTTCACTATTTTTCAACAACAACTGGTTGTGTTTTTCAACAATATCCAAACGTCTAATCAAATCATCATATTTTTGGAATTTCATTTCCCAATACTGTTGTTGTAAAATTGTTTGGGAAGGATGGAATGTGGTAAATGTCTTATTTAACATTTCATGGTCAGATTTTGTTTCCCCACACATTTTTAGCTTATTCACAATCAAATACATGGCTGAGTTGTATTCACTCACGCTTTTAAAATCTTGGAATCTCAAATTATGCCATTCATCTCGTGCTTCAAGCAGGATGATCTCATTTTGGCGATTGTATCTAGAAATCAATGCTTGCCACAGATCTGCATGATCAGTGACAGTCATATACTGATTCTGTAAATCATCATTCAGATGGGTTCGGATTATAATCAAAACTTTATTCTTTTGCTGCTCAGTTGTTTCATTATTTTTATCCAGAGTTTCATAAAGGTTCTTGGATTTCAACCTTATCCCACAATCACTCAACCATCTCATATAATTTGCTCTAGAAACCAACAATGGTTCAAATTTGTATCGATTCATTTTTTGCAAAACAAGAACACTTTCTTTAAATTTCCAGATATCCAGAACTCAATTTCAAAAATTCAATTATTCAGCTCGGGTGAATAATATTATCATTTCAAACTTTCCAGATCCACCATTTATTCAACTCAGGTGAATAATGGTATTTTTCCAAAAATTTCCAAATCCATCATAATTTCCAAAATTTTCCAGAACACACGGAAGAAATAAAACATCATCACTAGACACTTTCGGATCTGGAAGATCCGGCAAAGCGACAACCAGAGAGCATACTCGTGCTGATAACGTGTTGTAAAAATAAAATAGAAGTGGGGTAGAAGAAGACAGTTGAATATAAAATGGAAATAAATTCGAATCAAATACCTGATAATCTGATAATCTTGGATTGGACCAAATTGTTGATAGCAGAGTACAATAGAAATAGAAATGAAAAGGAACACAATTGCAAAAGGGAAACAAAAAGAAGTGAATTGTACATTTGATTCATTCACGATATACATATATAGAAATTTAGGTGGAGTACATACAAACTTAAATACATGTATAGTGACATGCGGATGAATGAGGTGGAATCCACCATTATTCACAACAAATAGATATATAATTATGAGATTTAGATCGTTTTACTGTTTTAATTTATTGATATTGTAGAAAATGATTTGATGATTACAGGTCACTAATTGGAACTTGTAACTCAATTCACCAGACTTCTTCTGGTTGAACATTCTAAACTCTTAAAGTGGTGTCTTTTCTCTTCTTTTCTTTTTCCACCGCGAGAGAGAGAGAGTCTTTTGTTATTTGATTTTCAATCTAAAATCTTATCAGAAATCACATTGATTTTTTATTTCATGTGGGAGTTACAATTTCCCACTTTGTTGAGTTACAATATCCCTGTGGGGATATTAAGTAACGGGGCTAAGCCCATTTACTGTTGCCCACTGCCTAAATTCCAACAAGTTGCAATTTTAAGATATAAACCAATACTTTGACGCTCATTGCCATATAATTGAACAATATTGAAAAATACCAAAATCTATTATTGATTTAGAGCCTATCTAGATTACCTTCGCAAAGTAGGATTTTGATATATAAAATTATAACAAGTTTTTTAACCTTGTGCAAATAAAGAATAATTGATTTAGATTTGATGATTAAAACTAATTACATTAATATGCTAACATCATCTTAGTACATTTTCTTTGATAATTACTAGGTTTATGATGTGTTTTAAAATGTAATAATTTTTTTTATGTGAAAAGTTTAAGAAATGGGTTTTTAAAAGTTTAGTTTTCACTCCATTGGTCAAGTTTCCCACAATACCCCTGAAACTTTACAATTCACAAATGCTGTGAATTATGCTCACAGTCTGTGAATTACGCTCACAGCTGTGATTGGCCTATGGAGTGAAAATCAAAGTTTATTTTTGCAAACTTTCCTTTTGTTCCAGCCGTGTACTACGATGAAAGTGGCTTCCCTTTCCCTATTTCTTTCTAGTTGAGAATAAGAAAAAAGATGTTCGATAAGAAAAAAAAATGGGGTTCGGTACTGAACGAGTGGGCCCTTTTTTATATTACTTTTATTAGGAAAAATATATTTACTCCACTCCAGATCCCCCTAAAAACCGTACGTGCGGGTCTCATTCTTTTTTAGGGTCCCCTCACACCTTAGCGCTGCCTCTGGCCTATAATTGTATAGTAAACTTTTCATGATCTAGAAATACAATGAACTCAATTTTTATTGCTTAGCCTCAAGATACAAATTATTATAGACATATGATGTTATAATGACATGAGAAGTTGATTTCGGAATCACTTTTCCTTTTATGTTTTCTTTTGAACTAAGTGTCATGCCATGTTCTTTATCACTACAAAAATGTGTTAATTGAGTAATTTTTTTAATTTTTAATTTTTTATTTTTTTGATGTTTTGTAGTATATTCTCCCCCATTTATTTTAGTATTTTAGGTTAAGGCTTGTGATGATTAATACAAGTATAATATTTTTATGCCTTAGTCCAGATTTATAGTGTTGAACCCCACCCCGGATGTGAATTCGATGAGAGGTCTAACCGCCACATTATCGATTTACGATTAAAGTATAATTTTCAAAGTCAGTCGAGTATAGAGATATTTGTGGAAAGCTTTAACATAATATCTTCACGAAAGAATTCACTATTTTTAATGCAACAATACAATAAAAGCATAAGACTAATAATCATTTTGGTTTCTCAAACAAGATTTTAGTAATAAAAAAATATAGACAAGACTTGTACAAATACCCATCAAATAAGTAATCATTTACAAATATTTCTCAAAATATTTCACGGATTTATTTTAAAATATGACTAGCTTTTAAATACATGTAAGTATATGACACAAACTTCACCATGAGAGCTTTATGAACCACATGTCTTGCTCGATCAAATCTGTAAGTAATTTTTATTTGGAAAAGGAAAAAGAAGAAAACAAGGGTCAGACACATGTCTGGTTCGCATTCCATGTCTCAAACATACACATACAATTTATTTTACCTTCTTATCAATATGCAATGCTTTCATACAAAATGCATTTCTAACGTGAGCATCTCTAAGCTCACCTTATCACATAGAAGTCAAGCACAAATAATTCCTATCAATTATCTATGATAGTGCAATAATCATAACATAATATGTCACGCAAACATGTCCCTTTCACGATGTACCAATTATTAAGGTTAATCACATTTCTCATGTTATTAATAGTGAGTTCATACAATCAATCAAGACAATCAATCAATCAAACAACATTCAATCAATCAATCATTCAAGGCAAGCCATCAACCGACGATCATGTAATCAATCACAGCCATCCATAAAGACAATCAATGTAGTCATTCAAGATGATCAATCAAGAGTCTAACCCCATTTAGTCTGAACAACTCGACTCTAAAGATACTTGGACCCGACGTAACACTTTCGATACTAAGGACAAGACATAAGACATTTCTCTAACAAGAGCAATCAATCAATTGAAAAACTTTACAAGGTTTACCAAGTTATAAAACTCAATTATAATCAAATGTATTTTAAAAATATATTTATCAAAACAATATCCGTTAACCATTTAACCTTTGGAAGAATCAAATAAATTGGTAGGAAATAACCCAAATAAATGAGTAAAAGAAGAAATGTTTAAGGGCATTCTCAAGAACTTAGGACTTCAATGAGTCCTTAGCTTACTATAAAAGTGTTTTGTTTATCAAAATCATTTCTTTAAGAAAATCGATTATTTGACGAGAAAATAACACTCATAAGAATATTCCGTAATTTTTTTAAAAGAAAATTTACCATTGTATAATTCATAAATGGAATCACACCATCCTACACAAGTAATCTTCAAGATTATAATACTTAGGAAAACAAGGTTTAAAAGATTAGTATCCTAATAGGAGATTTCAAAATGCAAGGATGAAAAACAACCCACTAAATCATTTAAAAATAACAATAAATAAATAAGAAGTAGTTATCAAAATAAATAAAAAATACAAGTGAAAATCAAGAGTAACAGCATGTAACACGGTCTAACCGTGTATGTCAACTCGGTTTGTGTGGTTTTCTCCCTATAGGACTAAAAATAGTAGCTCACATGGTCTAACCGTGTGGATTCACATGAACTATGTAAAGCCTTAATTATTTTATAATAAAACTATATGATTGGAAACCAAACTCAATCAAGAATTTATAGCTGTAAATAACGCCTAAATCGAAGTCCGGAAGAGAGAAAATGAAGGTTTTGAAGTTCAGGGTACAAATTAGAAAATTTCAAGCACATCAAGATTTCCCAAATCATAATCTAGCCAATTAGGCCACCAAAGACCCATATTAACTTGACAAAAACACATCAAGGTTACACCACTAGACAACGGTATTGGTCTAAGGGTTAGCTCATTAGACAAACATTCCAAGCATTAAGATCATGCACAAGACATGTCATGATCTTTTATTGATGGGAGAATTCTAGCACATAAATCAAGCAAAAACAAAATTCCTATAAACGTCTGATTGTAGATTTAAAGATATCGTCTCCACAGGGATTGTTTATTTTGGAAAGAAAGAATTCGATCAAGATCTAAATTGAATTGTAAAAAGAATTCATCAGCAAATAGAATTGTAACAATCATAGAATTTGATTTGAATTTCTAGAAAATTTTGACAATAGGATAAAATGACTGAGAAATCCAGCACTCAATATTCAATTGATTTAACAAAGATTTAGTTGAACTGCTAATCTCTATTGCCTACTATCATCTTCAATTGCATAATTCGACTTTAAATATCAGATTCACAACCTAGACAATCATTAGTGATCTGTTAAATATCTCTCAATTCAATTTAACAAATCCTAGTTAATAGATTGCATATATCTCTATACTATAATTCAGTTAACTGATCAAACATAATCTGTAGAAAATTGGATCTAATTGTCTATCTCTAGTATAATGATCCTGTGTTCTTAGATCTGATACTTAGATGCCATCTCTGCACTAGAATAAGTATCATAACAGGATTACTTAACTCTCGTTCTTGTAATTCAATTAGCTCATGAAAACTCAATAAATCTGACTGTGATTAAATGAGAATTGCACAATTGAATCTAGAAATAGCAACAGATCTCAGCGAATCAACCAGAGCTATTTAATATGCATAACTACTTCAGCATATTTAATTCAACATAGATTCATCATCATTATGCTATTATATTGAAATCTTACCAAGAAAGATGGAAGTTAAACTCTGTCACAGTCTTCACTTCTCAACATGAAGAAGATGAACATACCTTGGTCTCTGAATCAAAGTATCTAAAAGTAATAAATAGAGAAGTTCGAACAATTTTGATTTCAAGTGCACGGAGATTCAGATTGGTCAAAAGCAATAGGAAATAACGGTCTAATTGATTTGGGCTTTTAAATGACAGTAAAATAGATGCAATGATGATGAAACTAGTAAAAGACGTAAGGAACTGGATTTCGCCATGTTAGATTAAGATTTAGGCGACACAGCTAGCGAAATTTTAAAATTTCGCCTTACGTGTCGCTTCCTTGTGTCACCCATCAGTTGTAAGAAGGCGAAATAGATGGCGAAATGTTTTAGGATTCAGCTATTTCGCCTCAGCTTTGGCGAAAATCAGCGATAAAAGCAGGCAATAGAATTTAATTTTGCCTCAATGTAATATTGTCAAGCGACGTTTTAGGTGCCAACAACCTTGATCGCCTAAAACTATTCAATATGAGGCGACAACAAGAGCAAAATGAATGTATATCGCCTGAGAATTTTAAGAAAGCGAGTCATTCAGGCGATATATTTTGATACCACCTTTTTGTAAAAGAAATAGGCGAAAGAAATAAGCGACATAATTTTATTTTTCCATAACATGAAAAGAAATAGGCGAAACAAATTAGCCATGGTAAGGAAAATGTCACCTAAGCACATACGTGAATGGCGATGGAAATGGGCGATGTCTAAAATGTCGCCCATTCTGTATTGACTTCAGGCGAGACTTTTAGGAAAATATCTTGTATGTCGTCTAATTGTTTTCAATTTTAGCGAGAAGTTATGCGAAATGTTTATCTCTTGCCTGTTTATTCAATCTAGTTTGGCGATGCTTTGTAACAAAGTACAACATACTGTCATGCCTCTTTTAATTTTTAGGCTAAACCTCACTATGCGTCACTACTATTGACCTTCAGTTATGGCGAGGCTTTTGGCAATATAGATGACTTATCGCCTTCACTCTCAAGTCCTTCTGAAATTGAAAATCTTAACAAAACATGAACTTGATTTAGATCAGAAAATTTACATAATTAAACAATTTAAGCACAATTGAACTACAAAATTAAATTGTGTAAAGAGATTCTTTGTTTAGGGTTGTTAGCATCGACCATGGTAAGCTTAGTCCAAAATATTCCATCATCTCTACAAGATCAAAAATGTACAATACCTCCCTTATCCTGTAGATGTCTCCCCTAAATAGTGTTTGAGTCTCTGACCATTAACAACAAAAGAGTCGATAGACTTATTATCAAACAACTCAACAGCTCCATATGGGGATACACTCTTTACTCTAAATGGTCCAAACCATCTAGATTTTAGCTTTCCTAGAAATAAGCTGAGTTTGGTTTTGTACAACAACACATATTGTCCATATCTAAACTCTCTCTTGACAATCTTTTTGTCATGATAATGCTTCATTTTCTGCTTGTACATCTCATGATTTTCATATGCTTCAAGACGTCATTCATCCATCTTATCCAATTGTAGAAGTCTATTCTTTCCTGCCTTGTCATAATCCATATTTAAAAGCTTTATAGCCAAATATGACTTACGTTCCAATTCTAGTGGTAGATGACATCCCTTGCCATAAACCATTCGAAATGGAGACATTCTAATATGAGTCATAAAAGCTGTCCTATAAGCCCAGAGAGCTTCATCTAACTTGAAACTCTAATCTTTTCTAAACTCATTGACAGTCTTCTGTAGGATTCTTTTTAACTCTCTATTTGATACTTCTAATTGACCATTTGCTTGAGGATAATAAGTTGTAGTGATCTTATGGATTACTCCATACTTTTTAAGTACCTTTTTCAACAGATTATTGTAGAAGTAAGACCCTCAATCACTGATTAGTATCCTAGGGATGCTAAAACGTGTAAAGATATTATTCTGTAAGAATTTCTCCACCACCTTGCTATCATTAGTAGTCAAGCTATAGCCTCAACCCATTTGGATACATAATCTAATACTACAAGTATATACTCATACTTGTTTAAAGGAGGAAATGACCCCATAAAATCTATTCCCCAAACATCAAACAATTCTACCTCAAGAATAAATTTTTGAGCCAGTTTCTATCTTCTTGAAATATTACCCATTTTTTGGCATCTGTCACAGTTAGCAACAAATGCATGAGCATCCTTGAACAATGAGGGCCAATCGAATCCACATTCTAGTACTTTAGGCATTGTTCTAGTTCCAGCAAAATATCCTGCATAACCTGAAGAGTGACAATGCTTAAGGATACCAAAAGTTTCTTCATATGGAATACACCTCCTCAAAATTTGATCAGCACATATTCTGAACAAATATGGTTCATCCCATATGTATCTTTTCACATCATGAAGAAATATTTTCTTCTGATGACTATTGAATCCCCCAGGTAACACTTTACAAGCTAGAAAGTTAGCATAGTCAGCTTACCATGGATAAAATGTTACCTCACACAAAAATATTTGCTCATCAAGAAAATGTTCTTTAATGTCCACTTGAACTTCTCTATCCTCAATCTGCGGCCTTGAAAGGTGATCAGTAACTATATTTTCTGTTCCTTTCTTGTCTTTGATTTCTATATCAAATTCCTGCAACAAAAGTACCCATCTTATCAATCTTGGTTTAGATTCCTTTTTAGCAAAAAGATACTTCAATGTTGCATGATCAATGTGCACAACAACTTTAGATCCAAGAATTTATGATCTAAGTTTCTCTAGAGCAAAGACATCTGCTAGAAATTCTCTCTGGTAGAATAGTTCCTTTGAGCTTCCACTAGAGATTTGCTTACATAATAAATGACTCTAAACAATCTCTCACGTCTTTGTCCAAGAATAGCACCTACTGCATAATCAGATGCATCATATATATTTTCAAATTCACAATTCCAGTCAGGTGGAACTATGATAGGTTCTGAGACAAGTTTCTCCTTAAGTGTCACAAAAGCTTTCAAACATTCATTAAAAAATCAAATTTCTTAAGCTAAACACACAATGGCGTGGAGATTTTTGAAAAATCTTTTATGAATCTCCTTTAAAAACCTGCATGTCCTAAGAAACTTCTAATTCCCTTGACATGGGTAGGAGGAGGTAAGTGGCAATGACATCAATCTTAACATTCTCTACTTCTAAACCTTTTGCAGACACTCTATGCCCTAGAACTATACCTTCCCTAACCATGAAGTAGCATTTTCCCAATTGAGAACTAAGTTGGTGTCTTCACATCTTTTTAGGACTTTACCTAAATTGTCAAGACAGTCTTAAAAACTATCTCCAATGATGGAAAAATCATCCATAAATACTTCCAGAAACTTACCAATAAAATCAGTAAAAATGGCTAACATACATCTTTAGAATTTACTTGGTGCATTACACAATCCAAATGGCATTCTATTGTAGGCAAAAGTTCCAAATGGACAAATGTGGTTTTGTGTTGATCACCAGGCGCAATTGAAATTTGATTGTATCCTGAATAACCATCCCGGAAACAAAAATATGCATGTCCTGTTAACCTTTCCAGCATTTCATCTATAAAAGGAAGGAGAAAATGATCATTTCTAGTAGTGTCATTCAGGATCCCATAATCTATACACATTCTCCACCATGTGACTGTTCTAGTAGGAATAAACTCATTTCTCTCATTTTTCACAACTGTTATTCCCCAATTCTTAGGCACACACTGCACTGGACAAACTCACTCACTATCTGAAATTGGAAATATTATACCTACTTCAAGGAGCTTTAACACATCCTTCTTGACAACCTCCGTCATGGTTGGTTGAGCCTCTTTTGAGGTTGTATATTTGGTGTATGCTTTTCCTCTAAGAGGATTTTGTGAGTGTGAAATGTTGGTTTAATTCCCTTAATGTCAGCAATAGTCCATGCAATGGCTTTCTTGTATTTTCTCACCACTTGTAGAAGCTTCCCTTCCTGATCACCTAATAATTCATTTGACACAACAATTGGTAATCTAAATCTTCAGGGTTAAGATGAGCATACTTGAGATGACTAGGTAATGCCTTCAACTCCAATTGTGGTGGTTTTTCTATTGAAGGAAGCATTAGTTCAGTTGATGGTTGAATTTCACTAACGTTGAGAATAAAATGTGAAGTCATAAACTCCAACTCTGCACTATAAGCACTTTCTTCAGGAATGTATCGTTGATGAAGACATTATTCAATGGATCATCACTTCTAAGTGTTAATATTCTGTCCACCAGTTCTTCATCAACTGCTAGTTGAATACTTTTCACTTTATTGAAATCATAGAGAAATTTCAATGATTCCAACAGACTGAATTTTGCTTCTTCTCCATTCACTCTCAGTGTGAGCTCACCATTTGCTACATCTATTAAAGCTCTACCTGTTCTTAAAAATGGCTTTCCTAGCAGCAAAGACACATCTGCATCAACTTCCATATCAAGTACCACAAAATCTACAATAAAACATAAACTTGTTTACAGTAACAATAACATCTTTCATAATACCTTTGGCATGGGTAAAAGATCTGTCAGCAAGTTGAAGTAGGACATTATCAGGTCTAAAATGTCTTATACCTAACCTTTCATAAATGGCAAAGGGCATTAGGTTAATGTTGGCTCCTAAATCACAGAGTGCCCTCCCTTTGAACCTATCTCCTATTGTTAAAGGTATAGTAAACTTGCTAGGATCTTTCTCCTTCCTAGGTATTTGGTACTTCACAAGTTGGCTCACACTCTCATTGATATTGATACATTCCACATCAGCTAAATTTCTCCTGTTTGACAATAATTCCTTCATGAACTTAGCATAAAAACAGGAATTTGCTACAATGCTTTAATAAAGGGGATGTTGACATGAATTTGCTCATCATGTCCAAGAATTTCTCAAGCTACTTATCCAGCTTTTTCTTATTTTCCTTCTGAGGAAAAGGTATGCAATTGGTACAGCCTCCTAATTTTTTCTTGAATTCACATGATTACTAGTTCCTTCTCTAGCATCCTGATTTTTAACAGGAGGTACAAAACTATTCGTCTCCTAAGAAGTTTCAACCTTCTTTCCATTTCTAAGCTTGATAGCATATACTTGTACCTCCTCTTTAGATTTTTCTTTACCCTTATGATTTGGCACAATATCGCTTGGAAGTGATCCTTGGGGCCTTTGGTTCAAAACTTGTAAAAGTTGCCCCATCTGAGTTTCTAAGTTTTTAATTGAAGTGGAGTGGTTTGTAAGAACAGAATCAGTTTTTTCCATGTACTTGATAAGAAGGTCTTCCATGTTGGACTTCTTTTGCTGATACTAAGACTGTCCTTGTTGATAACCAGGTTGGGGGTTCCTTTGATAATAACCCTGATTTTTATAGAGTTGAATCCTTTGCTGATAACATGGCCTCATCTGATTTCCAAAATTATTGTTCAAATAATTAACATGCTCAAACTCTTCAGGCTCATCCTCATTGTCTGCATCAGCAGCTTCCAGTGCATAGTCTGCTAGAGTTGGTTTATGCTTGTCTAAAGCATTAACTAAAGCTTTTTTTTATTCTGATAGCCTTGTTTGTTAGATGCCATATTGTTCATCTTCTTATTCGATAAGGCTATTTGCGCAGCGAGCGCGTTGAATGACTCTAGTTCATACACTCTTGAGTGCTTTTTAGTGGCAACCTTCTCCCTCTCATTCTAACCAAAATCATTATTTGCTAGCAATTCGATAAAATCATGAGCATCTTCTAGTTCTTTTTCGATAATTGATCCTCCGGCTGAGGAATCAATATGCATCTTAATTTGTGGTGGTATAGCACTGTAAAAAGTCATAACAATGCTCCATTAAGCTATGCCATGATGTGGACATTTCATAATCAGCTCCTTGAATCTTTTCCAGCTCTCATACAGAGATCCCCCATCTACGTACTGGAATGAAGAAATCATATTCCTCAACTTCACCATCATCATTAGAGGGAAATAACGAGCTAAGAATTTCTTTACTAAATCCTCCCAGCTATTAATACATTCTATTAATACATTTTGGGGGCAAAGGATACAACAAGGCATATGCTTTGTTGTTTAGAGAAAAAGGAAATAGTCTCAACTTCACATCATCTTTAGAGACTCCATTGTGTCTGAAGGTACTGCAGAGATATAGAAATGTATTCAAATGCTGGTTTGGGTCTTCAGCGGCTCCTCCTCCAAATTTCTTCCATTGAAACATTTGGATGACTCTAGATATAAGCTCAAAAGTATTAGTTTTTATTGTTGGTAGATTGATGGCTTGAGGCATTCCATCAATTGGTGGAATAGAGTATTGACATAGGGTCTTCCTTTCAGCCTCAGGATTAGGCCCTGTCTCATTATTCTGATTGTAGTGTTCTCTTGACATATTTACTCTAGACTATGATCTCAGTTTTCGGATTAAGCATTTCATGTTCAAGATCAAACTGCAATTTGTGAGTCCTTTCAGATCTTGTCTGCATACACTTCACACTTGAACAAACAATTTAAAATTGAAAAGAAATATATAATTAACACAGTTAGTACAATTCAAAACAAATCTCAATCTTAAAAACAACAATCCCCGGCAACAACGCCAAGAAATTGATGGGAGAATTCTAGCACATAAAATCAAGCAAAAACATAATTACTATCAACGTCTAATTGTAGATTTAAAAATATCGTCTCAACAAGGATTGTTTAATTTGGAAAGAAAGAAGTCGATCAAGATTTAATTGAATTGTAAAAAGAATTCATTAGCAAATAGAATTGTAACAATCATAGAATTTGATTTGAATTTTTAGACAATTTTGACAACTAGGATAAAATGATTGAGAAATCCAGCACTAAATATCCAATTTATTCAACAAAGATTTAGTTAATCTGCTAATTTCTATTGCCTACTATCATCTTCAATTGCATAATTGGACTCTAGATCTCAGATTCACCACCTAGACCATCATCAATGATCTGTTAAAGGATCTCTCAATTTTATTTAACAAATCCTTGTTAATAGATTGCATATATCTCTATACTACAATTCAGTTAATTGATTAAGCATAATCTGTAGAAAATTGGATCTGATTGTCTATCTCTAGTATAATGATCCTCTATTTTAGATGTGATACTTAGACGCGATCTCTGGACTAGAATAAGCATTATAACAACATTACATAATTCTTATTCTTATAATTCAATTAGCTCATGAAAATTCAATAAATCTGACTGTGATTAAACAAGAATTGCACAATTGAATCTAGTAGTGTCAAAACAGACTGTTGGGTTCGGCCCAGTCCAGTCCATGCAGACTTTCCTATAAAACGGACCGGAGCAGACCAATCTGTTTTTTTACGGACTAAAGTCCGGGTCCGTGGATGGACCCGGACCAGTCCGTGTAATTTTATGATTTTTTTTATTTATAATAAAAATAATGATAAATTATATCAAATTATTAAATTAAAAAAATCACATAATAAAAATTAATTAGTATTTTATTATAATATTATATTAATAATATTTTAAAGGTTAAAATTCATAAAAATATAAGGTTAATATAAATAAAAGAATAAAATTTATTAATTTTTATATTATATAAAAAAATGGACCGGTCCGGTCCAGTCCACATGGACCCAGACTCTGTATAAACTGGACTTTAAAGTCCGCTTTCAAAATAGACTTTCAATTTCAGAGTTCTAATCCGCGCGAACCAGGACGGACCCGGACTATTCACGGACTCTTAATCCATTTTGATAGCACTAATTGAATCTATAAATAGTTATAGATCTCAGCCAATCAACCAGAGCTATTGACTATGCAAACTGCTTCAGCATATTCAATTCAACATAGATTCATCATCATTATGCTATTAGATCGAAATCTTACCGAGAAAGATGGAAGTTAAACTCTGTCGCAGTCTTTGCTTCTTAAACTTCAAGCCAATTCTCAGAAATCAATTAAAAAAGAGCACAAACTTCTCTGAGAAACTTCACTCAAATAAACTCTCAGAATGCACACAAGATTCTAGAAAAATATCTAAGATTGTCAAAATGTCAAAAAGGTTTTAATTGCTTCGATCGAGCTCCTATTTATAGAGTTTACCCAGTTACAATTTTGAAATTAAACTAACAAAGAAACACAAACTGGCAAAGTGCATGAATTCAACTTTTGTCGCATGTTCCCTTGCCTGAACCTCTGGCGACACTTGAATTTGTTGCTAGGATCAGTTGCCTAGTGATAGATTACGTAACCGAAACATATTGATCATCTCCTTCTATTTTGCCATACAACCAGGCACTGGTTCTTCTTTTCATCTACATTAACCTCGGCTTATCTTGATTCAAAGGCGAGATACGTCCAATGTCGGCCCAGGCTTTGCCCTTTTGTTAAGGCGATATACAACATTAGGTCATGAAATATCGCTAACTTCATTTGCTTTTAAGGTGAAATAGTCTTTGATAGCCTGAGTTCTTCACCTAATTTGGCAACAAGATATAAGCGAAGGGCATATAATTCGCCTCCTTCCTTTTTCCACCTTGGCGACCTCCACTTGTTGTTCCATCTTCTATCACCAACTCTATCTTTAGCACGCAAGCGAGATCAATGGGCAAATTTCTCTTTACTCATGAGCTTCGCCACCTTCAAGACTTGGATGATTTTTCATTTACTCTCTCTTTATTCTGATTTTCGCTCTTTTCCGCTTGTTTTCTTGATCTTTTCATCCAAGTCCCTGTCTCAATAAAATAGTTTAGAATTACTTGAAATCAACTCAATCAGTTGACTTTTCAGCTCAATTTCTTAATAATAAAAGCTCATAAAATGTATAAAAATATAAGTAAATTCTAGATTTATAACTTATTCATTAATCATCTGGATTATCAAGCATGTTCATATCAATTTCAATTTTTAATATCCATAACAATGTCATTTTGTTATGAAGTTCATAAAGAAGTTTTTCCTACCACCTAATCAAATTTTCTCATTTAGTTATCATCAAGTTCAAGAACACTTTCAAGTTCACTAGCAAGACAATATCAATACATCATCAAGATCAATTTTTTTAAGTCATTTATCTTGTTTCATTAACCTTTGCTTATTTATTCTCTTTTACCCAATTCTTATAAGTCATTACTTCAAGTTATTCAATTTGTTTATAAGAATGATCATAACAAGATAATAGCTTCAAAAACGGGAACAAGATGGACCAAAGTCCCAAGACAGGCAAGACCATAGGTGAACCAAAATTCCAAGACGGTCCTAACACCATAAGGATGCATCAGAGTCGTAGGTGGATTGTTATTCAAGATGGGTAAATTTGTAAACAACATAGGGTTGTTACCCCGAAAGTAGACTATCCGCGCCTACTAAACCATCATATCTTTATGGGTAAAAGTACTTCTATCCCTAGGCATACCTTTCATTCTACTATCTATAGCAAGTTGGGTAACTAAAGTCACATTTTCACATGTTACGAAAAATAAAATAGGGAAAGAAAATATGGTTGTCTTAAATGATTAAAAAAAATCTTTGTCTATTGATATTACACAAGAAGCACATTTTAAGATCCGTCAAATGTGTTTGAATAAGTGTATAAATAGAATGACATTGTATCATGTTAATGATGTAATGGATTTTTGATTAAATGGAATGGATTGTCCTAGCACAGTATGTGATGCCATGTGCCTTCAGGGTAACCTTCTCTGCTATATAACTTTTTGTGATTATTTTTTTAAGAGGGAATTTTGAGAATTTTTATGATATTAAGGGACTAAGATTAAAATTTTCCATTCTACTTTCTCATTTACATGTTATGTAGAATTACATATATGGGAAGTTAGGTGTATATTAGCTGTAAAGGATATTTTTGTATAGCAAATTATTAGGAGATTATTAGCAGCTTTATATTTGGTTAATTTCCTAATTACAGGATTCTGTTTCCTGATTTGTAGAGAATTCACTAATCCTCTTTGTATATATACTCTACCAATTCTGTGAAATAAAACATAATAATTCTTTCCAAATAACTACATGGTATCAGAGCCTCCTAGCTCTATCGCCGCTGCCGAGTTAAGTCTCCTTCCATTTCGTCCCTTGAAATCATGGTTGAATCAAACCCGTCATTCTCCTCAGCCACCTCTTCACTCGGGACCTTCATCCTCGTTAGTTAGTCCTCACAATCAAGCCGAAACCAGCCTTCTTGTGACACATCACAGACTCAATGGCCACAATTATCTGTAGTGGTCACAGTCAGTTATGATGTTCATAAGTGGCAAAGGCTGTGATGACTATCTCAACGGAGAAACCAGTCCGCCGGAAAAGACGGATCCCCAATACAAAACTTGGAAGTCAGCAAATAATATGGTCATGTTCTGGCTCATTAATTCCATGACCACAGAAATAGGAGAGAATTTTCTCTTGTATACCACCGCTCAAGAAATATGGGAAGCCGCCCGTGACACCTTCTCTAGCAGCGTAAACACCTCCGAACTCTTGGCAGTCACATCATATTTCTCTAATCTCACTCGCCTTTGGCAGCAACTCGATCTTTTTGAATCACATGAATGGAAGTGTCCTGAAGATGGAACCAAATTTCGGAGGATTGTGGAGACAAAAAGGGTATTCAAGTTTTTAATGGGTTTGGATAAATCTCTCGATGAGGTTAGAGGTCGAATTTTGGCCATCAAACCACTCCCACGCCTACGTGAAGCATTCTCCGAAGTTCGTAGGGAAGAAAGCCGACGGAAAGTGATGCTTGGAAAGCCCGGATAACCAACACCCATCGATGGATCCGCATTTATTTCTCATAACAGTTTACGAGAAGACACTGCTCCTGTTCAAGCTTATAATTCTCGAGGCCCAAGTCATAACCCAATTGACTACTAGACTAGAAGAGGCAGACCTTGGTATGAACATTGCCAGAAACCTGGACATCTCAAAGATACATGCTGGAAACTGCATGGTAAACCAGCAGATTGGAAGCCAAATCGAAGGCCTAATGAGCGTGAATCCCGTGGACATGCTGCTGCCGCCATTGACACAAATTCAACTCCTAATCCATTTACAAAAGAACAACTTGATGTCATCCAAAAGCTGTTTGCTCAAGCCACAAATGTCCAAACTAGTCCTAATACTGTTGGAGCAGGGAACGCAATATATAGAGGTAAGATATCCTTAACCTTTGCCACCTTCAAGACATTCTCTAACACATGGATAGTTGACTCCGGGGCATCCGACCACATGACTGGAAATAAGGCACTCCTTTCCTCCTATAAACCATGCCATAAACCTCTTAATGTGCGGGTCGCGATGGATCATGTTCACAAGTGGCTGGATTTGGGACCGTCCATTTGTCTTCGGATATTGTTCTTTACTCAGTTTTATTTGTGTCTAATCTTGAATGCAATTTATTGTCAGTGAGCAAACTTGCCGAAGGATCAAATTGTCTAACTAAATTTTCTGCAAATTCTTGTGTTTTCTAGGACTTGGTATCGGGGAGGACGATTGGCAATGCTGACATTTGTGAAGGCTTGTATCTGCTTCCGCATACCTCAATCAACAACCAAACCACACACCTAAGAGTCAAGTTTTTAGTACGTCTTTGTTCTCTAGTTTGTCCAATAAAGATTGTGAAGTCATGAAATGGCACTACCGTCTAGGTCACCCAAATTTCATGTATCAAGAAAAGTTTTTTCCATCTCAATTTATTCATAAAAATTCAAGATATTTTATATGTGATATTTGTCCATTATCCAAGCATACTCGCAATTCTTATCCATCACGACCATACACATCTTCCCATCCTTTTTCTCTCATACATAGTGACATATGGGGTCCCTCCCGAATTTCAAATATCACTGGGGCTAGATGGTTTCTGTTATTTGTTGATGATCACACTCGTTTAAGTTGGGTATATCTCATAAAAGATAAATCAGAAACTGCCCAGATATTCAAAAACTTTCATGTCATGGTTAGGAATCAATTCCACACTAATATTCAAATTCTCAGATCTGATAATGCCCGAGATTTCTTCAATCTTGTTCTTGATCCATACCTCCAAACTCACGGTATTATTCATCAAAGCTCTTGTATAGATAACCCACAACAAAATGGGATTGCCGAGAGGAAAAATCGTCATCTCCTTGAGGTTGCTCGATCATTATTGTTCGCCTCAAATGTCCCGAAAAGATTCTGGGGTGAAGCCATTCTTACAGCAACATATCTCATAAATAGGATGCCTTACCGGGTTCTCAAATTCAAAACACCATGCAACACCTTCCTTGATACATTCCCAAATTCCTCACATCTCTTTAGTCATATTCCACTCAAAATCTTTGGTAGTGTCGTTTTTGTCCATGTTCATTCCTAACATAGGAGCAAACTAGATCCGAGGGCCACTAAATGTATCTTCCTCGGGTATTCTCCGAACAAAAAGGGGTATAAGTGCTATTGTCCTCGTACCAACAAATTTTTTCACTCAATGGATGTGCATTTCTTTGAAGATCAACCTTTTTACTGCAATTCCGACATTCAGGGGGAGAATAGCCGCGAATCTCAGAATTGGGATTGGATGTCTCTCATAGGACCTATATCCGAACAATCCGAACATTCTAATTCTCCCATCCTTGAGTCAACTGAGTCAACCGAACCACCTTCCAACACAAATATTTTGGAACAACATCCACCTTCCAACACAAATATTCAGGTGTACACTAGGAGAAACCGAGCCCAAACACAACCTCAACCACAGCATGATCAAATTCAGCATGACCAATCCTCCATCCTGACTCCAAATTCCGAAGAAAGCTCACAGAGTAAGGCAATTTATGTTCCCTCTTCTCCTGATCAAAATGCATATTCAATGACAGACTTGGACATACCTATAACAATTAGGAAAGGGGTCAGAACTTGCACCCAGCATCCACTTCACAAACATTTGTCATATGCCAAGTTATCTCCAAGGTTCAAAGCGTTTGTGTCAAAGATTGATCAGGTCCAGATTCCTTCATCTATTCATGAAGCACTCAAGATACCGGAATGGAAGGCTGCCACTATGGAAGAAATTAAAGCTCTTGAGAAAAATGGAACGTGGAGTATCACATCTCTCCCCTCAAATAAGAAGACAGTTGGGTGTAAGTGGATTTTTTCTGTTAAACACAAGGCAGATGGGAGCATAGAAAGATTTAAAGCTCGATTAGTAGCTAAGGGATATACACAATCTCATGGAATTGACTACCAGGAGACATTTGCTCCAGTTGTGAAACTAAACACGATCAGAGTGCTGCTGTCAGTTGCAGTCAATATGGATTGGCCTCTTTTCCAGCTCGATGTCAAGAATGCCTTTTTGAATGAAGACCTCAAGGAAGAAGTCTACATGGACATACCTCCAGGTTTTGAAGACAAGTCTACAAGCAATAAGGTGTGCAAATTAAAAAAAAATCTCTATGTGGACTTAAACAGTCTCCCCGTGCATGGTTTGACAGATTCACCAATGTCCTCAAAAGAAACAGCTATACTCAATACCAAGCTGATCACACCCTATTTGTCAAGCATTCTTAAGGTGACAAACTGACTACTCTCATAGTGTATGTTGATGACATTGTTCTCACAGGAAATCATGAAGAAGAAATGAATCAACTAAAGAAGTTATTGGCACGCGAATTTGAAATCAAAGACTTGGGACATTTGAAGTATTTTCTGGGAATGGAGGTTGCAAGATCAAGCAAGGGAATCTCAGTGTCACAACGAAAGTATGTGTTATATCTTCTCAATGAGACTGGTATGGCAGGATGCAAACCAGCTGACACCCCAATGGATCCTAATGTTAAGTTGAGTACTAGGACAGGTAGTACTACAGTGGACAATGGCAGGTATCAATGACTTGTGGGAAAACTCATATATCTAGCTCATACTCGACCAGACATTGGATTCTCGGTTAGTGTAGTTAGTCAATTCATGAACAATCCATCCGAAGAACACATGGAAGCAGTTTTTTAGAATCATTCGAGTAACTGATAGAAGATCTACCCAGTGGCAAAGGACTATTCTTTAGGAAAACAACTACGAGATCCATTGATGTATTTACAGATGCAGATTGAGCAGGATCAGTAACTGATAGAAGATCTACCACTGGGTATTGTTCGTTTGTGTGAGGGAACCTAGTGACCTGGCGAAGTAAGAAACAATCAGTTGTGGCATGAAGTAGTGCGGAAGCCGAATTTAGGTCCCTTGCACAGGGAATATGTGAGGGAATATGGCTAAAAAGGTTACTTGAAGAGCTAAAAGTCAAGATTGAATGACCTATTAACATGAAGAGTGATAGTCAGTCAGCTATAGCTATCGCTAAAAATCCTATCCATCATGATAGGACTAAACATGTTGAGATTGATTGACACTTTATCAGTGAGAAGATTGAGAAGCAGATCATCACGCTAAACCACATTCCTACTCAACGTCAAATAGCAGACATTCTTACCAAAGCTCTCCATCGTCCTAACTTCCAAGACTTATGTTCCAAGCTAGGCATGATAAGCATATATTGCCCAGCTTGAGGGGGAGTGTAGAATTACATATATGGGAAGTTAGGTGTATATTAGCTGTAAAGGATATTTTTGTATAGCAAATAATTAGGAGATTATTAGCAGCTTTATATTTGGTTAATTTCCTAATTACAGGATTTTGTTTCCTGATTTGTAGAGAATTCACTAATCCTTTTTGTATATATACTCTACCAATTCTGTGAAATAAAACATAATAATTCTTTCCAAATAACTACATGTTATATGAGAAGAATATGATCAATATTGAACATTCTCTTTTTATTTTTGTATCTAGGTGGTCAAATTGAGATGAAAAAGTTCTTCAATTTTGTGCTTTGATTTTTGTGGTAACTTTTGCCATGGTAAGAGAGTTAATTATTTGATATTTCTTGATTTATGAGGTGAGCGGTATATTTAAAATTATTTTATTCAATTTCAAGGTATATTTATAAATAATTTTATTCAATTTCAAGGTATATTTATAAATAATTTTATTCAATTTCAAGGTATATTTTAGTGTAGTGGAGTTGGATAGTAACTTGAACCATTTTAGCATATTAAGGAAAAGTTCACTAATCCCCACATTTGACTTTACTCATTGATGGAGTTTAGAATCACAAGTTTAAATCTCTTCATAATAGTGATTTTAAGGTTTTTGAGTTTTTCTTTTTAAGCTAGGTGTTTAGTTTAAGGTGTTTATATCTTTCAGGGTTTAAAGTAAAGTTCATCATTTAGTGAATTGTTTTTAACGTAAGTGGATTGGAATTAATGATATATTTGCAATAATTTCAAAGATTCAAGTTTTTAATGTTTTGCTTTAACATTTAAAGTTCCTCATAGTTATGTTCATTCATGCCTACTATTTCATCTAATACCAATTAATATAGTAACCCTTTTCTCGTGTCTGTTTCCACTTACATTTTCGGATTTTCTAGGACATAATTAGATCAACTTTTAATTCTTGTAGATATGCTAGAATAAGATTTTTGTTTAATGGTTCCATTATTCAATTCACGATGCCAAGTTTATAGTCAGATTACATGTTTCATATTATTTAGGAAATATCTAGTATGTCATTTTATGAACAAGTGCTAAATGATTCCAAATAGTGACAGCTTTGTCAGTGGTTGTATGACCCATTAATTGTCACCTATTAGAGGTAAAGTTACAAGGGCTAGTGCCAATAACGGTCTACATAAGATTAGGACCAAGCTCCAAATATGCATGCGTAGCAATTAAGGCAACTACGTTGTGTGAAAACACACCTGAAGTCGTTTACACTCTAGTCATGTCATAGTATGTGTAGTCAAACCATTGATCAATCTACCTAATTATATATCATAAGTGATGTGCACATTGATGTGCACCTTAGTCTATGTAGTCACATTATTGACTTTGTTACTAAAAGAACATACAGTAAGGTCACTCGTGTCTTGGCCTGTGCCTTTATAAGGTTAACAAAACCACAAACCAAACCGCCAAGATCCATGTCATAGCCTAAGAGGCACTCTCATCTCTATAGCTAGGACATCTAGTGCACTACTTCCTCTCAAATTTTCACAAAGTTTCACAATTTACCAATTTTTGACATTTTACGCGTCACACTTAAACACTATTAATAATGACAAGAGGAGTGGAGTTAGATTTCCAATATTGTTCTAAATGTAATCAATTATTATTATTTATGTCTCTCAAGTATTAAACGAATGACTATCTAATGTTGATGTTAGAGGTATGTACCAATTCAAACCCTTCCCGAATAGATGTTAAGTACGTATAAAAGCTAGTAAGTTTATTTTCTAGCATGATAAGCATAAAAACCTAATTTAGTGAGCTCTAAGGAGAAGAATTGTTTGAATAATATTCGTTATGGACTTTTTGTTTGATTAGTTGCTACTTAAGGAAATCTAAATTTTTGTTATATATTAACCCATGTCATTAATAGATCACATATGTGAATCACCCATTAATGTCGAGGAATAGGTGATGGCCTACCCACAATAAGACAAATATATTCATGATCAGTAGTCCAAGTACCAGTTTAAGGACATATCACATATGTCGTGAGCAACTTGTCTAGTAATTATACCAAGGCATATTATACCAAGGTGCTGGGCATTGGCCAATGTAATTAATTAATAAAATTTGTTTGACATATTATAGTAGATATTAAGATGTATATTAGCAAACAAGTTATGAATAGATTTATTCATAAATATTTAGCTGCAGTAAGATGTCAATTGTTATTTATAATGGGCTTAATTGCTGGGTCACTATGGCTCATGTTTTTATTTTATTTTATTTTAAAAGATTTTGCAAGGTAGTAAGTGTAGAGCATCTTGGTAAGAAGATTGTAATGCGATAGGCTCAGTTTCAGGGATAAGGCAACCGTAATGGACCTAATTAATTTTTGAAAATTTATAGACTTTTAAATGAGTTAGAATATCATGAAGATATTTTATTTTATGATTTTTACATAACAACGTTATTCAGAATTAGTAAGATAAGTTGATCAATGGTAGATAAGAATTATTTGGCTTTATTACTTGTTTCAGACTATATGAGTAGACAAGTTGAGCTCGATTTTATCATATGAGTAATTATTTGTCTTGTTTGAATGTATTCATCTTGTGTGTTAGGTTTGATAACTCTTTTATATGTGTTTGTTAGTCAAGGTGTATTGTATAAGATATAGATACCATATTTATGCAATTACAAAGGATTTTTTTAAAAATAATATTCTTCATGAACACCTATAGTCATTAGAAAATCCACTTTAAGAGAAACAATTAAAATAGTTCAATTTTAAAAGTAAGATAATCCAAAATTTCACTCATGCAAGAAATGGTGTACCCTCAAATACTATTTTATATTTATGCATAAATTATTTAAAATAATATTTTGTGCATTTAGACGGAGACAAAATTGAAAAATTAAGTTTTTATACAACATTAAAATTTTAACATGATTAAAAAATTTTGCACTTTTTGACAAAAATGGCTTTACTACTCTTAATATTGAAAAAAAAAATTGAAGAAAAGAAGAAAAAAATTATATTATTTTTTATGCATTATAGATTGTATAAGTGTATAAGATTTTCGTACTTATGTTGTAACTTTTTAAAATTTTTCAATTTGCTTCCTGATAGTACATATTGAAAAGTAAGCAAAATTCAATTTTACTTCCCAGTATGTAACACCAATAAGAAAATTTTTTGCTATATGGTTTTACATACCGAAAAACATATACAATTGTTGCCCTCTTCTTGGTATGTAACACTAGTAAGAAAAAAAATATTGCTTCTAAGTGTTACATATTAGGAAGTAGGCGAAATTTGAGTCTGCTTCCTGGTATGTTATGCCAGAAGCAAATTTTGCTTTCTTGTGTTATATACTAGGTAGTAGACTTAAGGTCGGTTTGTTTTTTATAACTTAACGATGAATGGGTCTGAACGTTTAAAATTAGTGATTTTAAAGTATTTTTTTTTCAAAAAAAATATCTGAAATGAAGTGATTTGTGTCTGAATGATTGAGATGAAATTTTGTGCTGAAATCAAAATCAAAAAGATTGAATTCAATTTTTTGTGTAAATTTACATAAATGTCCTCGGCTATTGTGTCATTCTATTATTCTATATCATTAATTGCGAATTTATGAATTTATTGTTTATATGAAATTGCAAATTTTAATAAAAATAATAAATATTTTAATTGCAAATTTTAATAACTACAATAAATGTTATTATTTAATGAGTATACTCTATTTTATAATTATATTTTAAAAGATTGTAAATTATTTACATTAATTACAATATATCAATTAAATAACAATTTATATATATTAATTGATTATTATTTAAAAAATATCCATGAGTATTTTATATTGCGAAAAAAAAATAAAAAAAATATATCATTACCATAGGAATATAACATGACATGACATGTTTTAAGGATAAAATGGTCAAGTTATAACAAAATAATTTATTTTATGTTAAGTAAAATATTAAAAAGTAAATAGATGGAAATCTTAATTGAATTAAAACTTTTTACTTTTAGTACTTAATTTAAGTTATATTAAATTTTAAGTAACAAAAAACAAACAGGCCCTTAATTTTTGCCTGCTTCTAGTACGTATCTATGGGAATTCACTACATATTTTTGTTTTAAATTTTTTATAGTAAGGGCAACATAGTAATTTAGGTCTACTAACTGGAAAAACTTTTGAAAAAATTTTAATTTTGATACAAAATGTAAAATTTTAAATTAAGTCTAAAAGTACGAATAGCTCATTTATCATTGAGAGAGATATATTTACAGGATAATGTTAAAGAGTGAATTAGTTACTAAAGCTAACATATCAATAGTGAATTATTTATGCAAATATAATGTATCTTAACTGATTTTAAAAATACTAGTATATGAAAGCAATTATGTGAGGTGTTATTAACTGTATCAAAAATATTATTCCAAAAATAACTCATTACTATTAAGCTTGCTTTAACAATTAATTTACTCCTTACTCTTATAAATATATTTCTCTTTCAATAAAAATATTCATCACATTCTAAATCTAAAAATTCTTTTATTCTTAACACCATAATACAAATGTTTATAAAAGAGAATCCACAATGGATTACTCAAATCTTTAGCATTTGTAGGATTACATCTTCCACCACAATTATTGGTTCAACAATTCACCAAAATTATTTTGCCTTGAAAATTCTTGGTAAGTAATTTGATTATATTAGATTTATTTTTGAATTTTTCTTACACATTAAAAAGAAACATGGTAAAGTGAAATTATATTTTAAAAAAAAATAAAATTATACTAATGATATATTCTTTTTATGCAGGAATTCAAGAGACTGCGGAAATTCTACAACCAAGTTGTAGATTCCAATTTCTATATTCTCCTTATTGTCTACTTTGTTAATTATTTTTCTACAATGTAGTTACCATTTATAGATGGAGGATTGTACCTATGAAAATTACAAATGCAATTTTTAATAATCCATTTATTTGTATCTTAAATTTTTTTCTTACATGTTATTTTTTATACAGTAATAAATTAGAAATGTGAATTACTATTAGTAAGAATAATATTTTAAAAGGTGAATCCCATGGAAGATTATTTCTTGAACGTCTACATCTAATTTACTTATAGAAATTGATATAATTAATGATTTAATTAAAAGAATTTTAAAAAATTTATTATAGAAAATATGTTTCTCTTCATAATATCATTATTCAAACAACATTTATTAAATTTATTTATATACTAGTCAACAAACTCTCACGCGACATGATATTGGATATCTTTTTAAATTTAGTATTCGATATCTTTTTAAATTAAGTTATATAATGATTTAAATAAATATAAACACAAACTTATATACAGCAACTGATTTATTTTTTTTTTTCTAAATGGTAAACCATTCTCTTTCTTAATAACTATCAATTATTTATTTGATTGCAATAAATATGATAATTCAATGATGTATTAGTATATAAATTTTTAGTTATACATAATTTATTTTAAAATCATAAAGAAAAAAAAAAAATAATAATAATAACTAAAAAATATAAAATTGGTCTCATAGCTTGATGTATATTTAAATAATATAAATTTGAAAACTGATTGAAATTTATCAGCACTGCGATTTTATGATCTATGCAGGAACACTAAAATCTCCTAAAACATTACTAAAATATCTGAATAAGAAAGAATGAAAAATAAAATATCTGAGCCTGGCCCTTTTTTTTAATTTTTTAATTTCTTTTTAATTTTTTTATAATTAAACAAAAGAGGAATCTGTTTTTGAAAATGTTGCGGAATTTAACAACGCTTTCGAAAGCTGAATATGCCTTAACGTTAATTGTGATTTCAACGGTGTGCGATTTCATGCTATCCTATAAGACGTTTGCGTGCACTGGAAAAGCGGCCGCTAGGGTTAAAATTTTTTATTCATTTAATTATTATATTTTATTTATAATATTTGTTGTTAATCAATTATTTATATTTAATTGATAATTTATTGTAATTTTATTAATTATAATCAAATATGGCAAATACCGTTGATTTAATAAATATTATATTTTTTTAATTTTATAATTATTTTTAATTAGTTAATTAATATATTTTTAATTAATTAATATTTTAATTTAGAATCTCTGATTCAATTTATATTTATCATTTTTCTTAATTAATTAATATTTTAATTTATCAATATTTTAATTTAATTTATATTTAAATTTTTATATTATTAGTAATTTAATATATTACATTCTTAATGCTAATGTGAATTGGAGATGACGTGGTAGAGCAAATAGAAGCCTCCTGAAGTGATATGTCTATCTCAATCCACGTTATCATTATCTTTACTTCAATGCTATCTTTTCATATTGTCTATCTCACTTTACTCTCTAATAAATTATTATTATACATATTAAAAAGCTGGAAAGAGAAAATAAGAAATAGAGTAAAAATAAATAAAATATTATTAAGAAAAAAGAATTAATGACTCACAATGTTTATTTGAACTTCTAGAAATATAAGTCTAGATTCACATGGTGATCATTAAAATTTGTCATTATATATAAACTAAATAGTTAATTATATGATTTTAAAAGACTTTAGTTTTGGAGTTGTAATTGGAGATGTTGTTTGAGTCATTATTCGTTTGCTGTGTTATTGTACTAGTTTAATAATAAAGTTTGTTTTGAAATAAGGTTTTTACGTTGTTTATATATAAAGATGTATCTAATTGGTTAGGACAATGAGAGCCGAATGTGATCCCGCTTTTTTTAAGGGATAAATTTGTTAATTTTTAAAATAATGATAATTTTTTTTAATATTATTATATTAAAATTAAATATTTTTTATTTTAAATTAAATATATTTTTAATTTAAAAACTTATTAAGGATAAAACTGTAAATTATGAAGTGATAGGGTGCAGTATGATGCGGTATTTACCAATGTCGTAAAATAATGATAAATTTTTTATTATTTATATTTAAATTAAATATATTTTTAAAATTAAAAACTTATCGAGGATAAAACTATAAATTATAAAGTGATATGGTGCGGTATGATGCGGTATTTGCTAATGCTCTTATAACTTATATCTTTTATTGTTAATATTCTTTTAAATTTTTTATTAATAATTTACTTATTAAATTATTATAATTTATTTTTATTAACATTTATATATTAATTAACATATTTTCTAATTTAATAAATTATTTATTAAATAATTCTTCACTATTTAAATTTATAAATATAATTAACTTGCTTTTTTATGATTTTTTTTTAATATTTACAAATAGACTTATGTATTTAGTATAATAAATATACTACTAAAAATTGATATATTTAAACATTTAAAAAGC